>JAPQRN010000010.1:21287617-21335814 GCA_037367275.1 Coranthus polyacanthus
CCGTACCATCAAGGAAGAAAAAAAAAATCCATTGATGTAAAAACCTGGTCCTTCAGTATATTCAGGTCGTCAGCTGATCTCATATTTTGGAAATAACGTTGCTGAACCTAGACCTGACCAACTGAAGCAACCCCAGATCACGACTCTGCCCCCACAGGCTTGTACGATGGGAGATCACTTTATCTGCCTTTCTTCTCACCATGATGCACCCATCACTCTGGAACACGGTCAATCTGCTCCCTAGAAAACTGATGGTTGTTAAAGAAATGACAAGCTACTCATTGCATCAGTTAGAGTTAAATAACATGTTTCCAATATACATAATTATCCAATGGAAGGCTCTTATCTATTTGCTTAGTTAAATCCAGGTTTTTAGTGCAGTGCAGTGCAGTGTATTAGTGCCTATGAAGAAGCTTCATCTGGTTTCTCTGGTTGGAATAAATCTAGTCTTTCTGCGATTTTTTTGCTCTCACATGGGGTTAACATTAGGTGACATAACAAACAAAACAAAACAAACTGGTCTGTGTCGGATATGACACGGCTCAAGTTTATATTTATGAAAAATATATACAACATAGTTATATTTCTGGTATATTAGACACTTCACCGTGTGTGAAACCACTCTGCACATACCTAACGTCACTGGTCTTTTCACTTTAGAAAACAATATCAACTGATGTTAGTTAACCATGTCAGCTGGTGTTTCTGTCATCTGTAGCCTAGCAGTCAGGTTGTCGGCAGGAGTGATCATAAAATAGGTGGATAAACTGTGTCAAAGTTGATCATTTTATTACACTTAGGACACTGAGAAGTAGAGCAAATTTAGGGAGAAGCAGCTATACCAGAGTTTGTTGTGTCTCCACCAGTTTTGAGACCAAAATTACACCCTTGGTATAAATCACTGCATCAATTCAGAGCTTTTTGAACTTAATCTTTCATTTAGCAATCGCTGCCATTTCAACTGTTTGCTAGTCGGAGATATGCGGCTTCCCTGCAAATACACCAAAAGAGTGTGGGCTTTGGTCTTGACCTCTGTAGTTGAACTGCCATCCAGTCCCACCCCCTAGAGATGTAAGCACATGGCCTTGATTGCAGGAGTCACCTTCACCATATAGTGAGAAGCTCCTCCACTTTGGTATGCCAATCAATGTTTCCCCCGTCCTAAGAAAATGGACAGTTTGCTCTTTTTCTCTTTGCTTAGATAGTGGAGAATAAGCAGAGGAGACAAGATCTGTCAGGTTTGGCAAGTTGGGGCACACACTTAGTTTCAGTGATGGGCTTTTCAGCTTTCTTTGGGCGTTGTAGGCAACACTATTATGTAAGGACAGCTAGAATAAAATAAGGGCCTAAGGAGCAGGGGTGTCTCCAGTCCCTCCTCAGATCAGCAGTCAGCAGCATGTTGTGAAGAGGTGATGGGTTGGGCAATAAAGCACAGTGCAGTTGGAGTGTTTCCCAGTGAAACTGTTTGAACAGGGAATACTTGAACTTAAGGAGTGTCTTTGACAGGAGAAAGAGACAGAAGTTTCTTGGCACACACGAACAAAAGATTTTCGTAAGCCGCGACCTGCATTCCTGATGAGACTCTTGCCAGCAATAACAACGGCTGCTGCTCGCTTTGAGGCTCAATTTAGCACAAATTGGTCATGACATATGATGAGACCGGGGTATCTTTTGCAGTTCAAGTACACTCTCAAAATTGCTACGAAAGAATGTGTTTACGGAAGTACGGCAGGGAAAAAAATCAATAGGCAAGTGAAAAATGTTAATGTTGTAGCCACGGCAGAGCCATTGTGTGTGTAGGAATTCTGCCTTTCAAGTAGACATCAACAGAGAGCAAGCAATTATCTTGCTACATTAGAGACGGCGGTCAATACAGGCTGTTTCTCGTGTTCCTTTTCAAATGGTTGAAAATTACATGGTGTTGGCTATTATAACTAAACCATGTTTATCATTGCTCTGAACTTGTTCTTTTTCTTCGCTTCCAAACTCACCACCTGGGATATTTCTATTACAAGAAAAGTTTTCTACTCTTAGTCGCGACGTAGTTGTGCTGAGCAGTTCAAGATTCAGCAGATGGCTCCTATCTATTTATATCTATCTATCTCCTATCTTCTTTTATCTTATCAAAGGCAAAACGTAGGGAACATGTTACTCCCTATTAGACCTATAGCTAATATCCCCCTTCATGACAACTCTGAGGGGGTGGATTTTTACGTAACTTACCCATTTAAATTGTTTTACCCATAATTAACAGTCGTCCACAAACCAATGGGGGACGTCACAGATGCTCCATCCACTATTTATATCTCAGTCTAACGGAAATAAAATAAAAAATGACAGTTTTCAAAGACATGACAACTAAATAAAAGCTCAAATAAAAAGAGTAATTCCTGAAAATGAAAATACTAAAACTAAACTCAAATTGAAAACCTAGATGAAAGAATGAATAAAAATAAAAACTACGGAACACTTGAAAAATAGAAGAACTCACACATTCACATATAATATTTTTCCTTGGTATTTGTGGGTACATTTGTGAGAACATTATCTACAGTTAAAATAACCACAAAAAAACACACACAGAAAGGTTCCTTAAATGCATTTGTCCTTCCACGTTAGTCTTCAGACGGAGTGGAAACTTTCCCGGGTGCGTTCTTGTCCTCTGGCTTAATTCATGCTGTGATAGGTCCCAGCCTTTCGTGACCCTGGAAAGGATTAAATGGGCAGAGAGAATCTGTAAGAACAGTGTAGGGTGAATTTAACAGTCCACAGTATAGACTAAAAGTTCCCTCTTTTCCTCTTTTCTTTGGAAACTGCCTCTCATCAGATGTGACTGCAGCCCAAGGCAGTCCTGGATTTCTGACAATATTTTTTAGGCATGTTGACCAAAGTGGGCGTCCCAGCAGATCGGCTGTGACTAGCAGGGTTTAGGCATGGGTTTGGAGTGGATAAGGTTAGTGTAAGCAGCACCCTTAAATCCTCCTGGTGTTTTTTTTTTTTTTTTTTTTTTGGACTGACTGCTGCTTGATTTTCTTCCCCTGTTTTAACTCAAAGCAAATTCAAAGCAGTCATTTTGACCTCATGGCAAAACATGTTGTTCAGCCTTCAAAGATATAAGACAGGTGGCCCTGTGTTAATTTTAAAGAGGATGACTGGCCGACAGCCCTTGCCAAACTGTCAGGCATACAAATGATTACTCATCACCATATGTGCTGTAGCCTGATAAAAACATGGTGATTGCGCGCAGATTTCAGTGGCTCGCAGAGAGATTTACAAATGATTCAGCCAGTAAACAGAAAACAGTTGTTGGACAGTCAAACTAATTGTATTTATTTATATACAGATTAAAATAAACATGGTAGAACATGAGGCTATAACCAAATAATTACGCACCACAGTTTTTGCTGTGTGCCAATGTGCCAATTTTTTTAATTTTTGTTTTATTATTAGTCCTTGAGCTGGAGGACAATTGAATTTCCGGCAGGAGAACAATAAAGTAAACCTCAGTCAAACACAACTGTATGTGTCAACATTTAATAAGTAGCTGAAATTATGTGGTGTGTTTCATATCACTGTTAGACGATGTGTTTGGTGTTTTCAGTAATTTAGCATTAGCTTGGTGAGTTTCACCCCTCGCTCCTCCCCAGCTCCAACACACCAATCATATGTTGAAATTTCACGAGGCACAGACCAGAAAAGAACATCTGAAAATGTGAGCATCACGAACATGGTTTAAACACGTTTATGATTTTTTTGGAGTGATTTGTGCGGATCTCCCTAACAACAGACTGACGGGTACATTCAGCGAACATTTAACAGTATGCTGTTATTATGTTTGACTGTGTAAT
Organism: Coranthus polyacanthus; assembly: GCA_037367275.1. NCBI lineage: Eukaryota > Metazoa > Chordata > Actinopteri > Kurtiformes > Apogonidae > Coranthus > Coranthus polyacanthus. The sequence continues at coordinate 21,291,466 of JAPQRN010000010.1, forward strand.
ATAGGCCTTTACAGTGTGCCATGGCATGTTTATGGAGTTGTCATGGCAGATATATACAGAGCATTAGACAATGCTCACTGACATTAATCACTGTTGTCAGACGTGTCATTACTGCTGTTGTTGTGACACAAAGCAAAAGCCAAAACGCTCTGCACCTAAAAAAAGAATCTGTTAGAATGAAACGCTGCATGTCTGTAGGGATTCTCACTCTCCCAGGTCATGGTATATCCCTATTAAATATGTACTATTTCATGGCATTATTCTTATTTGCCGCTCAGTTCTAAATGAAACCTGAATGCTAACTATGAAGTGTTTTTGAACATTTTTTGTTTAACCCTAGTATTTTCTTTCCCTCAACCATACGATTATCGTCTTTGCTGCCCAAAATGGACCCACGTCTCATTTGACAGTTTGCAAAACGTAACGTATAAATGATTACCCTGTATTACACCTTCTTAGATAATGTCATTCCAATCATTACCACAACTTGTACACTTCTATTTTGGATTTATGGTCAATAGAACTCACTCACAGTATGTAAGATTTACCTCTGTACGTGTACTTATGAAGTCTGTGTGGAGATCTAGGTGCAAGGACGGCGGCTTGAAAGTGAAGCAAGTGCATCATTATGTTGTTTTATGATGTTTAATACCACTGACGGCCACTAGATGCTGGCTCCAAAAAGACTTACATTCAACTTCCCTCCTGAAATACTAAGTCAGTACATTTTTCAGGTCTCCTTTGCTTTATTTGGATCATCTAATAAGTGTTGTTTAAATTGTTGCTCGATTAATAAGATTTTAGGGATAGGCTTTGATGTCTGCTGTGTCGGTCTTAAATTGACAGCCGTGAGTTGGACTTCCAGAGCTTCTGTTTATTGAATAAAACATTGTTGTCGTTCATTAAGTTACACTAACATGGCCGTCACATGATTTTGTTGGGCAAATATTTGATGACATTTACTGTTTTACCATATCAGTAAGCTAGCATTCAGCATTAGCTCATCCATCACCCCTCGCGGTCCTCCAGCCCCGCCCCTTTTGTCCAAATATGGTCACTCCCGGCTTCAAAACAGAAGTTCAAAAACCAATGGGGAGACGTCATGATGGCTCCGTCCACTTTCTATGTCCAGTCTGTAGTTGGAAGCTGGTCATTTGTTGACGTTACCTAACTCCATTTCGTCTCAGTTGTCTACATCCACAATAACAGCCTGTACACCGATTTCTACGTAGAGTTGAATTAGGTTGTTTTTTCCATGAAAATCTTTATTCCCAGGTTTTTCACTGTCTCTCTTCTGCTCCTCTAAAGTGACAACAGCGTACAACACAAGGCACCGTTAGCTTAGAAATGGAGTTAGCTAATGTCAAAAAAACGACAGGCTCCCAGCACAGCACAGAGTCTGACTTCAAGTAGTAGAAATGACTCAGGGTTTGTTGAGACGGACTGGTGGACCGGTCCGGTCTGGATACTGTTTTGAAACCATTTCATTTTTTGAACGGCAGCAGGTAATGACACGGGTCCAACCTCACCCCATCAGGAGGTTTGACTGTTTAGGTATCAAGTATTAAACTATCACCCAAGTTTGTGTTACACCTTTTCAGCCAACTTCATTCCAGCTCATCCCCACAACTTTTACATTTCGTGTTGGAATTCATTCAGTCAGTCGACCTCATTTAAATGAAATGATAGGCTACCGCTAGTTTTTGAGTAAAATAAATATTGTGTTGCAAAAAAAGGAGAATTATTCCTGTATTTGTTACTATTGTTTTTAGACTGGTGGATATTTTGTATTCTCTGCTGCTTAACATTTATCCCACTGTTTACATGCTTCATTATCTCCCTCATACTTGCCAATGCTAAAATGACAAACTCCCTAGGAAGGAAAGATAATTACTGACAATTTGCATTTGCTCGAGAACCTTCAGCAGCAATGACAAAAAGCCCTGGAAACTACTGCTGTGTGAACGTTTTGTGGATTACGTTTGAAATGTCACTTCATCTGTAAGAATTTCCCTCTACTTTAAAGAATGGGGATCTAGAAATGTGCTGTATGCGAGCCATGTCTTTGCAGAGACGTCCACATCAGAGTTGCTGGAACGGCACAGCGTGGTGGCTGTCTTTTATAAATTGATCTGTTCTGTCACAGAAAAGTTTTTTGATGATTTAAAGTTTTTTTTTTTGTTCTGAACTGAAGTGAATGTTGTTGACACAGCCAATTATGGCCGCAGGTTGTCAAGGTCCTGACGCTGGTTTGTTTTTAAAAGTGTTTTCATGAAAAGACTGATAATGTATCACAATGGGCCTGAATTCCTGGAAAATGAAACTCACATTTACATATATATTACTAGAGAAAGAGTTTCTTGTCTGATTGTATTTTTTTTTCTTAAGGCAATGGTGCTATTAGGAAGTCAAAAATAGCTTGGGCGGTGTTGATTTTACCCAGGGTTTCCACATAAGATCTCAACATACAGTACATGCATTGTGTTACCCCCCCCCCCATCAGCATCACATTTTGGCTGAATTCAGAGTTTGTAATGACTGATTCCCTTGAATATATAATATAGGATTTTCTGTAAGTGAATGCAAAAGATTGCGATGTGCATTTGGCAAAGCACCAAAGATTTATTTCAGTTTTACATAGGTTGTAAACATACTGTCATTACACAGGTTTGAAAGCGGCTCTGAAGTCTAGTATAGCTGTAAGGCCAAGGAGGTGGAGATGCAAAACAGATCTTGATCAAGGTCAAATCTGAGTCAGAGAAAGAAAGTTGGAAGCGATCGCGCCGCCTGGACTCAGCACAATCCATCACATGAACCTAAACACTAATCCCGCTCATCTTAAATTACGATGGTAAAGGGGAAGATAACGCGTAAAAACAAAAAGAAAGGCAGCGCACAAACACAAAAGGAGCACTTTGTGACTAATCCCTCTGCACTCAAACAGCCAACAATACACCCATTTTTCAGAATCCAGTTTTAATATTTTTTTTTTGAATGAACAATTCAAGGCACATGAAAACATTTGTTCATTGGTACAAAGAAAAAAAAAACTTGACCAGGCTTTTTTTCAAAACTCAACTGGAAAAATTTAACTACACACAGGAAAAAAAAAAACCCTTTATATGTTGCCACCACAAATAATGTATACATTTAACTGTGTAGTTAATATTTAAACATGTTTGAACTGCCAAATAAGTCCACATTTTTGAACTGAACTGAGGTATAAATGTAGCATCTGGATGAATAAAGCCATTTCTTACAAAATTTATATTATTATCTCATCATTTTATTATGGCTTAATTTCCTAAAGGGCAAACCAGCTAGCATGGCACGGAATAAAATGCACTGTTGCTTTGTGTGTTCTCATTGAAAGTATTTACAAAAAGATTACTTTATACTTACAAATTTTGTCAAATGGAAACACGTTATATTTCTCATTCGATTTGTTCCTAACAGGCGTCAAATATATTTATAGAATTTATTTCAATATACCAAATATTTATTTAAACTTTAAGAGCCGGGACACATGCAAGATTTTAGAGTGGATTCGGAAGGAACAATATTGTACAAAATAATAATAATAATTACAGTTTATCAAAAAGCACTTTTTTTTTTTTTATAGCACCTTGAGTGTTTTGTGATTCTGCACAAAAGCACCTCTGTGGTTGTATTCAGAGCAGCACCTGGAGCACCCCGAGAGGGAGGGGCGTGGTGGTGGTGGGGGGGGGAGGACGAGGGAGGGCGGGGCTCGGGGTGAGTGGCTCCTCTCTCTGTTGCTGAAAGCGCGCCACTGTCCGCATCGAATGTCCTTTTCCTGATGTCACTCCCGTTACTAAGTTAAAGTCATGTGATTCGGGCCCTACAAGGGCAAGGAGTAGTTTCCCCTGGTCAGCGCTTTCATGACAGGGCCCGGGGGCACTTCTTCTTCTTCTTCTTCTTCTTCTCCTTCTTCTTCTTGAGTGGATCTTCTTAGAAAACACAGGTTTTTCTTTTTTTTTTTTTTTGCTTTGCGGGGAGAGAAGGTAAAAAGCTTGTCAGATCTCAGCGTGTGGGTGTTAATAAGTGCCCTCTGACCCTGTCCTTCAGCGGGGAGTAAGGGGCGTTTTTCTAGCCGAGGAAACAGACGGGGCCAACCTCGAAGCCAAACCTCTGGTTGGCGTCCCCAAAGTCATTCAGCATGACGTCGATGATGGGCAACTGGTCGATGCGGGGAGTGTTGACCTCCATCACCGTCTTTGAATAGCCCTGCTTCAGCTGGAGACACAAAGGGCACATGGAAGGACACGCATTTAGGACGAGTGTGGTTCTCACAATTTTTCTGTAACATGTCTTTACAAAAGGAAGTAACACTTTATATGATGGTACACTTATTTACCATTAACTAGTTGTTCATTAACATTCATATTAGTAGAATATTGGCTCTAATTATTATAAAACAAATTATTTACACAAAACACTGTGTCATTATTCAATAAAAGTGAGTCGGATGTATGTTTAGGTATTTAACATAGCACATAATGTGTTAATATTACATATATGCACACACCTTGTCTTAATCTTCCCCCGTGTTAAAAATATTAACACAACAAACATTGTCCCAACCTGATGTGGAAAAACTTAACATGGTTTGTGTCACTTTTAACACATCCTTTTTAAGAGTGTAGAGAATTCATACAGTTTTCCAATATGACAGTAATATGTATGTTACTAAGCAACTACTTCAAAATGTGTCTGTTAATATGAAATGTTACCATGAAGACATCACTGAAAAAACTCCTCTAACCAAGACCTGCAGTCTTATATCAACCTGTTCAAGTCTTATTGACCTTGTTTTGAGAATAATATACTACGCGAGAGCAGACTGTGTAACATTATTGTTTTAAGAGTATTCATCTTTTTTACTCAGTAAATCCTTAAATTTCTGTCGGAGACACTTTATGATCATCACGAAGAAAATTTCCCCAATTGTTTGACGTTGACATAGCAGATTTGGGGTTTTTTTCTTTTCTTTTCAGTTAAAAAAACAAAAGCAGCTTCTCATCGTCAAGGTTTTCTACTTAGTCTCAGTTGACATTCACTGAATGTCTTCATCATATTCATTAAAAACTCTTCTTATAGTTTTAAAATTTTCTTTAGTTTTTATTTTTATTAATGCCTTTCAGTTTGGTTTTTGGTTTCAGGTTTAGTTTTAGTTAGTTCTACGTAGTTGTATTTTCAGTTTTATTTTCATTTCATTTTGGTTTCTTTTTTAGTAGTTTTTCAGGTGAGGAAAGCCTTGATATATAGAAGTTGAAAAGGCTGCTGTTTTCTGCTTGTATTCTCGCTCCTCTGCGCTGCATATACTGTACTTTGTTGCGCGACGTTTCTCCGCAACAGAATAAACATTTGTAGGGATTTTCTCAATGCAAACTGAGCGTTAGAAAGTGAGCGTTTACCGAGCAGCCGTCCATCAGCGGCTTGATGAAAGGATTATTGTCGTAGGACATCTCCTCATCATTAGAGCCCAGGAAGCGCAGCGCCTTGTCATAGTTGTCAGCCTTGGCGTCGTACCAGGCCACAGACTGATGGCATATGTAGGTGAAGTTCTGCCGCGCCGAGGAGCTTAGCAGCTTCAGGAAGGTCATCTGCACTGAATTGATGGTGTTTTCTTGCAAGTCGACGTAGTTCAGCTGGGGACAGAGAAAGACAAAGTGAAGGGAGGGGAGGCAGCTTCACCACTTTTACATTTACTGAACCACGAGTCCTTGGGCCAGTTGGATATTCAACAAAAAGGAATGAAAATGAATCAACAGGGTGGGTAAATAAAAGGAAACGGGACTGAGGAAATAAACAAGAGGAGTGGAAAGAATGAGGACACAGAGATCAAGAGGAAATTAAGAAAAAGTACCAACTGTAGACGGGAGGTAGATGTATAACAGAGGAGAAAGTAGAAAGGAGACTGGGAAAGATTTACTGTAAATGAGACAAAGTGATAAAGCAGCAAAACTGGAAAGCTTATCTAAAAAAACATGTAAATGTCTCCTGGAAAATAGAAAAGAGAAAATACTTTAAGTTATGCGGGTTTACTTACAATTTTACCACGTTTAAATTCACTGAACCATGAACCCGGGGTCTCCTTAGGCCAGTTGGATATTCTAACCTACAACGAAAAGCAATGCAAAACAAATGCATAATTAATGACGAACAGAAAGCTCTTTTAAACAGTTGATTAAGGTCTCATATTGTATATTCCAGATCCTAATGTTCCATCATTACTTACTCCTGTGGATTTCTTGTCTGGGTAGATGCACGTTTCTCCTCCCGCTGTGAAGTTACAGAACGCTTTGATGGAGTCTCCTATGCAGCCCTGGTTTGGATCAATCCAGTATTCACCTGAGAGACAAACGCAGCCATGAGACTCAGCCAAGCATGAGTATGTTCACTGTGTTCACTGATGTATCGAGGATCACAGCAATAGGTTTGCACTTGAGTCAGAAACTCTGCAACATGGTTCAAATACCAGGCATAGTTTAATTAATAAGCATAGTTTAATTTGACCTGCATTTACTGGAAAACAACTGTGGATCAAAACCTACAACCATGGTTATTATCATTAATGAAAACTTGGGAAACATCTCCATCGCCATCTTACACGCATATTACTTATTTATTAAATGACAATTTATTGTTTTTTTTGCTAACTGGAGTGTACTGCTGCCTAACAAAGTTTCATTGTCTTTTTAATCATAGACTGTGCATAAAGATGGACACCGTGACTCCATTTTCCTCCCAGTGTGTAAAAATGAAACCACGATCCGTCCGTCACTGTAGCGGCCATGTTGCTTTGCGTGATGCAATTTGGAGAAAGAGTCTGCACATTAGAGACACAGGAACATCACATTCCCAGCTGCACGTCTGCAGTTGGTCATTACAGCTGTATGTAACTTATTAAAAACAAAAGTGAAACAATTTGAACACTAATCTACCTAAAAAGACTGAAAAATGGGAAAATCTGTCTTATCTATTGATCAAAAAAACAAAAACTAGGAGCAAAAAAAATACATTTTTGTGAACTGAAATGCCTCTACAAGAAAGATAACGCACTGCAAGCTGTCCCCGCGGCACAAAATGATGTACACTTCCTGTCTCCTAAGTGGCCTCAGTAAGAAGGGTGGAGAACATTGCGTGGATGGATGAAAGTCGATTAGTAAAGATTGAATAATACAATAACATCATGAGACTGAGACAGGTCTCAAACAAAGTTCATTTTCTCCTGATGTGTGTGTCTGAGATTTGCCGTTTGAACTTCAGAACGTTCAAAAGACACGTGGCTTGTGATGGATGGGTCCAGTATTTACTTCAGTGACTTTGGGGTGAAAGAATCAGTCATTATCTGTGCTCATGTTTGCTTCTCCCACTGGAGTGAGTATCCTAAAAGGGCAGCGGGGAAATCCACGTCACACAGGGACAGGAAATGGCCTTTCAGTTCACTCTCTCGTTTCCGAACTGTCTCCGATGATAACTAACTGAAACGTAAACTAAAGTTAGACAGAAAATGCCTTTGGTTTTCGTCTTTGTCAATTTATTTCATACATAACGCTCTAAAACACACTGACTGACGCACGTTTTTATGGTTGTCGTGATGGTTGTTCATCTGTATCTGTCCTAAGTCAATGCATATTTTATAAAGATACGATGTTTGGTTGAGTTTTTATTACTCAACGCTTTTTCTGACCTGTTTGAATCTCGGCCCTGACAAAAAACACCCAAAACAAAGTAAACTAAATTAGCAAACCCACTTTGAAAATGAATTCACACTAAACTGAAATTAGAAAAAAAAAGTGAAATAAAAATAAAAGCTGTGATAAAAGCAAAACTATTCTAACTGTGCCTAGAACAGATGCATTGTGTCTCGTTGATGAATGTCATGTCCGTCGTACCATCTGGGTAGTCCGGCTGGCTGAGGTGCAGGTCATTGCAGGTTCTGGCAGGATTGTCCTGGGTACCCATGGGGAACTTCATGCGTTCGATGTCCTGTTTGAGGTTGTTGAGGGATCCGAAGACGTCCTCCATTCCCTCCATGCCCACTCCGTCCACGCCGTAGTCAGACAGCGGAGCGTCTCCCTGCATCTCCGCCTGGCGCCTGGTCTTTCTGCTGACCTGCTGGATGGGCAGCGGCTGGACGACGTCAGCGGGTGGACCCTGAAGAAATGTTAGAGCCACAGCAAATTACCATTGCTGACCTGTACAGATGTGGGACATCACTACGTACTGAGTTAAGTACTTAAGTTACTGTACTTAAGTTGAGTTTTCAGGAATCTGTACTTAAGTATTTATTGTTCTGACAACTTTTTCCTTTTGCTCCCTTCATTTATAGACAAATGTCTGTACTTTCTACTACTCCTTCCATTTTCAAAACAGGTTCATTACTTTAGTTTTTTAATACAATGGAGGGGAACCATTCATTATTTTTATTTTGCACCATTGTGTGTCTTCCCAACGTCGAGACAGATGAAAAGACATGAGGCATGACATGGCCAGGCTTTCCATGAGAGACATGAAAACAACAAATTATTTTTTATTATTACATGTTTAATTATTATTCAGTGTATTTCTGAGTATTCTTCATGACAGAAGGGGGTCAATAATGAGTAACTTACAGGTGGTCCAGGTGGTCCAATCATTCCAGGGTCTCCCTTCTGACCTTGTGAACCCTGACATAAAACAAGGTAATCGTCACAATTAGGAAGGATCATATTCTTATTCAATATAAAATCTAAATAATGGGTGTCAAATTGACAATATATAATAGAATATTACTTACAGTCGATCCCTTGGATCCCTTTTGTCCTTGTGTGCCCTGTTGACAAAGTAATATTTAGAGATGAACAACCAGTGTTGGGGAGTAACAAATGTACACAATATAAATGAACACAATTATGTATTCAGAACTGTATTTAGTAACAGATGGTATCAGAGTATAGTTAGTCTTAAAACCAACAGATGATTTAAAGGGATTACTTTCTAAGTCTGATTAACTCTGATTAAATTGAAAGTCATCAGTGTATCAAGTGTATGTGCACCACATTAGACTATGCATGTCACATGTCCACACACAACATGACAGGATGGACTCACAAAGGCCAGATCCCTGCATGACGATCTGTGTCTGTCTCTGACTGACTTTGACCTCATGTTCTCCGTCCCATATGTTTTGTTGGGACTTGAAATGAGAAAAATTGATACAGAATTGTGTAGTTTTGAATTGATGTGTTAGTTATGATTTATGTTCTATGTTTTTCATCCATTTCATGCTCTGTGAAAACAGAGAAGGTACTTTTCCGCTGCCATTTGTATTTGAAGAGGATTAGGACATTAGAACGTAGTGAAGACAAAATGTTCTGCTACGAAACTTTCCTCTTTCTTTACTGGTTTTCACTCTAACTTGATGCTGTGGAAAAACTGTGACTTCGTCCTTTTTGGTGGAGGAAACATCACACTGTTCATATACTGGTGCTCATGTACATTCAGAGTGACTCCTGGGTTCAGACCACTTTAGGAAGCAGTATTGTGTGAGTGTTACGTTCATTATTAATGTAAGAAATGTTGAAATAATCCAAAGTATTTAAAATATGTTGCTCGCTTACACATTTAAGAGAAGAAAATGTAACTTCAATCAGCAAGAATTCAAACTTACAGGAATACCGGGGGGACCAGGAGGGCCGAGAGGACCTGAGCCGCCACCGAGACCCTGGTGACAGACAACGCATAATGTCAGAGTGCAGTAAAAGGAAATCCATTCCAACATTCACCGTCTGCAGATCAGACCTCTAACTCAGTCACATTTAAATGTATGCAGCTTTAAGACTTTATGCAGTTCACGGAGATAGCAGAAGAGATATTTTGAGAGAGCACATTCGGGCTGTGAGAATGACTTACAGGATCACCCTTGCCACCTGCAGTGCCCTGAGGTCCAGGCAAACCTCTGTCTCCCTTCTCTCCGGGCTCGCCGGGAGGTCCAATCAGACCGATCAGACCTGGATGACCCTGAGGCGGGCAGAGACGACAGAGAGACAAAGACAGTAAAGTGAATTCACAGGCTAAAACAATATTTGGACTAATTATTATCGTTTCGCGGCTTCATTTCTGTTTTATTCACCTGCGCGAAATGAAAGCAGTTTCTTAAAGTGAAACAAATGTGCAAATTCACCGCCAAGTTTACGCGCAGTGGCAGACTACACGACCCGGGTACTATCCTAAATACGGCTATAAATATTTAGGTGTTTATGGTGGTCGTCATATTTAACAGTGGTGGTCTGTCTCGGCACCTGCTGCTTGTGCAGAGTTATGGCCATCTGCTTCTATTCTGTTGACTACTGCATGCTGGCATTAAACCAATGACCATTACAAAGATGATAATACCAGACTTATACATATTCATTCACTGCACTAAATCACCGTGTGAAAACCCCACCCAAGCAAAAACCCTTCTGCGTCTCACTGAGAGAAAGTGCACAGAGGCACATAGAGGCTACAGAGGCAATATGCCTAGATGTTTGCTTACTTTGGAAGGTGCAGATAAGGTGCATACGCAGATATGAGAAATACACAATAAAGCAATTTGAGATTAGCATCGTAATAATGTCTTGCCTTCTCTCCCTTGGATCCGGAGTCACCTTTCATACCGGGAAGTCCAGGGGGTCCCTGTGAAGGAAAAAGAATCAGTTTGTCAAGTAGAACTGACAGCAAAATACATTTGAATGATTTTACAGTGACAGCCGACGCAGAACTCCGCTTTCATGGAGTCAGCTCCGTTTGCATCCCGCAGAGCTGATGCAACAATTTTTGTACACTATATGAAAAAGTAAACACAAGTATATTGAACCATAAAAACCTGTCAGTGTCAGATGACCAATTTATAATTCATCTAATGGCTTTAAAACATGCACTATATATAACAGGCAATATATGCTTGTATTTCATTTTTAAATATTCTGACTAGGCAGTTTTTATGTTAGAGCATCTCACTTCTCTTCTCTTCTCTTATTAATAGTATCTAATTCTTAAGATATTCTAACTTGTTACAGAGATTTTATTCCTGGTGCAGACTAGGTTAATGCTTGAAACTAGAAATACCAGAGTTATAAAGCTGTTGGATCAACACTGACAAGTACAAAACTGCTTTGTCAAAGTCAGAATTTCTTATTTCGAGCATCTTATCCTTTTCATCTCTTCACATATTAAGATTAGTTTGTTTTGTTTTTGTCAGTCTTACAGCACAGTAACCATGTATCCCTTTAGACATATTTGCTAAACATTCAGCCTTATTTCAAGACAATGTCATTCACTTTTGCTAAATGTAAGCATTATTTTTTACATACTGAGAAAATTAGAAACACTTTACAATAAGTTGAGAAACTGTAGTTACTGTAGTAGTAACTGTTAACAAACAATTAATTAACTGTTAACTAATGTGTCTAGTATTAACTAATGTAATACCATCTGTAACTATTAAATAATTTATAAATTATTACCTTAGTCATCAAGAATAATAATAATAATACGCCATTAGTAAATGATAGCCACATTACTTAACTGTTAATTAACTGTTAGTTAAACCTTATTACTGCATTAACTAATTTTAATTCATGCAAATAACGTATAAATTCCTTAGTTAACATGTACACGATCCATTCATGTACCTTATAGTTAAGTGTTACTAAATGTTTTTATTGTATCTCAACAAATGTACTTTTATTTTTAGTCTTGTTGCTTTTGTCATGTTTTTGAGTTTTTTGCAGTTCTGTAGTAGTAGTAGTAGTAGTAGTAGTAGTAGTAGTAGTATTAGTTAGGGATGTGGAACAAGTGTGTCTTACAAGAGGTCCAGGAGGGCCATCCTGGCCAGAAGCACCAGGGAGTCCTTGTTCACCCTAAAAATGAAAATAATAATATAAAAAGTATAGCATGATAACATGACAGTCATTATATTTATTTCATATCAGAATGCATGTTAATGTAAGCACTGATGGTACTGAAACAGTAATACTATTCTATTTAATACCTACATACTAGAATATTGAAAAATAATAACGGCGTCTACTCACGACAGGGCCGGGGATTCCACGCAGACCCTCAGGACCAGCCTTTCCAGACGGCCCCTGAGGTCCCACGGGTCCAGTTTTCCCAACGGGCCCCTCAGCTCCAGCTTCTCCCTGTGTTAAAGAAAAATCAGCACAAAACAGCAATTACGTTACTTACTTAACTTGCGCTTTATCGGATTATAGGGCTCGTATAATTCTGGATACTTTACAATGCAGTGAAAGCCTTACGGCCCTTGAGCCATATCTGTTTCAGGGAAAGTTATGTCTTCTCCCGTGACAACAAGACCTTTAGACAACTTCGTAATTCAAGAAACCCTCTACCCAAGGCCACACTCCACAATATTCTGCAATATTTTCCTTCCGCAAAACCTCAAATCTAACATCTAAACAGATCAGATGTTACCAGATGCCATCTATTGTCCCTGACTAGAAGCAGCCAGTTTCCCGTGTATTGAAGTTGCAGAGATGTCATATTGTCTAGGATGATAGGAGAAAGGGGATTAAATTGTTCTGACAACCAATTAGGCCTGGATTCAACGCCACAAAGGTTTTTTCTTGTCTCCATCAAATCAGCTCTAATCCTTTACCTCAGTGTGGGCAGAAAGTGCATTTAGTATGTGTGTGTGTGTGTGTGTGTGTGTGTGTGTGTGTGTGTGTGTGTGTGTGTGTGTGTGTGTGTGTGTGTGTGTGTCGGAGAGTGTGACAGCATGTATAACAAGAATGAAAACAACAAAGAACAAAAGTACGGCCAAGGCTATGTCTGAGACTGCGTATTTCTTTGAACTGTAAGATTTGAAGACAAACTATTTCTCACAATGATTTTTTTTTTCTCTTTGACTGTGCAAACACTAACATGCTTTGGATTTAAAAAAAAAAAAAAAAGCGATCAAGTCTGATGATAGCCTGAAGGAACCCCGCTGCTTCTCCTCTCAGACTAATTTTCCAATCCGAGGTGAACAAGCACACCAGTACACGTGTAGGGCGGTGAAATGGGTTGAGTGAGCGTTGCCTTGTCCTTTGGATTATCTACCGGACATTTATCATAACAGACATTTAATTTAGATTAGTTCAAGGTAGCTCTAGGCGGCCATTATCCAACCCTGATGCCATCACAGATCAGATCTACAGCTAATGTTGAAAACAGTTTTCAACTTACCTTGGATCCTTTTTCTCCTTGTTTGCCTTCTTGACCGGTTTGTCCAACAGGTCCCTGTCAAGACCAACAAATATGGTTAGAATGCCACACATCACACAGAACAGACAGATGCATCAGTGCAATCAACAAATTAATGAACTATAGTCTCAACAGCTCTGATTGTCAAATCCTCGCCCAACATAAAACTTACTGGGGTTTACTTCAGGTGAAAGGAACAATGCCAGGTACTATATTATTAAGTAATAATTGTTCTCAGATGGAACAAAGTTAAAATTAGAGAATTAGTGAGCATCCATACCTAAAAACATGCTACCTCTGCTCAAGCTCTCCTATGTGACTGATGACAGTTTAGTTTTGAATCACTGCTGACCATGTTGGTATGACTCTTTGTTGCTTGGTAGGATATGTTTACGCGTGTTCGCCTATATGCTTTTGTGATGTCATTTGGGATTGCGGACCCCAGGGAGAACAGCAACCGCCGTGGCGGAAGCTAACAGGGAGCCAAATAAATAAACAAGTAAACAAAACCAACCTTCTCTCTTTGAAATCACTCTCATATGTAACTAAACTGCAACTGCAAAAAGGTTTTGTCGTAAACGTAACGCCACTTGCATGACGCCTTACTTAAACAAAAAGTAATAAGAAAAAAATGCTGTTAACGTAAATTGTTCGCAGACAATGTATTTTGCTTGTTTTCAGAACCCCCAGCTGGATTTAATACAAAGACTTCCTGTATCCCTTTCAAATTAAAAGCCCTCTGGGGTTTCATTCGACAGACCTCCTTCAGTTCTTAACAAGGCTTTTATTGTGACACATTCTGCAAGAACATGTAGTGAGGAACTCACTGAGTGCTATTATTTTGTCAAACATGAGAAACCATTTTTTAATGGTTTAAAAGATTCCTGAATTCGTGGCTGTTTGAGACTATAGGCTTTGTGACTGTAACACTGACTCATTTGTTAGCTGCTGTTGAGAACTTCATGTGACCAACATAACTCCTAAAGGTATTGATATTTACGACACTTGACACAGTATATTGACTGAGCAAATATCTAGAAGTAATGAAATGGCGTGTTAATCAAGAAGATGGGTCTTTTTTTCATTATGTTTGTAGCCAACATGATGCGGGCAGCATTACTTTTACAATAAAACATAATTGAATCTGGACGCAAGTTGTATAGGAAAGGATTTTCTGTGAGACTGGGATGCACAAAACAAATAATTATTCTCTAAAAGGGAAAAGACATAATTTTCAAGCTGTAGTTTCATGTACAAACAGATTGTTCAGTCGCATCATCTAACCTTGAGTCTTTTTAAAGAGAGTGTTATGCAGGGCCCGGCTACGTCAGCGCAAGCAAATTGCCCTACATTCTAAACACACTGAGCTAAAAGCGCATCAACATTTTCACCAAACAGCCTCTGGTCAAAACCTTGTAAGTGGGGACGTCATTTGCCATTAGAAAACATAATCAAATAGACCAAACAAAAGCTACCGGTCTTCAATGTAGGTTATGAGCCCTGGCATCTGTGGATGTGCATCAGTGTGGATGTGTGTTAGCGTGTGCGTGTCGCCACATATGTGTGCACCCGTGCATGCAAGTGTGCAGTGAAGCGTCAATGTGGAGGAGATATTGGGAAAGAGCAGAATTACTGTGGTGAATGATAAAAAAAATCCTATGGAGCAGTCCATTAATATGGACATGGAACTGGGGTGTAATCTGGGGTCTGCTCTGAGAATCTGTCACCTGGATACTTTCCCCTGGAATACAAATTCTGGGCTGAAAAAGTGCTTACCATTAACAACGTTTATAAAATGTATAATCAACTGTCCGAGCCTGCATTTTAACCCAAGCCACAGAAGTGTAAGGAAACCATGTGGATGAGTGTGCATCACACCAACCAAAAGACGTTTAGCATTTTTGGCAGCAAAGTACCATCGCAGCACTTTTCGACATTTCACCTCAGATAGTGCTATCTACACACTGATCATTCTGTCCAACAACCTGCATGAGTATGTCTTTACACAAACTGTGTGGTCACGATAAGCAAACGAAAAGGGAAAAAAAATGACTTCCGGCCCCAACAAGCTGTTTGAAACCACACTGAAAAACACGAATGTAATGAAGATTGTTGACAAAGGGCAAAGCAAAAAAGGAATTTCGAGAAAGCCTTGTTTCTGGGAAATGAGTCTTAGGAGGAAAACAATCCTGTCAAGTGTGTTTTTCATTAGAAAAGTAATTGCATTTTTAGAAAAATATGTGTAACTTTGTCTTAATAAGATATCCCAGCTAATACTGAGTGAGATTTATTCAAGCTACAACAACGGTTTGCAGACAAATTTGAGCATTTTTTGAGTTTTAAGGCTCATTATGGTCTTTCGGTGACTAGACTTAACCTAGCTTTAAGAAATCTAGCCGAGCAAAATGTGTTTACCCCAGTGGCAGATTTTTTTTTTTTGCATAATACGAGACAATTTGGTCATATTTTAGAATGTTTGGCTTGTTTCTAGTGAGGCTCTTGTTGCGGCAGCATCAGCCATTACTGTATGTTATCTCTGTACAGTCTGTATGACAAGTTTTATGGACATTGTGTTTGCATGAGTGTATTTTCATGGCAGCAGAGAAATTATGCTAAACTGAGTATGATCCTTGCAGAAGATATGGCTCGCAGTTGCTATACTCTCTTGCAATACCGTGCAAGCCTTTCATACGGCGCATTAATGGCATGCTTTACTGCTAACTGTAAAACATTATTACAGTAAATGGAAGGGAATGTAAAAATGCTACACTAGTAAAATGAAGTCATCTGAGCTCAAAGGCTGATGTGACAGAAAGGGCATCTGGTGCCAAAAGTGACAACATAATTTCTCTGACATTAGCAGCAGCAGCACTCTTACTGCTTTCACATTACTGTCAGTCAAACTCCCAATATGTCAATATTCTGTTACAGGAAAATCCTTACGTGCACTTACTCGCTTATTCTAGGCCCTGAGTTTGAATGAATGAGAATAAATGTCTGTCACACGTGCGTAATAATTAAAAATCTACGCACATTATAAACGTGTGTCGACCAGCAGCGGGGAATAGGTTACACACCGTCAGAGCTTTGTGAGTGTAAAAATAGAGAAGATCTCAAGAGATTAAAACGAGCGTCCTCTCACGCAGCACTTTTTGAAATGTACTCACCCGTTTGCCAGGAGGTCCCGGTACTCCAGCCTCACCAGATGGACCTGAAGGACCCTGAATAACAGCACAGAGAACACTTAAGTCCACTTCACAGAATACGCAGAGTTCTGTGTCACATAATGAGACATTCCACATTTGTAAAAAGTGAAATCCATTTGCACAAAATGGATTAGCAACGTCTACATTTCTCTCTGTTTTTGTTCTCCTTCAGACTCACCCTCAATGTATCGTCGCTACACTTGACTCACTGTAGGCGTGATATATTTCAGCGACACTCAATTTAGTTTAGAGTGGCTTTTTCACAGAAGTTTTATTTCCAACATTTCCTTATTGCAAAATATTGCAGAAAATTGTCCTGAATTTGAAGAAAATCTTAAATGACTAGAGTCACCCTAAGTATGATTAATAGACACTCGCATGCATTAAAATGAGTGAATTCAGCTCACAAATGCAAATGATCTAAGACTTACAGGTTGCCCAGCCTCTCCATCATCTCCTTTGTCACCTGGTAGACCGTCAATGCCCTGAACAAAAAACACAAATGAGTAATGAAACACAGAACTATTAAATACAGTGATATTAGCATTATTTGTATTGTATTTATGGCAGGTTTAGGAAGGTTCATATAGCAACAAAAAAAAACACCTACACAAATTTGACACTAGAAAGAAACAAGTGGAAAATAAAGACTTAAAGGAAGCGGTTTTATTGCAAACAAAAGAAATGTAGTGCAGATTATTTAATGGTTAAATATCCTAAACATAAATCCACAAATTCAGAGTCAGTGAAGGATAAAGGCAGCACTTACAGCAGCGCCAGGCTCTCCAGGGGGACCGGGGTCTCCTGGGAAGCCGACAGGACCCTGCAGACAGACGTAGATACTGAGAAGACCGAGGCTGACTCAGACATGTGACAGTGTGTCAACAACAGCTCTGGCAGCAGACAGCTCGACTCAGAAATATGACACAGTGATGCTGTCGCTGACAGCTCTAATAATGCATCAGTCATGGCTTTGTGTGAGCGTGAGTGGAGGTGACATACAGGGTTACCCTTGGGACCGTCATCTCCAGAGGGTCCGCGACCGCCAGGGGGTCCAGCAGCACCGGGTGGGCCGGTTTCTCCCTTCTCACCAGTCTCTCCTCTGGGGCCCTTTGGGAAAAAAAACAACAACCCATAAACATCACAGGCTTGTCACCGTGAATGACCACACAAGTAGCATCCAAGTGAATAGCACGACGTGATGAGGCCCAAGTCAAATGTCACTCCATATGACAAAATGTACGTCTCATACTATGGTATATGGCATCTTATATCAGAGTAACAATCATGATATAGTTATTGTTTTGTGAATTAAAAAAATAAATGCTTTGATAAATAACCATACTATACTTCAACACATTTGATTTGATTTCCTGTCGCATGGAAGAACGTAAAGCACCCAAATACCAAAAATGGCCATAAATAGAGTGATTTGTGTCACAACAATATAAACAGTCTCAGATCACTTTTTATGGTATTTTTTCATCAAGCTTTGCATTCTTCCATCCTTCACTAACTTGTTCCATTTTATTTATTTCTATTTTGATCATTATTTTGCTCCTTTAGTTTGAACATCTGAAAACGTTCCATGTTTGAATTTGCCAGTATTTATGTTTGGCCTGTGTTCATTAGACCTGTGCAGTATGAGGAAATGTTCAGTATTACTAAGATGCTATGACTTGCAGTAAATAAACAATAACCTCGTACTAAACTGACACCAATCTGAACCGGCTGATGGCTAACTGGGGCTTCTTCTGATTGGCTGAATGGTGGTGAGTGCATGCGGACTCATCTAATTGGTCACATGTTTGCATGTGTGAATATATATAGCGGGGCATAATGATGTTTCATTAATGATGTGTTCAGGTAATCTTTTGCAGTGTGTTTATTTCACATGTTCATATTGTGAGGATGATGATGAATCGGTCAGCACTGCTTTCTGTTTACCTTTGCAAAATAAAAGGAAAGTAATCAAATATGAGCCAGTACTTTTTATTTTCATAGCATATGATTCAAAATGTAATCAGAAATAGACTTTTCCACACGGTCATTTGTGAATTGACAGAAGATATGCTATATTGTGATATCTACTGTCATCTGCACAGCCCCGAGTCCATTTAGCATCAAAACATGCACCAGACCAGCTTTAAGTGACACTAAGATTAGAGGTGTGAATCTTCATTGTCCTCACGATTCTATTCCGATTCACTTGTCAATGATTCAAATGCACAATGATTCTCGATGGATCCCAATGTGTCACGCCTTTGATTTTCTATAGCACTGTGCAAAAAGGTCTTAGGCCACCACAGACAAAAAAAACAGTGTCTACAGAGACCAAAGTGGCAAGTATTCACTGTGACCTCCCTTTGCACTTGTCTTGAACTCTTTTGGGCAGACCATGAGATTACTTCAGTAAACTTCAAGACAGTGGACCCAAGAGTGTTTTAAGATGTCCCGCTAAATGCTAACTTTTGCCTGTGGAAGCCATTTAGTTCAGATTTGTTGGTGTTTTAAATACTGTGCACATATCTCCTTGTTTGTTACTGCATCTGAATAAAGAGACTGAGATATAAATATGTAAGCTCATTACAATTCAGCAATAACAGCAACGGTTGCCTAAGACATGTACACACCTCACACGGCTACTTTTTCATCACCTAATACAATCTGACAGAAAATCATCAACTCCCTTTCATTTAGAAGTCCTTTCAAAAGTTAGACAATCTATAATACAACCAGCCGCATCCTTTCAACACCAGTATCTGTGTGATGCAACATAAACATTACAAAAACAAAAGAAACTCTTCTGACTTATGGCTTCACAGTTCCATTCAGAAGTCCGCACTGCGATGTGTCTTTGAATGGATTCATTTATACACCTCTAACTAAGAAGGGAAGGGAGCTTCTAGATTACTGTTTGGATCACCTGCTCTCACAGAGTTTCATTTTAAAACCATCAAATTATTTCAGTAAACAGTCTTATCATTACTATATCATTTGTGCTCTGCAAACAGCCCAAGAAGTGGAGGCTGTGACTCAGCAGTGGAAGCACACCGGTAATTACAAGCCCAGAATCGTTAGATGGCCCATTAAAGCAGAGCGCTTCTTTAGTCGATGCCACTGTGGCACCTTTAAAATTGACTTCAATGTGACACGCAACGCTGGGTCTATCTGTCACTGTAAACAGATACACAGCAGCAGCAGACATCAATACAAGCTGATGGACCCGAGGAGGGTGACTAGCCCCCGTAGCCATAACTAAGATGGGCCTCCCTGGTCTACAAAATAAATATCTTTTGCTTAACCTGGATCAATGGCTCAGCTCTGATCTGAGATATTCAGGATCAGGATGTGTGAAGACTTTATTTATACTACTGGGAGGTAAACAGAACTGGCATTTTGTGGGCAGCGTGGAAGCTTTATGAAACCGATTTCTGTGAGGAGCAATGCAGGCAATGCCCACAGAAACTAATAAAAGCTGAGAAGAAACTCGCTTTTTTTTTCAAATGTCAAACGATGAAACACATGCTGTGTTTTGATGTAACTGTACTGTTATGTCACGCTGAATAAGACTGCAATGTTGCTTCTATTAGTAGCCCTGTGTGGGAGAGGTTAGATTAATGACACCACCACAGTTGTGGCTGAGATAATTATCTGCTGGAAAGCCCTTGGGTTGCTAGCATCACGACACTTTAGCCTACAGTAATGTGATGGCAAAAGAGGTGGAACAGCCCCTTCAGCTCAAGTGTCATATAATAAACATAACTTAATTAGTTGCACTCGGGGATATTCACAGACAGATTGTTTAAACAGTCATAATTACATGAGGGAGGGACACACTGTGCTTCTGCTAATTGCTATGCATACAAAGCACTGTTTACGCAAGGATAAATGGTCAGTTCTCTTGCTTTTTACACCAAAAAAATCCAGTCTTTAATGACGGGAGATGTAAATGTAGCATGTTGAAGTACTTACTCCAATACCAGGCTCTCCAGGTGATCCCGGGTTGCCAGCCTCTCCAGTTTCTCCCTGTCGAATCACAGTGGAAATGTTTGTTACTGTGGCATCATGCTCGGTAAACAATTACAAGTTTTGGCTGGCTAATGAATGTATTTACCACCACCTCCACACTTTTGGTTTCTATGGTGTATTTGATTTGAGACACATGCCTTTTAAAGCTATATTTAGCAGAAGGAAACGTCCTTCAGAAACAGAGTTTGATTATTTTGAGTGAAAATGTACCACAGAATGTGAACAGACTTCATTTCAAGGAGATTAATTAGTATTCTATAAGTCGGCTGCAATCCTCTGGACTTGGTTTGGTTTGGTTCTCACCTTCTCACCGACACCTCCCATCGCACCAATACCACCGGGAGGACCTTGTGCTCCCTGTGGATAAAGTGTTGTCAGTCACAGTGTTGTCTATTGGGGATGATCGTGTAAAACATATGCATGTTTTGATCCATCGTGAGAATGACCGAAGGTAAAACTTACACTAGCTCCACTGGGACCCTGAGGACCTCTGGGGCCAGGAGGACCAGGTGGACCCTGGTAACAAAAACAGACGTTACTGTGTGTTCAGAGTTTTTGTGTAGTGCTGCTGCCTTTATGGGTTGCAGACTAAATGTGTGCTATATTTAACACTGAATCCAAATGTATCTCCAGGCACTATAACATACTGTATATATATACATAGTCTTCTAATTGTGTCTGAGAGAACAGCACAGACTACTTGTGCTGGGAAAATGTAGCAAATACTTGAGTAAGAGCAGATAAAGTCAAACAACAATGTGGTCAACAGATAAGTCAGACCCACTGCAGTCCTTTTAATCCAGTATACAGCCCATTACCACATTGTTCTTCAAACACATCATATCAAATGGCTTAAATAGCACCCCATAGCATAATCATTGGTGTGTTTTGTCTAATAATACTAAGGCAGAGGATATGACTCATATTGTATAGTGTATTGTATAGTGTGTCATTTCCATCCCAGGGATCTCTTATTATGAGACGTTTTCTGATTTTCCAGTTTAGATCTGTTTCATCGTACACCACTACATAAAACTGGATTTGTTCTTTGGGACCTAAGGTTAAAGCTACAACATGTAACATTTCCACTTTAAAGCAATCTAGAAAGGACTAGGCCTATGTCATATATTTTGACTTGTGTACTTCCATTATATCAAGTATTTCCAACAGAGTCTTTCGTGTCGTTGAACGCAGCGGAACATTTCAATTGGTCTCCTGACATAAATGTTTGATGTTACTTTTGTTTATGAATGTACAGATGGTGAAATACCAATCTGTAACAGGAAAAAAAAACGTTCTCTATTTCCCCCAAACAGTTTTAAGCTTGAGGTTTTGAAAAAGAGTTTGCGCGCGTAATAGGAACACTTTTTTTAAATACATTCTGATGTAGCCAGTGACTGATAACCGGTGTCTTCCTGAATATTCACATAAAGCGTGAAAACATGGACTGATGAGGAGACCGAATTATTCCTCAATCTCCATGGAAACAAAACTTCACAGCCATTTTATTTAGAAAACAGCAACAGAATGCTTTACTTCAGCCTACAGCCTCATTTATTCACTCCAAACCCATTTATGGACACGCACATAATCTGCAATTTCTCTTTTGTGACTTTTCAAAACTTCGCTGTGAATTCACTTGTCATTTTAAGGAAACATGGCTATACTGTGCGTTGAACTTGGTCATTTGAGCATAGTCAGACCCTAAAAGGTAGAAAAAAAAAGAAATGCCCACAGCGAATGAACTAATAAATCGGTGTTTTAAAACATACAGTGGAACAATTCATGAACAATGTATGGAGGACTTTCTAACTCCATCTGAAATGTCTGTTGCCAAACTCCGCCACTAGCCAAAACTTCAGAGCTATCAGCACAATTTCCTGCCTCGCTGGGTTGTATGTGAAAACAATGTGAATTGCAGTAACGTCGAAAAAGTCACAGGAGCTAAACTTACCATTGCTCCGACATCTCCATTCTCTCCCTTCTCACCGGGAGGGCCGGGCAACCCCTGAGAAGAAGAAGACAAATACTCTTCAGAACAAACACAAGGGTCATGCGAGGCAGCATTTGAGACAAAACTGCAAAGAATGCCCCGGCAGGAGCATAAATACTTTTGTGCTGCTCATTAACAGGTACTTACAGATGATGTGTACTGAAAAGTGGGCTTTAGGATGCATTAATACAAGCGGAGCCCCTGAGCGTAAACACACAATTAGTCAAAAAGGACACCTATTGTAATTAAAGGGTATGGGAGGCTTGAGTATAATCAGCCTGTGTAAATTACAGGGTGGGAGCTCCATCCATCTACGTCCACGCTAAAGTGGAAACAAAGGGGACAGCACAGGCGGTGCGAATTATTCAGTTTTGGGATTCAATCATGCTTGACTAAAAACAGTTTGAATACAACTCGGGAAGGTGTATCTGCGACAAAAAACGAAGGAGCTCTCACCTGCTATTGTGGTTTATTGTGTATCTGCATAATTACAGTTATTATTTGTTGTGTTAGTTTAACTCCAGTGATGAAGCATGCATAATCAATAGGTGGGTGGAAAGCAGCGGTAATGATAAGTTACTGTAAAACCTACATGACAAGGTTATCGATCATTGCGATCACGTATGTGTAGTTTCAGTCCATTTTGTTGATTTACTGTACCTCTGCAATGGCAAAGAAGGCTAATTTGTCTCATGTTTTGACCGGGACCTCAGTCACAGTAATAAAGCATGTGAGGAGAAAGAATGGAAAAATAAATAAGGCATCAACTATTCTCATGTATAACGTTGGAGGCATTTGATTAATCCTTGTTGTTTATAAATCAGCAGCTGGTAGAGGCATGGTATGTGAAGAGATCAGACGTGGATATTTATTTTGTTGTTTACTGTTCATTTCATTGTTTGTTCTTGTTTTCTTTTCGTTCTTATTATTTGTTACATACAGTGGTGGGATGTAAAAACTGAGGTACTTTGTACTTGACTTACTTCAGTTTTATGCAACTTTATACTTGTGTGCCTCTACATCTCAAATATTGCTTTTCAATTATTTATTTTTTTTTTTTTTTGCTGTTTTTCATCTCCTTCCTGTCCAGTGAAAACCACGTATCTCCAAATATGTTGTATGTCGTTTGTGTTGAACTGAAGGGTGATGTGTTTCCTTTATGGGTTGCGCTTCAAATTCTCCTCCTTCTTCAAACAAATTAAACTCAAAACATGCATTTTTCACAAAGCACATGAAACGTTGACTTTTTAGAGATACGTGGTTCTCATAGGACAGCGACGCTACAAACATATGATGATCTTACAGAATATGACACACTGATGTAGATTAAACTACCAACAGTTTATGAAGTAGTTCAAATGAGCTACAGTAAAATGAATCAAAAACATCATATAATAGTAAAACACAGACAGGGACCATGTTACTACACAATGATTACTTTTCACACTTTAAGTACATTTTACTGATAACGCATACTTTTACTTTAGTAAGATATTGATACTAGAAGTTTTACTTGTGGGGGGGTATTCTCACAGTGTGTTGCTAGCACTTTTATTTAAGTAACGGATCAGAACACGTCTTCCTTAATCAGTTACATGTTCACATTAAATCCATTCTAATCTGGGGCTTTCTTTAATCTGTATGTGGGACTAGGCCACTTCAAGGTGGCATCTGGTCCAGAATGCCGTTCTGGAACACACGTCGCTTACAGTATCCTGGCATCGTTGCATTAGCTACGAGTTCAATATCGAATACATTTTTAAATTGTATTGCTTGCATGTAAGTGGTTAAATGGTCTCCCTCCTGCAGTGGCAGCTCTTAAAATGTGGAACAGTCTTCTCCTCCAGATCAGGTCATCTTAAAAGTCTTTTTAATCAGCATTTACTTATAGTTTTCACTTCATTCTAAGTGTGTTTGTTTGAGTTATTCAAATAGTCTTAACTGTTAGATCAGCACTTTGGGCAACGATGTGCTCTGTTTTTAAATGTGCCATGCAAATAAACGTGTCTTGTCTATTCTAATCAAATCTAATTCTAATTCATAAATGACTAACATTACTTACAACACGTGGAAATATATTTCCAATTATTCTTTGGTACACATATCAAAGCAAATCAATAAATGTTGCTCAAGCCTTGGAATTTCTGTCCACTTTCCTCGCTACCCTTGAACAATAAGGACACTCTGTTGTAATCACATCTGATATTTACTTCTCCTCTATGTCCACATCTTAACCTCTTAATCTGCAGAATCCATCCACTCAGCGAGGACTTCAATATTCCACAGCAAACAGAGGCCCCGAATGATGGAAGGCTTTCAGACTCAAGTCATTCATTCCCCATAGTCAAAAATCACTAATGCTACAGATAATTGCATTGAAGGGCTGAGCTCGCAGTGGCTGCTGCCATCTATTGAAGGGCATCTTAGCCAAACATAATTAAAAGAGTGGAGATGGAGTGCATTATGCCCAATTAAAAGCCAATTGCACTTAATAACGACGTTATCTGGCCCTATTGACCAGCGGGGCTTCTCTCTAATTTCATCCTCAGTGAGTCCTTGGATAATTGACTTTAAGATATTCTAAAGTGTGCCGTTTCTGTATTCATTGCCACCAAAGCAAGTTTTTTTTCCTTCTAATTCAGCTCATTGGCTTAAACGAACCAATGCTCTGGCCTTTTTCTTCTCTTTGATTTGGCTGCAGTTTTTTGTGAAAAGGAGTGTAAAGTCGAAGGAATAAACTTTAGAGTATTTAGTCTTAATCTCTGTGAAACATATCGACATATGGAACATATATACAGATGTTAAATGCATATACAGGGTTTCTGCCTGCATTAAGACATTTTTTAAAGACCATTATGAATGCAATTTAAGACTCCTATTTCACATCTTGCCGCACTGGGATGTAAATACAGACCGATACTGGGTGATGGCAGGTGTTTGCTGGTGGCTTTTTACAGAGACATTTAGTTTATCTGACATCTTCATGGCTCTAATGCCTTTATACCCGAGGTTCCTAATGTGGACAATTTCTTGCACAAGGTTCAGTGGGCTTCAAATTCATTATTTTCAATAGGTTTCAGCCAAGCATTAAACAGCAAATCGTTTTTTAAGAATGATAATGTAAGGCCTAAAATCTAGACTATTGAATTCTAGACTTACTTTTAAAAGATGTGTATGTGCTCAAGTGCTTACATGAAGTTTGTGAAAGTTTACGTTGGAGTTTGTGTTGTACATCATCAGTGTACAGGCTGTTATCATGGATGAAGACAACTGAGACAGCCATTAGCTTAAAAGTTGCGTTACCTAATATCAACAAATGACCAGCTTCTAGCACAAAACAGACTCCAACACGTAAGCACATGAGCACATGTGATTTTTACATATATTGACCCTTAAGGATTAATGTAGTTACTGAGGGATAATGTAAGGGATAATGTAGTTACTGAGGGATAATGTAAGGGATAATGTAGTTACTGAGGGATAATGTAAGGGATAATGTACTTATTGCAAAACAAACCTCAACAGGATGAGGCAGGACTTGTATTACCCTGAAGTGCATTATTTAATGACTGGTTCACTGCACATCATCCCAATTATTATATGGGGACTTGCTAAAGAAATCAATAATTTGGCAGAAAAATATTGATTTAAATAATTTTATTGACTTTAAAATGATCTCCAATCTACACTTACAATTCAGAGTAGCGGTCTGCTATACAGACAATAACAGACCATCGAATACCATACAGTACTGAGTATTTAACAAAGTCGAATAATAAGAGTTGTTACACTTTTAACACCCACCAGGTCACCTAGGGTTAGGGTTACATGTGAACCATGTTTAAAGCGGCGTAGTTTAGGTTGTGTTTTAGCCACATGTCAAATACAGAAACTAGAGGATGTTCCCTTTGAAATGAAGTCTAATACATACATGGTCTTACTCTTCGTCTGTTATAACCCCAGCCCTGAATGAAAGTTCCAAGAAAAGGGTGGATATTAAAAGATTATCAATTTGCATAAACCCTGTATTTATCTATATAATTTGTATCCTATAGTACAACTGTTACTTTTACTAAAGGCCAACAACAGTGCCTTAGGTGATAATTACCACCTAATTGTAAATGTAGAATACAGTGTTAGCACAAGAGAGTAATTAAGTCAACGAAATGACTCTAATTTCAGTTCAGCTGCAGTATGTACCCAGATCTCACCAACATTAGCCATCATAAGCTACACTGAAAAAATACATGGAATAACATATTGAAACAAGCTTGGGCTGACACAGCAGCTGGTCTCTTATTTGGATCTGGGAGCTCCGCAGGGTAGTGGTTTACTGCATGATAATGATGCAGTCTGAGTAGAAAACCAATGGCAGTCCCAGCCACCATTAACACCATGGCAAAATGCCAAATCCAAAATGTAAGCAGTGGTGATGGATTTTTAGCACTGTCTATGCTAAGGAAAATCCTTGAGGGGGGGGAAGCATTATTTGCCTTGGAGCAATGCAAAGTGTTATTAGGAGCCGAGGCTGCATTAATAAATTATGCTCTGTTTTGATGTAATGTAAATGATGTAAGGAGAGATGAAATGTCGTTTAAGAGGTGTGGAGGAGTTCATTCCACTCAGGCTGGCTCTGACAGGGGAAAAGTTATGTGCATACCTACTCGGGCTGTGTTCAACGTGATCGGCTTCTCATGTGTTTGGAAAAGGAGAGGAAAAAGAATCAACATGTGTGTGCGTGATGCTGATTTGATGCAGACTTACCTGCAGTCCAATGGGTCCGGGAAGACCGGGGAATCCTCTGGGTCCTTCGTCTCCTTTCTGGCCAAACATACCCTGCTGTCCTCTGGGCCCAGACTCACCATCACTGCCCTGTTGGAGGTCAAAGTTTACAGAATATAAACACCTTTATTCTGATAGCCATTAGTCTAAGCTTCGGCAAATCATGGTCCACAAACACTCCATCTGTGTGGATTTTCTCTTATGGGATTTCTTTACCCTCCTAATCCTTTTCAAGGTTATGGAGTATATCTGAGCGCACGTGGCGGCGGGTGGGTCGATGCACATATTTAAACACAGATGAGGACCGACAGTTACCTTAATGCTTTTTTCTGAAGGTCAGTTTCATCCATTCATCAATTTTCTACACTCACATGGTTTTGCTGAAGGGGACTAGACGAGTTTTTTTTCCCAGCATGCACATTGGGCAGATCAACAGATTCATCCGAGGTCTAACACATAACCAGATATTTGCACTCAGGTCATTAAGAGCTGCGTCTGTTTTGTCATTTAACAACACTGTAACACCACATTATGTAAAAGCACTGCATTATGTAACACTGTTTTGACGTTTGTTGTTAGCATTGATGTTGCTAGGCTTGCGAATCCATTAAGTCTGTTTCTAGTGATTCTTTTGAGTCTGTCAGCACAAAAGTGTTCAATTAGTCCACAGAAACCTGCAGGAGTTTGTGATGTGTGTTGCTGATACTGTAAAGTGCTGATGGTGGACTTAAAAGGAGTTCAGATGGTGTTCTACTGCTGTTTTGCTGCACAAGGTGGTAAGCCTGGTTTTAAACAGATGCTTTGCAGAGGCAAAGACGCCAAAAAATCTAATGTTTGAGATCTTTTATGCTATTTTGAGAAGTGCAAAAATATTGTAGCGCCCAGGTTCTCAGTCAGTAGGTCATGGACATTAGCTAAACTGTTACGCATGTTAAGTTGTTCTATGTTCAATATATGTTCACTTAGAATTATATTATAACACCCACATTTTGTAATAATCTGCTTAATTGTGAAATAATAAACAGTCCGTAATATGTAATACATTTCCCCTCATTTTGTAAGAATTTATTGCAGTGGTTATTACAAAATGTGTCAGTTTCACTTTTAGCAGCTCTAGCAGCTGCATTTGGAATAAGGTGAAGCTTTTGATGGTCTTTGTGAGGAGCTCTTTTAAGAGAACATTTCAGTCGTCAACCCTCTGTGAAATCTGAATTAAATAGTATAGTAATAGAAATATGAATATAACATTCATTTCATTTAAAAAGTTTAATTTAGCTTCATTTTTAAGATGTGTACAGATGAAAACATCCACATCCACACATCATTACATAATGCACTATATTATTACCTTTTCATCATAAAAAAGTGCAGTGTAATAACCACTGCAATATGTGATAATTTGTTGCAAAACTATCTAAAATCTATTAAATATTGCATTCAAACAGTGTATTACAGATTATTACAAAATGCAGGTGTTACATAATGAAGTGAAAATGTGTAACATTTTGTCTTGTTATTACATAATATGTTGTTGTAAACAGCTATAGGCCCTGAGTCACCATGGTGTTGTGCTCTCTGGGGAAACAGCCATCATTTGCCCAAAGCTATCCATAAGGAAATACAGGATGCAGTACAGTGTATCCACAGGGTTATGATGAACAGAGTATGTGAAAGATGCTGACTTCATCTGTGAAGTCAGAGGTGCACAGGGCTACAGAGGCACAGGATAGAAAGGGGAGACTACAGAGAAGGCGCGAAGTGCTGACAAACTGGGAGTTTTCAGTTCAAACGCATGTCAGCACTTCAAAGTGCTTGTGGAACTCTAGCTGAGCCCTGGGACATGTAGGCGCCTCAGGCGCTCATACTGAATGCAGAGCAGTTTAGAAGGAAGTGTTAGGTGATTACAGGTAGTGTGTGTACAGCTTTGAGAGAAGAGTCAGAGACAAAGTGGACTGAAGTTTTGAGAGACTTTATCGAAAAAAATGTATAAAATCTGCATGCCCCAACAGCTGCTCCAGGAGATCTGCGTCAGCGATGTTCTTTTGTCATTTCTTGAAAATGACAAGAAATGCTTAGAATACAAACAACAATGTATTCTCCAAAACTGACAATATTATATAAACAAGTGATCATTTTGAAATGTTATTTGGTAGAGACAAAATTGAACACCTGACAATCCTTATGCACCTTTCTAATTTAATATTTGACAATACAAAAGCACCTTATCTGAAGTAAATGTTGTGTACAACCTGTCTTAGCTTGTGTCAGTCTAAATGCTTGACTTATGCTGAATCCGGAAGATCTTGAAGAAAAAGCATCGGTAGCTGTTGTAAACTTCATTAAGCCTTACCCGAGAAGGAAACTGAATCATTAGTTTTTCCTACAAACATTTTTCCCGGATTCACAGGTGGGATAGATGCAGTCACAATTAATAACGGCACTAGGATGTGCAATAATAAAAAAGGGCAGATAATGTTACAACAAGACCGCGTGAGTCAGAACTCCGTTATGAAGATATGAATACACATGAGCAGACTGACTCACCAGGACAAACAACTGTTAAATAATTTGTTATTCAGCCTGGTGCGCTACCTGCTTGCGGCAATCCATCTCTTCTAGCCTCCACTGAGCCCTGCAGATGCTGAATTTTTGCTAGAATGGTTGTTAAGGCCTGATAATTTACAGCAATGAGCTGTTAGTTGCCCTCGGGCCTTCAGCTATTGTAGAAACAGAACCTCTCCTGTTGTGTTAATGAGATGGATGAGAGGATGTTCTGTAGCATACAAGGCAGACTTTTCAGCTTGTTCTAGTGCCTGATGAGGTAATGCATGGACATGATTGGCAGGCTGGTGTACAGTCGTGAGATTGCTCTACAAGTGCAAGGTCACAAGTTTAGTCCTATATTTATTATGTGTGACTCTGAAAGCTATAAAATGTCAGATGACACCAGGTGTAATTGAAGTTTTTAGTAAATTGCAATGCAACTGATGACTAAAGAACTGTCTTCTCAAGGACAAGCTGTTGACAAATGTGACGACAAAACTCTTTGTGGACTATCGTGATCGTAATACATGGCCTCAAGTAAAAGATGTGATTAAAATGAACTTTGTGTGACAATGATAAAAAGATGGGGTTTATAAATGTATGGGGAAAGCAGCCAAAGGTTTTTGGACTGCAGAGGGGACAGTAAAAAGCCATACTGCTTGCATAATGTGTCTCTGACCGAACTACAGCAGTACATTATCTGGGGAATAAAACATCATTTCTAAACCAGGCTACCTTGTTGCCACAGAGGTCTCCAACTTTGTACCATTCAGTGGCGAGAGTCCTGTTTCCAATCTATCTAAACACCGTAACAACTCATTTATTTTGAGCCCATTATCAGCCAAAAAGGGAATGAAAACCTACACAGAGTACATCTGATGGGAAATCAAGGGAAACTACCGGGTAATAGGGCCGAGTCGTGCAGAATTGGATGTGATTCTTTATCATTCACTGCTTGCTCTTACACAACTAGTTCAAACCTCTACTGATAATCTCCCTGCTTTGAAACATCACCTGCATTATGGGAGATTGAAAGGGTATTTCAAACTTTGTTCTAACTAGGGATGCACTGATCCAAAGGCTGAACATCGACATCATCTGATATTCACCTTTTTGACTGCTATCAGCCTATCCCTAAATAACATGACGTTCAATGATGACAGTTATAGCTCAATCACGGCATCTGACTGCTGTCGCACTCTGTTCGGTTCTGTTTCAGTAGTGCTAAGTCCAATTCAATATGCTACCAAGCAGCTAGTAGTTCTGTAGCCTCAGTCACCAGTGGCCTGAGTTGTGTGCTGAACTGTGTCTGTCTTTCAAAGTAAGTAAGTGTGGACGCTAGATGATGGTTAATTTACGTCAGGTTCATTGATGTAAACTGTGAGTTTAAACTGCTAGCAGATAGCCTGCTAGCGGTTAGCGACACAGCATCTAAACAAACAAATAACAGCCATGAGTATTATCAGAAATGGCCCAGAATTTCAGGATGGGAGCACATCTATGAAAGAGTATAGAAGTAATGAGAAGAAACTCTGGTGCTTTTTTTTGACAACAGCTTTCAGTCCAACATGGAGGAGCAACTGATGCTGTCATGGAACAAACAAATTGCTTTCACTTCTATGAACATAAGTTGATTGACAGAAGCAAAGAGTATAGACAAAGAGATTGGAGGAAAAAGATGAAACTGTGGTGCTTTTTTCAGAACCGCTTTGAGTCCAAAATAGAGGAAATGTAGCTCTGTTGCTATGCGATTGTGTTATAGTGAAATGAACAATTAGCTTTCAGTTCTTGACAATATAATTTCTTTGTCCTTAGTTCTGTCCCATTATAAATAAGGGCTACTATTACGAGAACAAAACATCAATGACAAAAGCAAAAGATTTCTGATATCCTGAAGGCACCGTGCCCTTTGAAGAGGATATTACTGTATATGGGTTTTCTAAGTGGTATTTGGAGTATATTCTTTCATTCTCAGTGAGGATACATACTGTATTACAGTAATATTTGACTGAGAAAATGTGATACTTACAGCTGGACCAGGAGCTCCAACCACACCCTGAAGACCACTTGGGCCTGGTGGACCCTGCAACGTGGAGAGCAACAGAAACAAAATACTGTAGATCTTCTGTGAAAGATGCTCATACAGACAATAAATAAAGCTGTGACATATCTCTAGGCAAGGCAATTATATTTCATTCAATATTTAATTTATTTTTATGTTGCCCATGCAATGTCTGTTATGACTAAAACCAAAATCAATTGAGAAATATTTATATTTTAGATGAGAGCAGAGCCCACTGGTATCTTCTTTTTTTTGGGGGGGGGGGATCTAAGTAACTAGTTAGAAAACATAGCAGCACTGTGGTTAATATTTCATATGCTGCAGACTGTTTAGGGTAAGATAACTTTAAATGATACGCTGCGATTTTACTCAGTTAATATGATGACTTATTGGCTCTGTTAAGATAAGTTCTTTGCTCTTTACAATTGAAACTCATCGACTTAGATAGATTCACAAGCATAAAGGGGTTCAGAGTAGAAAAAAACAAAAAAAAAGAGAAAGAAAAAACAAAGACTCACAAGTTCGCCCTTGTCTCCTTTGCTTCCCTTCTGTCCAGGTCCGCCAACTTCTCCCTGTGGTGAAATACAAACAGCACAGCTCACACATCTCTAACTCCATCTTAAAAGGCTTTTCCCTCCTTGTTTAGTCAAAGTCCAATATCTTAAAGTGTCACCTCTACCAGGATCCGGCAGTAAATATTTCTCAAGAGATTCTAATTTGATTGGCCCACAAAGACCTTGGGTGAGTATTTGCAATTAATTGATTGGCTCCCGTCTAGCCCCACTGGCACTATGATTGACAAAACGGTGTGATAGAAGACGTGACTAGGATTGGAGAGGTGTGATGGTAATACAGATTTCAAAGATGCAGCTCTGTGGTTCAGTGTATTAACTGTGGTTATGGGAGTTATTGGCCTGAGGGTAAACAGGGCATGAACTGGTTGTAATGCTACTGGCTATTTCAGTACATGTATTTGTTTTTCTATGCGTGTTTCCAAATGCTTTAATGCCTCCAGTGCGTACATTTTCTGTTTACACAAAGCGATGATCTGCTCGACAGGCTCAAGGCTAAACAGAGTCAATGAAAAAGTGTTTATGCATGGTACGTTCTATTTATATATATATGTGTGTGTGTGTGTGTGCAGTACATTAGTGCATGTTTATGTTAATGTGTTTATTACAACAGTGTGACAGCCTGTCTGAAACAGAGACATGTAAAAATATTACATAAGCAAAGAATATGGAAAGAAGCACATAAAGGCTGCCCACTTAAACTGTATTGTATTTTCCCATATTCAAGAAAACCTGTTTAGCTGAATTTCTATGTAATGACCTTTTATCAGGAAGGGGCTGATGATTACAGATTCAGGTACAAATCTGATGCTGTTTTTATTTAGCCGTTGCAGTGCTCTATACTGTCATTTTTAACATCCGAGTCACTGAAGTGAATATCTAAATTCTGCTATCGAAGCCTGACATGGCCTGACCAATTCTCCAATGAGAATTAGTCTGGAACCAATCAGTTCATTTTTGATTTCCAAGAGGCATAATCACCAGGAGCAGACCAAATTGCCCCTGGAACCAGTTGGATAAACGTACAACCAATCAGGGCAATGAAAAGTGTGACGTAGCTGGCAATGTCGGACTTCTGCCTCATCTGGGACTCCGTCTGAGCTCCAGTTTGGTCACCTCCCAGATCTGTTCCTCCTTAAGCGCGACCAAAGGGTAACAACAATAGCAACTGGATTTTAGCTGTGTCCCATCTTTTTGGCCAACAGCGAGGCCAGTTGGTAAATTAAACTTAATACTACTGAATCTTTTACTGGTGAGTTTGCCGATTGCAACCAACTTGAATACCCCTTGCTAAAAATGCAAAAACGAAAGGACCCCCTCAGCTGCCCTTTTTGGGCTTTTTGGTCAAGAGGATATTAACTCTGGTCCACACTCAAACATAGTAGGTGTAATGCACCTAAACACTGGATGCCACCCGTAATAAAACAGAAAGAAGAAGAAAATGTTTGTTTGGGACTACCATAGAAACATGGAGGGGATACATTCAAGGGAACAAAAACCCAATGATTCTTATCTTCATATGTGCGATTATACACTAATCAAAACGTAATTAGGAATATTATATTCTATTTCTGCAGCTAGATCCCCCTCAATCTTACACACTGAACATTTATTTGTCCTAACAGCGCTTCTATGTCACTTCTTGTATCAAACCTGCCCCATATCAGATAAACGGTTGTGATGGGTCTGACCCGGGCTTGGTTGAGTGGAAATCTGTTTGAACAGGAGAACGACCAGACGCTGTCAGCCTGAGCAAATGGAACATGAGCTTGAAGATTCATCTGGATCCCAGGCTTGGTATTTCACTGATATCACGGGGTGTCAACAGATTTCAGACACTTAAATATAATGCTTTTTAAGACATCTTAATTCAAAGTTAAGAGAGAATTTTTAACCAAATTTACAGAATTTTGGACAAATTACAAGTAGCATGTGTAGTTCCAGGCAGAAGTAGGTTTTATGTAGGAATATGATTATGCAGTTAATCTACATTTTGCAAACAGGTAAGAACAAGTAAAAAGTACAGTATTAGGTTCAGTTTTAGGTTTAAAGCTTTGTAACATCACAAATATGGACTTTTACACAGAAGAGCTTAACTCACTTCAAATCAAAAGATAGATAAATTAAATCAAATATAAAATGTTTGTGGCAGGTAAGACCTCTCAAATTCAAATTTAAGACTGATTGATTTGACTTCTAAGGCCTAATATTTATAAAATTTGTGACACTTGCCAACACCCTGAATCACATCTTGACTTTACCTTGTCACCGTCCTCTCCAGGGGGACCCTGAGGACCAGCTGAACCAGGAAGACCGACGGGACCTTGAATGCCATCACGGCCGGCGGGACCCATGGGTCCTTTCTCTCCCTAAACAACATAAACCATAGTTTTTAAGAAGCACTGGTAGTCAAAACATCCCGATCTTTAAACTGTGCAGCATATGGTGAGTTAGAGAAGGGTTTCACTGAGTGAGACAGAAATACTTACAGGGCCTCCCTTTTCTCCAGCAGGGCCGGGCGGTCCTTGGGGACCATTGCGTCCTGTCAGACCAATGGGGCCTCCAGGACCAGCAGCACCTCTCTCTCCAGGAGAACCCTATCACATGACAACAAACACCCATGAGTCATTGGTGCAATGTATGGCAGACAATAAGAAAAGGTCATTTCCAGCAGAAAAGGTTTGGAGCAGGTAAAAGCCTCTCTGCAAGGTTGAACTGAGAACCTGTGACTTCATTTGAAAGACAGCACTAATTAACTTTTAAGGAACATCGTTTCTTGCCAGAGCTGCAGTGGTAATAAGACTAGTGTATTGTGAAACATACTGAACAGTGAAGAGTCATTAATTTTTTGCCTATTTTAACAAAAAATAATCACATAAAAACATCAGGTTAAGATTTTTATGATAATTGTATGTACCCACGCTTTAAAAACTTCTTGTTACACAAGGACCGTTCACTGAATTTTACAGCAAATAAAATAAACTTTTAATGAACAGAGACTAGAACTAGAAGGGCACTCAGAGAGCACAGCCCAATGCCAAGGCCAGTAGTCCACGCTTTTTCTCATTCCACAATATTATTAAAACACAAACAAACCACAAATTATGACCCATGTTTTCTTCCTTTTTGTCAGTTGTGACTCTTCCCATTCTAAGTTCTAAGATAGCCTTCAATGTTGAAGAAAGGGTAAAACATTTCTAGCCTACGTGCCTTTTTACAGATATGCTCCAAAATGTAAGGAGTTCGTCCTTGGCCCATGACCTATTCTTAAAGTCTTGTGAAAATCAATGCAGTAGATTTTACATATTCCTACTAACAGACGAACAAAGCAGAGTGACCCCAAACTGTTCTAAGTGGGATTATTGTAGTTAATGAAACGAAAGACTAAAACTAGCAGCGAAAAAATTATTTCATTGACTGAAATCAACATACAAACAGTTTTCAAAAACACAAAACCTAAAATGAAAATTACAGTGACCATGTAAAATCCTTTTTCATTTTTCCCTTCGATTTGGATTGTGAATGTTTTTGTACATTTTTGTATACAGTTCATGTCTAGTTTTTAATTCCATAATCTAGAGCTATTTATGTACTCACACTGTAACATTATATTAGGTGGGCCTTTTAAAATGTACTTCAGTTATTCAACTAATTTAGTGACTTTCATACTGTACTAGTCTTTGTGCTTTGAAATTGTTACTAGGGAACAAATAAAATGATTTGAATTGCATTAAATAAAATGACTAATAAAACAGCGTAATGCTTCAATACTTGGGATTTGTGCGACCTTCTGTGCTTGCGTTAATGTTTTTGTTAGAGTCTGAATTGCGCTGGGAGCCGGTTGTTAGCTAACTCCATTTCTAAGCAAACAGTAGCTTGTGTTGTACATTGTTGTCGCTGTAGAGGAGCAGAAGAGAAGCGACGAAGAACACATAAGTGTTTGATAGAAAACCTGACCTCAGTCCTCTACATAGTTTACAAGCTGTTATCATGGATGTAGGCAACCAAGAAAGTCATTAGTGTAGTAATGGAGTTAGCTAATGGCAACAAACAACGCAAAAAAGAGACTCAAACGCATCATTTTTTAAATAAAATATCTTTGGACAGTAGTATTTTGCAAAACTATTTTATTAAAAATTCTATTATACTTGGGACCTTTACTAAGCAAATGTTTTGTAACTTGTATTTGATGCATCATACCTTTTCTTTCTTACCTTTTCTTTCCTCATAATACCTGAAAAATGAAAACTGACTCTCAAACTAAATATAAACGACATTAAAACTACTCCATTCCTAAAACAACGCACTAAACTGAAATCAAAATCCAAACTGAAAGACAA
This sequence comes from Coranthus polyacanthus, assembly GCA_037367275.1. Lineage (NCBI taxonomy): Eukaryota > Metazoa > Chordata > Actinopteri > Kurtiformes > Apogonidae > Coranthus > Coranthus polyacanthus. Next base: position 21,328,251 of record JAPQRN010000010.1, read on the forward strand.
CATAAAAACTGTAGTAACTCTAGTTCTAAGCTGTGAGGACTTCAAATAACAATGAAATCAGTACAATTTGGAATAAAATAAACTGATAAGAGTAATAAAAGTCTTTTGACCCTGGTGTTAGCCTCATAGCTCCACTAGGATGAGAGCACCTCCGCTGATGAACAAACTCTTATCTGGTAATGGAGTTCAGCTGCTTTCAGCGACCTTCCTCTGTCAAGGCCTTATGGAAGGTCCTGCCATTCCTCCACACATCAGCGTGTCTTATTACCCCGCTCTTCAACGTGCCCAGGTGGGCGCTCATCGCTGCATAGGTGGCCCCTAATCACATAAGCTGAGACTACATCTTTGATCTGTCGGTCATTAGAGCATCCTGCAAAACCAGAGAAGGTCTCAGCACAAACACAGGCTGCTTAAATAAAACATGTGTAGGCCAGCCAAAGATGCACACAAACACACGGGGCTCACACATGCACACTGATTCAGCTGCTGATGTGAGCTGCCACCTGGCATTCATATGCCTGGCCCGTTTCATGACAGACATTGCCTGTGACACACAGCTCCAAACTGTCATCCCCAGCCTGCCAACCTGCCCACCAGGACACACACTCGCGCACAATACAGTCGCGCACACACAGGCTTCTTTGTCTCGTACGACATCAAAATTTTTTTCTGTTTCCCTCCCTCTCATTTTCACCACGTTTTTTCTTTTTTTTTCTTTTTTCTTCTTTCTTTCTCCCACATATATGATTCTCTGGCTAAAAATCAAAACTTCAGGACAAAAACATTCAGACACACATCCGAAGTTAGTTGTCACATTTATCCTTTTTGTTCCCTTTCTGTGCTGTTCGTTCTCGGTCTGTCTCTTTCAAACATACACGCAACCCTTTAAAAAGACTATAAAATAGCAACACACACACACACACACACACCCAGACATACCACTCACAGGCTTTCCCACAGCACAACAGCAGCTCAATCTGTGGCAGGAAATCGATGGAGGAAAATATCAGATCTCTTGTGTGCGTGGGCACTGCACACCGGCCTCTTTTTAAAGGAGTTTTTCAAACACCACCAAAACAGTCTATCACATGTTTTCAGCCAATGGCTCGCTTTCAAGCCAATTTAAGAAAACTATCTCATTTTGCAGGGGAAATGGTTTCACTCATTCACACAACGCCCCTCTTCTTGCTTTCATCATCTTTCATCCGTGCTCTGCATATCCGCTGTCATCTAATCTGGTGTTGCTCTGTCGCTGGTGAGCAGGGGCAATTATAGGGAGCCTGCGTTTAACGCTTGAACAAAATGTCAGACAGTTCAAAGCTGCCTGTCAGTCAGCTTTCTGTACGGATTCACCACTGGAGCTCCCGAGGCTTTTCAGTGCATATACCGAAAACTGAGGGGCTCAGAGACAAAGACAGGGAAAAAGTGCCACACTTATTTATGGATTACCCTGCTGCTCCTGCTCCTTTTCAGGGTCCCAAACTATGTGAGAGCAGGCAGGCAGGATTTGCCACAGTTCAGCTATAATATCTAAGAGGACTTCCTTCATTAAGAGTGGATCGGTGATGCAGAATATACACCACATGCACAGCGAAGTATTACGTAACTAAGTACAATTTAGATGCAGTTATCGACTAAGTGAAAAGTTTCCTGAAAAGTCACAGTCATACAAAACGTTGAGCTTCTTCCGTCTGTTCCATTACAGTTGCTATAGTAACTGCTAACTGTGACTGGACACATTTGAGACTAATCAAGGAACTGGTCTAAAACTTGTTATTCAATTAGGCAATCAAGAAATGATTCAACTGTGCTTCAAAGTGATGTTGTGGGGGTACATTGTTAATTTCCAGCCTAAGAATATCTGTTTGCTGTTCGAAATAAACCATGCAGCATAGTGGTTTAAAAAACATGGTGAAAAAATCAAGGTTATTATTTGACACAGTAAAAAATAATCACAGTAATGAGACAGAAACAGCAGCTCATGCAATAAATATCAATATTACAGATTCATTTTGTTGAGGAAAATCTGTAGTCATGTGACCACAGATGTTATCATTGCATAGGCATTACTGTAAAGCTCTTCAATTCAAGTGATATTTTGCATAACATATTTCTTTTCATTGTGTTAAACCCCTCTGACTACTGGCATATTGCTTTCATCCCCCTCTCCTCTGCAGTTTACATTGCATGTGCTGCTGAACGAGTTGAGAATGGAGCTGTGCACAGCATGTGCAACTCCATTCTCCAAAGGCAGAAGTCACTTTTCACTCCAATCTCTGTGGCAGGAGAGATGAGGTAACCATAGTAACGGGCTACTTACGATGGGGCCAGGGGGGCCCTGAGGCCCTTCTCCTCCCTTTAAGCCAGCTGGACCCTGAAAGCAGAGGACGGGAGAGGGTTAGATCTCGTCACTGCGGGCTGCGGCTCAATGCCATTCAAAGAGCGGTAATCACAGCTGTCAAATGGGCCTTTAAATGTTACCGTGTGCACGTGTACGTGTCTGCGCATGCAGAGTGTGCAGATGTGTGGAGTCTACAGGTGTGAGCACAGAGTGTGGATCTGGAGAGGCATTAACTAACAAGTAATTTGGGCAAAATGGGATGCATATTGAAGAGATCTATTTATTTAGAACAATGACAAATGATCAAAGTGAATTTGTTTTTTTGTACTGGTTAAGTTTACAAAACTCCACTTCTAGTGTATCCGCCAGATTTATACTGGGTGGATATTGGCAAGATCAAAAGGTGCAGGAAGAACAAAACAAAACAAAAAAACAATAAATCCTATGTGAGGGATAATGTACAGTGAGATGGTCATTATTACACCACTTCAGGGTGACCTTGTCAGGGTTTATTTTAATATAATGAATCGTTGTACATTATCCCACTTATTATATGGCTATTTACAAAAGAAATCAATAATTTCACATCGCAGAGGTCATATTTTTTACAAAATAGTTTATTCAGGGAAATGAACCACTTCTCTTCTCTCATAGGACTCCATTCAGATAAAACTGGTCTCCTATTGTAGAACCCAAGGCTGTGATGTGTTTACAGCCTTTGTGAGAAATGTGAATAAATGGTGAATATACAGAAATAACAGATTATAGACCGCCATCACTGACCAATCAGGACTGAGTATTCAACAAAGCGTACTTATAGTCCTATCTAGCCCTGCAGGTAGCTTTGGTTTTAGTCGTATTAGTTGTGACATACCTGCCTGTAAGACTTCACTTCAATTCAATTGTGGCACAAACAGTAATTACAAAAATCATATTCAGAATATTTAACTGCATAAAGTTCATTGAGTTCTTTGAACTATGTTCTACTTGGACAAACTGGACAAACAAGCTCAGAAATGAAATGGTAGTGTATTGAAAGAACACAGAAATGCTAAGCATTAAAATGCACGATTTCAGAACATTTACTTCCTACTGGAGAAGAACTGGCTAATACTTTACAAATAAATTATAATATAGCCTAAACTGTAAGACTATCGATATTATAAATGCAAAAGGCATCATTAAATGAGCTTCAGAGGAAATGAAAAAAGTAAGGGATGACGGCGTTCCGAAGCCTGCGGCGAGCCACAGGTTCAGGTACAGGTCCATCTATCTATCTCCAGACCCGTCATCGCTTCGAGATCCCGGCCCCCGAATGGAAGTGCCTGCACTGAATGAATAGCACCGGGAGGCTGGGATTGCATATGGAAAACACAGTTCACCAGAGGCTGTAAAGACTTTCATTATAATAACTAATTTACAGGCTCTAACAGAGCCAGGGGGGAGCAGAAGCTGCCAAACAGGCTCTCCACCTCCCCGGCTCTTACAGTTTTACCACGGTGCATTAAAAGGCTGGAAGGAGCCTTCTTTCTGGACACACAAAAAGTTATTTATTGGCTCATATATCGCTACTGTGCCTTTCCTGAAGACTGAGAGGAGGGATGACGTGACTATTTGTGTGTGCACCGAGTACTGACACTCTACATTTATATGGACACAAATATTCCACTAGCATTCCAAAAATGACAGTATTCTGAATTTGGCAGGTGTCATGTGCACAGCGTATTTTTGGATATTCTGCATTTAAACCTTCTTCCGAATGATTAAAACGTGTGGGATATGCTGATGTTATTTAGATTTTAGAAGCATTCTTTGGACGTGTATACAGCACATTTAGGATATGTGTCCCAGTTTGAGACACACAGCCTCCTGTTTCCATTCAGTCACTGTCACTAACTTTTTTAGCAATTTTCTCTCTAGATTCGACGACTGTAAAAACCCCTTTAGTGACTTTTTCTTTCAAAAGAGCACTTAGTGACAAATCCAGCAACTGTTTGGACTGATTCCAGCCCATCTCTATTGAAGAGAGTAACAGATATTTCTCAGTCGATGTGTAGGGAGACGGGTGTGTGAGGAGAAAAGCAGCTCATTTAGTCAACTAATCAGTGGCCAGATAGACACATGAATGAGCTGTGAATGGATGTCCGTAAAGACCAATCACCGGCGCCTGTTGTTTACCGGGGAACTGCTTTGCATTTGTTCTCAATTACTTAAGCTACGTTCCACCGATGATGGTTGGCAACACTGGTAGAGATGAAAATCCACTCTGGTTGAGATGGATGACCAAAAGAAAATTCCACCTTTTTGTGGTTCGAATGAGAATCACATCCATCTGATGTTATCAGAAACCGTTTGCTTTTCTTTGAGCCATGCGTCTCTACCAGAGATGATCTTTCCTGACCAGCTGACTGTAAACAGGAGGCTGTCTGTCACAACCTCTGGTAAAAAAAAAGCAAAAGAGACGCGTGTTCCGAATGCACTCCACACATTGGTCATAGAATCCTCTTAAAACCAGATCGCCATATCCTACATGTCTTAATCAGCAAAAACTTCAGAATATCCAACTGGAATATGCTGTTTCCGAATAATAGAGGAGGAATTGTAGTGGAATATTAGTGCACGTGTAAATGTAGTGTCTGAGCGAAGAGGGTGAGATGAACTTTTATGTTCACAAAACAGGTCTACAGGCAATTCAATGGGATTACTATAAGACATAGTGGAAGCTGCGTGTTTGTCCATGTAGTGTGTGTGTGTGTGTGTCAGTTCTCCGGTTATGAAGAGAAAGCCATCGCTGTGCACACTTGGGACAAACATAACAGCGGTAATAAGTCTAGCCAGTGCTGTTGTGTGCTCTCTTAATGGTCAGCCTTGAAATGAGCTTCAGCCAGCGGCCCTGAAGCTGATCCTCAGTCAGTCAGCCTCTCCTTTTTAACAACCACCGTCCCTCACCTTGAACTTACTTTCACCTGCTCCCACTTCTTATGGGATTTAATTCGTGTGGGTTAGTCAGCAGGCAAGAATGGAGTACGATGAGCTCACGAAAGTCGTGCATTTGAATCGGAATCAAAGGGCTTTGACTCGCTCTTCAGTCGAAAACAAAACAGGATTTCCCTGAAGGAAAGGACAACTGGCGCTGCTCCAAATGCAAAAATCAACACCTCTGAAATGAACAGATTGCAGAGCTGACTACAGTGATTTACCTGAAAAGGCAAACTGAAATGCCTCAATGTCGTTCAGATAAATACACGCAATTGTTTACACAGAGGTGCCATTAATGCACATTGGATTCAAACTTGATTAAATAAATGATGATGAAGTGCGTCAGTATTGTGCCTGGCTCAGTCCTCTCTTTTTATTCCGGCCTAAGCCAGTTCTGCATCTTTTAGTCAGGTTTGTTGCCAAGTTTGACATTTGGTTTAACAGCAGGTAGTTAGTCTGGTAATTGGGGTTTGGAGCTAAATTCAACGGAGTGTGTGCTCACGATGTGGTATGACACACTTCTATGTGAACATGTGAGTGCGTGAGCGTGTTCATGCGTGAGTGCTTTGTGTAAATGTGTGCGTGTTTGTGTCTTACGTTGGCCCCTGGTAGACCTCTTGCCCCCTGGAAGCCCCTCAGGCCTGCAGGTCCCACTTTGCCACCAGGACCTTGACCACCCGGATCACCCTGCAGAGCAAGACGAAATCCACTTATTCGACACCAATTGTACCATCAGGTGCTCATTAAATGCCAAATTGCTTTAAGTGACAACGACAAAAGCTGAATTTGTGAAAACCACAAAGGAATAATGGAGGAAAAACAACTGGAGGGATTGATCTGTTTGATAGAAGCTTAAATTATAGCGTATTCAAAGGCAGCAATATCAAGTGATTAAGAAGTGATGGAAAAGATAACAAGACGAAACGAGGCAGCGACAATTTTCTAGAAAATATCAAAGGAATAATAACAAGACGAATGTGGCTGTCATTAAAAAAATGCACCATCGAGTTTTTAACTGCTTCAATTTCCTTCATAGCTCATGTGAAGCTATTAAATCCTCCTGTTCAGTTCATCTGAAAAAATGTGTTCAATTTTGAATCTTTTAAACATAGTCATTTTTAACAATGAGAGCGCTGTTTGGTTACAACTGAAACCAACCGCATAAAATCTTAAAGTGCTAAAGTGCTTTAAAACCAAGTCTGATGCCAGCAGGTAAAAAGAATAGTGACAAAAGTTAAATTATCATAACGTAAAAACAAGGTTTTACATTACTTATGACTTCAGATTGTCTATAATAGTTTTAAACTTTGTCAACAGTGTCGTTCTTTTTCACTTTATTATGTTTTCCCTGTTTAACGTACAGGAATAAGTCTGTGATGACGCACAGTATAGTTAGTAGACACAAAAGCATAAGGGACAAAAATAAAAAAAAACAGAAACTAATTTCAACTGTGGTACATTAACAAATAAGAAAAAAATCTGGAAAAATAGCAGAATATGATACTTTTTATTTGCTGGTTTACCTTTCCACCTTCTTTTCCAGCAGCTCCAGGTAGACCTTGCTCACCAGGTGGGCCGGGAGAGCCTGGATGTCCTCTCTCTCCGCTGGGTCCCACGTCTCCAGTCGGCCCCTGTCGTGGACAAAGTAAATGTCTCCACAAATGGACCTATGTGTTGTTGATATTCACGCAGTAGCAGCGCCATCGCTTTTGTTCCTTTTAAATTTCACACAACAAATACTAATCTGAGTGGACGTCTTGATGAGAGGGTGATATATTTTCAGCCCACGTTACACTGCTCTATAAAAACAAGAGATTTCACTGAAGGCATTCAAAATCTGAAAACCTTTAAAGCCCATTTGATGCGAGTTGATTGCAGTCTGTCCATATGGGCACTGGTTTGTTTTAGGATTCAGCTGCTGTTACTGCTGTGAGGCTCTTATAATTCTTCAACAATAGACACAGACTATATGCACAATGAAGGAGGTGGAACCCAACAGTGGTAGCGAGGTCGCAGAGCGCTGTACTGTACCTGTGGTCCAACCACCCCTGCAGGTCCTGGAGGTCCTGTCTTTCCTTGGAAACCCTGAAGGAGAAAACAGATGTTACTGACTGTATACAGGGAAGGTTATACATATATATATATACGTATATATACATATATACATATATATGTATATATATATATATATATATATACATATATACGTATATATATGTATATATACATGTGTATATGTATACA
>JAPQRN010000010.1:21336399-21350368 GCA_037367275.1 Coranthus polyacanthus
CATTAAACATTGAAACTAGTTTTAACAAATATTACATTGAATCAAATCATTTAAATTAATCATTTACTGATGACATTTTTTTTAATTACATAATACTGTCATTGCGCTACATTTGACTGTCGAAGTTTGATGATATTTTGAAAACTAAAAAGTTGTTTAGTTGTTTTTATTTCTTAAAAAATGAGAAAAATGTAATTTATTTACTAAATTTTATCGAGAGATTTATTAAAGATAGAAATGTCCACGAACTTGGTAAATCTAAACTTATTTTTGTGAAATATTTAGTAAATCCAACTAAATCTAACAATCTTTGAGGGCACATTTGATTTACTTTTTCAAAAATTGTTATTGTTGTTAATATTTTAATTGTTTTACAACTTTAAATGTTCTCATTAATATTAGATGTGACTCTTTTTTTAATGAACCACTTCATATTTTTTACAGTGTACATTTTCAAGTCAAATGGTTTTGTCCAAAGACTGAACTTTGTTGAAATACCTCATTGGAATACAATCATATTTCAGCTACTTTTACTGTCAGTTTTCACCTTCAACTTGAGAGATTAGAAATAATAGGCACTCGTAAATAAATGAATGTTGTTTTCTCATGTCAGTGTTGATAGGCTATTAGTTGTGATGTATAACCAATCAGACAGGAATGCTAGTGCTTTGAACAGGAGGTCGAGACTAATGCCAACTTATTTTAATGGATACTGGATGAAAAAATACAGATAATTCTAAAAAAAAATGTGAATATCGGACCTGACAAGCGGTCTATCCCCAGTCTCACGCTGAGACTTAAACTGTGATCTTTTCAAAAAGAGAAAGAGAATCTTAATAATTTTAGTTCCTCAAAACAGTTTTACTTGATTTCCTTCTACGAACAAATAATTGCTGCAGTTCCCTGTGTCCAAAAAATTACATCATAACATAACAAATAAAAGACAGGACACAAACCTTTGAATCCGAACCAAAACATGAAATGATAACTGCGTGTCTCAATGTTCACTACAACCAATTCCTGGAGTAAAAATCTGTATGTAAGTGAATAAGTGATGCCTCATAAGTGAAGGAAATGAGTCACCATAAACGTTCGTGATGCGTTTGAACAGGTTTCAGTTTTGTTACTGATGTTTTACTTTTCATTTGTATTCTATTGCAGTTATCCTCTGCCATGCTTTTTGTATAACTTATCTAAGAGTGCAAAGGACTGAGTGGGGAGTGAGTGGGCGCTGATGCATGCTGTTCAGGGTCAAATGGCACGACTTGATGCATCCATGGACGAAAACTAACCACTCACCGTCTCTCCCCTCTGTCCTGGGTGACCGGGCAGCCCATCTTTTCCTGGTGGTCCCTGGGGGGGTGGGGTTGAGCAGGTAGACAGTTCATACATTTCAAGACATCATGTTTTAAGGGCGTATTAATATTTGAAAAGGCTGTGTGGAAAGTGTCGCCGTGAACTTGTTGTGGATGGTGCTAATTTGCAGACAGTTTGACAGCAGCTACTTACATTAGGTCCTTTGGGTCCGGGGAAACCGACAGGTCCCTGTGGTCCTTGAGGTCCCTGAAATGAAATAAAAAGAAAATGAATAGAAAGAGTTGAGAGGAAAGTGGATGAGAAACATAGCATGTCTCTGACCAGCAACTGGAACTTGTGTTGAAAAGTGAGTCATTCACACCAGCAATTAAAGAACAAGTTATTTAACCATCTGTTTAATAAAAACGCATTTATGTCACAGTTAAGAGACACTGACGAGATAAGGGATGCAGTGATTATACGTTTAAAGTTTACTGTCAAACACACATGATTCACTTTGAGTTATCGTACAAAGTGCAGTGCACCTGAACACTTTATAGTTCAACTGTCACGAACTCTGTGAACAAAATCTTAAAATTCCAAGAGGCACTGATAAAAGAGAAATCTGATACTCACCCTCTCTCCTGGCGGACCAGGAGGTCCATCATTGCCTGAGGTGCCCTGAAAGAGGCAGAAAAAGGCATAAAGATCAGGAAAAACATTGTCAAACTTTGTCAAAGGTGCCAAAGTATGAGATGTGAATAATATTTATGTAAACACCAACGCCGCGGCTTCATAGGAGGCAAGTTTTTCATGCATATTTATTTTATGTGGTCTATCAGGAATGATGCTAAATATAGTGTACGGTTTATATTCATTTTCTATGGCATGTCAGTGTAACAACCAATATAAGGACTGACCCCATGAAATCAAATTCTATGTGTAAGTGAATTTTTGTTCAGTTCTCCAGAGGAAGCGCTAATCTCGATTTTGTCATTTAAACATTTTTCAGATCATTCCAAAACAATCACTCAATTAACAAACTAATTTGATCAATTGTTCAGCCCTAGTTCACCAGTTGTGTATCATGTAAGCATGAAGACACACATGATTATCAGCAACAGAGTCACAAGAGGCCTTGGTTCTCACCTTTGCACCTGGTTTTCCGGTTGGTCCTCTGGCACCACGTCCACCACGTGGACCCTGTTACATAGTGTGTAAAGTAACACAGTCATTGTAAGGAAAGTAAATACCTTCTTATACAACCAAAGGAAAATACAACCAAACAATGGAAGAAAAACACGGAAAGCAATTGTATAAAGGGCAGATATTGTCTACTACCTTTTCTATCCCTGCCTACAATTTCCCACCCACTGCATATCTCCTTCAGAAAAAGAAAATAAATCCCATACACAACCACACAAAGGAAAGGAATTTCATTTGAACACAATAAATCATTTATGTGAAGGGCTCAGGCTGAGATGGCAGACAGTTGAATTGCCTACCGTTGGGCCACGTTGGCCTCTAGGGCCAGCTTTGCCAGCAATTCCCTGAAAAAGAAAAAAAGCTTTGATTTAGGACAAAATCACCCCTTGTATCATCAGCCATGGTAAGTGGTTTTTCATCTCCTCTCAGACGTTGAAGCTGAGGCAATTCTATAATAACAAATACAGTCAAACATCAGAAAGACAGAACTGCGGAGGACGCTGAATCGGAGATGAAATACAACCATCTGAGCATCTTTGGAGCAAAATAAATAATCAAATTGTTCCGGTAAGTGGTTGCCCAGAGGCACTTGACAGCTTGAACTACCTGTCAGTTAAAGCAGACCACGGCCAGGGGTGTCTGGCTTTTAATGTCAGGGACGAGCTTATCTCATCAACATTAACCCTACCCACCTCTACTCCTGGCTCACGCATTCATCTATAACTCTTTTCAACACGACCGCACTATGGTTACATAAACAAAGGCACATAGGGTAGTAAATCCTGACAGGACTGTGGCCCTGTTCAGATCAGGCATTAACTCTTTCACTGAGTAACAGACAAGAAATCATTCCACTTTAAACGTTGCCGGTAGCAATGGCGTGAATTTATTTTTTTCCCCCCGTTGTTAACTAGTAAAGATGAAACGGCTGTAAAACATCCTTTCAATCTTCTGATGGTTTCTTTATTTGGGATGTATTTGCAAAGTAGTATTACAAAGCCGGTCTGTTCAACTTGACAGCTTGTGCTGCATCCAGAATGGCTGCAGGAAATGAAAGCTTGTGTCGCATTTTAGTCCAATAGATAAAGTGGTGCAGGAAGCATCCCCCCGTTTTTGTTTTTGACTGCAGAGAGCGAGGATGATCGTAGTTGCTAAAACCACTGCTTTAATAAGGGTCTTTTCTAGCGCCTCTTTCAGAGTAGCTGTCGTGGACGAGTGACAGAAGTGTGTGGTGATCGGTCCAGACTGAAGCGTGTGTTGAATGCAGCGCTGGAAACTGCTATTTTTTAAAACTCGTGTGAATTGGTAAAATATTAACCGTGTAAACCTGTAGAAATGGATCCATATGACTGAGCCTTTACGTGGCAGAGGAAATATGAAGTGATTTTGACTTGTCAAAGCAAAATATACACATTTTTGCTAGCGTTAGTACATTCCTATATCAATCATTTCCTATTGGCGGTACAAATGTAAACTGGCAAAAAGTAGTGTTTGGGGGAAGTCGCCAGTGGCTCGTTACCCTCAGGGACTCTCCACAACGGTGTGGTGGATACCACTATATACATCTGGTACATTTGTGACGGCTCGGCTCAAAACTTCTGATATTACAACGTAAAGCTCGGTAAAAGTCTGGGTGAGGCTTATTGTTGTTTAACATGACAATGCCCCTGTGTACAAAGCCAGGTCTGAGATTGGTTCAGAGCATTTATTGTATAGATATTAAATCTATCTCCTACAGACAAAGACTCGCAGTCATTGCACATCAGCTTTTAACAGAAGAAAGAATAATGAATTTTGAGGCTCACCCTTGCTCCTTTCTCGCCATTTGCGCCAGGAAATCCATTGAAGCCGGTGGAGCCCTGAAAAGCAAGTACAAAAAAATTAAGTGAGAGAGGAATTACAGAGGTTTAAAATAAGACGAGAGTCTCTGTCCAGTGACAATGTCACATAAGATGAAGAGAAAATAGCAGAATTTCTTCAGTGCTTTGCTGACCAAGGCTAATTAATAGTGAGACTGTGAGGTCCCTGAATAGACACTGCTCTATGAGCCAGCAGATTGTTATCACAGGGATACAGTTAATAATTTGTGTGCTGCCATAGATAAATGAGCACCTTTTTTTAATGTTTTAAAGGAGCCCAAAGGGAAAGTCCCGTCCTAATGACTTAGAGGCTTTCTGACACACAGACGGACTGAGGTGCTCGTAGGTTGTTAGTACAGCTTTGAAGCAAAACAGAAAGCTAACAAAGACGGTGGAGGCAAATAAAGACAAAGAAAGAGGAAAGAGCAGATCCACTTTGATACCCATCAGCAATTTAGTTATTGGGCTTTTGCAGGCTGTGCCCTCTGATAGTGGAGATGGCGCCAGTTGAACAAATACTAAAAGAGTAATCACTGCTTGGATGAATTAAAGAGGAGAAAAGGACCATTTGTGCAGCGTAACGTGGGATACATATACAGTGAATGTAAATAATTTAGGTTAAATAGTTGTTAGTCGTAGCGGCACAGCAAGGTCATGTGCATGTCTGGGTGTTTTTTAAACAGTCTCTCTATGCGTGGTGCATCGCACTTCTAAAACGCTCATTACTGCTCACATGCATATGTATACTGTGTATAATACAGTGCAGAATAAGCAAGGGCACCACAACAAGGCTGCGTGGGCAGAATTGCAAGAGGAAAATGGCCCAACATTGTGGAGACAGCAGGAAGGGAGATCTATGGTGCTTAATTTGTTTTTCACAGAGGTGCAGTTATGGTAAACTGAAAGGAGAGCTGGTTCTGGACAAGGCTGACTTGCGCCACAGAGATAAGACAGTCCACTGAAGCTATTGCAAATGGCATCCAGAATTAACGGTGTGGGAAAGCTGTTAACAGAGAGTGATGGGGTGCAGCAGCCAAAAACACAGCCATTGGGGGGATTCATGCATAGGCTGATCGAGGAGGATAAAGGCTGCAAATGAGCCAGGACTTTGACCCTGAACCTACTCGTGAGGACAATGTGACATTTAATAACTTTAATAACTGTGCACTGGGATTTTCTGTTTTATTTTAACTTCCTATTAACACACAGTAAACAGCATCTCTGAGCTGAAATTATATGAACCGATTTAAGAAGCTGTTTTAAAAGGGATTATTAGTGCCTGTCAAATAGAGTATTCTTAAAAATATAGAGGATTTACCTGTATGAGCATACTCATTATAAGTTACCACAGACAGCTTCATACTTTAAACTCGCGAGTGTGGGTGTCACAATTTCTAAATGCTGAATAAGTCTTCTTTTTTTTTTAGAAGAAAACTCTTCAAATGCAATGTTTAGAAAGGAAACTTTGGTACTGTTTATGCAACGCCAGAGTCAGGATACCTTTATTGTCTCTTCCAGAAAAAAAAAAAAAGTTTTTATTTTTAAAGCGTCTACAGTCTAAAAAGAGGATTTGATCGTGGACTCCACTGAGAACCTCTGTGGGCAGTCTCTGTTTAAATGTATTTATGGATACAAACAAATGGCTATCCTTTGTGTCTTTCACTAGTTCGGGGTGGATTTACATAATGGTTTCACTTGTAAAATGTTGTATTTCATGATGAAATACAAGGAAAACAACTGCTTACGAATGACTGGAACAAACAGATTCATTTAAAACTCTCTTCTCTGTTAATGCACGCTTCCGCGCTGTAATTTGTCAGGGTCTATTACTAATTTGTTCCGCTCAGATCCTGCTGACATTAACGGACAGAGCAGGAGACTTGCCAATCTGGATGTTGTGTGGGTAGGTGTATCTGACCCATCATATCAGTGCCAAGCTGTCGGTGCTGACAGCAGCAGAGAGGAACCAGCTGCAACAGCACATCTTGATGTCGAAGCAGAGGCACAATGGTCAGCGCTACAGAGCAATGCAACGGCAGACTTGTTAAAGCAGACGATGTGTGGAAGAGGCTGCACTTAAGGAGAGGAGACAGGTGAAGACTGTTTCAGGTGACCAAGCCACTTAGGCCTGAGCTGAGGTGAGAGTGCACAAGGTGTCCTCTCAGATTTGACTTTGACGGAGGAACGGTTGGTCAGCAAATTATTAAAACGCTCGTGAGCTCTACTTTAGAGACAAGTTTTAAAACTTATCTGTGCAGAAACCAAAATAGTGGCGATGGATATGAACATTATGCCTCAGAAATATCATAGAGTATAATGCTATAAAGTATTACACAATTATTATTATTATTATTGGCACAGAAACTACAAGTTGTTCCCTTTCAAATGAAATCTAATTAAACCTCTTCTGTTATAAGCCTGACCCTAAGCGAAAGATCATGGAAACTGCGTTGAGAGTTAGTGTTGCTTAAAAGATGTGGATGTTAAAAGGTTAAAGTAATAAAAATAGAAGGGTTTTGTTTGGTTGAAACAAAACATGCACTGTGATTAAACTATGAAACCACTTTAATGTAAGGGTAAAAAGTCTCCCTTTTTCAAAATGAATGAAAATACTTAAGAAAGCTGGACGTCTTCTGTTTGAACAGAAAGCAGCACCTTTAAAAAAGCTACTCTCTTTAGAAATAAATAAATCAAACTGTACTTCCTCTTCAGACCCACATGGCCTTGTGATTCTGTCGCGCTCCATTTTTTCTGTCCAACGGACTTTTTCAGTGGGCCCGCACACCTCTTACGTGTTAACATTCATTTATGTAATTTTCTAGCTTAGACCCACAGTCTAAAGTCAAAATTGGTCTTGCTGGCGTGAGGAGGATTTAAAACAGGAGGAGGCGTGCTCCATTTTCAACCTCTGAAATTTTTTTTTGTAATAAATTTGGTAAGAATGTCAATATTAACACGGTCATTGATGTGTTTCATGACCAGCACGGTCATATCATTTAGTTTAACATGTCTGCGTGCCTCTTGCACCTTTTTAATGCCATCACGTACCTTGGGACCTTGTCTTCCAGGGTAACCAGGCAATCCAGGGACTCCAAGTTTCCCCTAAAAAGCATAAAAGGAAAACATAAAGATGTTGGATTCACAAAGTGTTACCAGAGACATCTTTTGAAACTGCAGTAAAGTTCACAGAAGCATTGAAAAAAGCAATAAAGTTCTAACCATAAAGTTTTACTTCTGGTGTGGGGATTTTTTAATACCATGTTTATAAAATATGACATCAGTCTGTGCTGAAGCTTTTTTTTTTTTGGCTTTTGTCTAAAATGTGACTTCACTTGGGTAAGTTATGGTCATTTTAGATTATGTAGTGATTAACAAGTGCATGAAATCTGATGTAACATCCCACTGTGTCCTTTAAAGTAGCAAAGGATTAGTCATTTGTTATTCAATATTAATAATTGAATTATGATTTCAGTTTCAGTCAGAGCTTCTTTGTCTCCAGCTTATAATATTTGGCCTTGTTATCTTTCATTATTTTCATACTGATGTCAGAATTACTTCTGTTGATCATTTCGTTGTCCAGGCACAACGTTTTTATTATGGAATCTTAGCTAAACAATAGATTCATCCAAGATGGTACAAAACATTAAATATTTATCAACACTCTCGTGAGGCATTTGTAAAACAATATTTCTGATCAAAGTCATCACTTTAATCCAAACTAAAACTACAAGTTGTAACCTTTTGATACTAATTTGTCAGTGTATAAATACGGCTGCACCCACGGAAACTAAAATACAATCTGTCAAGATCAAAGCTCCATGGAGAAAAGTTGGCAACATTGGGCCAATTAAAGTGGGTCTGTTGTAGCACTGCTGGAAGAAAGCCTTCAAAATCATGTCTAAAAAACTTAGCAAACTTCTCTCCTTCCTTTCATTGGTTCCAGTTCATTTTGTTAAAGACAAAGTGAACTGGAACCAAGTTGTTAAAGTTGTTAAACCACTGCTATGAAATAGCAATTTTGACCATGGATCTGGTTCTTCAGCTTTAAACTAGCCATTGTATTCCTGCTAGAAGTTCAATGATTATTCGATTAGTTGATTAGTTGTCAACTATTAAATTAATCACAAAATATTTCAAGTTTTCTTTCCCTTTCTGTGACAGTAAATTAATTCAATAAATAAAAATCTTTGGGTTGAGACCAAACAAGACACTTGAGAAGTGAGCTTTGGGAAAACACTGATCCACATTTTTCACCATTTTCGGACATTTTTCAAAGCAAACAACTAATTGATTCAGAAAATGATCAACAATGAATATAATAGTTGCAGCCTTAACGCCTACATCTGTTGATATGAGTGTCTTTACATATGGTTTTAATGGGTTTAAACATTCTGCAGGAGAATAAAACACATTGATCAATTACAGAAAATAAAGTGAAAGTGAAAGTGTTTATTATTTACCTTCTCTCCAGCTGATCCCATGGGCCCAGCTTCTCCGTTGGGTCCTGATTTGCCCTTGGGGCCCTCGGGGCCGTCCTCTCCCCTGGGTCCCAGGACACCACCCTCACCCTGGATGCAAACAACGACACACACACACACATATCCAGTGTTATACAATGTGTCCTATCAGTATGTGCAACATCAGCATTGTGTTTAGGAACGATGATTCACCTTGTCACCCTTGAGACCCATGTCACCTTTGAAGCCTGGGAATCCATCTTCTCCCTAAACACAAAGGAAAAAAAACAAAACACATCATTGCTCAGACGCGTTGTGAATTCTCACAGAGACAGAACTGACTAATCCAAGAGTCTGAAAATACTTCTTTTAGTCATAAGTAAGAATACTGATGGATCAAAATACAATTCTAAGTTTATGATACAAGTTTTACACTTTGCTGAAGTTTAGAGGCAGCGTGTGAAAGATTAATACTGACACCTTGTGGTCACTTGAATAAAGTATTCACATGAACAGTTTGCTTCTGTTTCTCTGTCTCTGCCTCTCTCTCTATGTATTATTCTACTGACATCTGGTGGTTCAAATTCAGAAAGCAATATTCAATCCTTCCCAAGGCACTCCTCATACACAGCTGTGTTTTCTATATATTGTGTCCAGTTTCCTGACATATTTATATGCATGAAAACACCAATACATAGCATAATAAAATATGAAAAGCATGTCATTTTTGTGGGTTGGCAAACCTTTCCTACAGGGCTTGAGACAAAAACAACCAAAGTGCATTATTTTTAACAACATGTCGACTATTTTCAACTTTTTTGACAATACATTGGAACGTTTTCTGGTGGCACTGAGGTAGCAGCAGGCTAAGTCCAACCACGGCTATCCAAAAAACAATGGCAACAGATCAATCTCCAGCAAAACTGCCCTGCAAACAGCCTCATTCTAGTGTAATGTTCCACACTCCATTACAGCTCACTGGCATGAGGATTTAACTGCCAGCCTGATGAGCTTTTAAGAGTTTTTCCACTTGCCATATTCAAAAGAAGCCTAATTTTGGAAGGAATTATAAGTGTGATGGATCCATTTTTACAGGAAGGACATCTGTCAACCAGAAGAAAAATAGTGTTTACCTTTTCTCCTTTGCCACCTTTAAGACCTCTGATTCCCTCAGCGCCCTGGGAAACACGGAAAATAGAGTCAAGATGAAATTCAGAGAAAATGGGAACAGGTCATTGGTGGTAATGTATGGCTAAAACGGTGCTCACTTTCACACCACGAGGTCCAGGGTAGCCGATAGATCCCATAGGCCCGTTGTGACCCTGAAAGATAAAAACAGTCTCGTGAGGTTAGAGGTGACTGTTAGTGTACATCTAACTTCTAATGAGCCTGCTCTATTAGCAAAACCTGGTTAATGCTAAGCCTTTCTCATAGAAACTACCTTCCTATAACTAAATTGCACATTCAATTACGTTTTGTTCAAAACATAATCCTGCCTGTATTACGTTTGCTACAAATGTGATCAATGGCTTGGTTTTTGTTGTAAAAAATTTCTCATTGAAGGATCTTCTACTCTTCTGCCTTTGCTCAATAGGCAGGAGGTGGTTGAGGTGGATAGAAGATAGATCGATCTGGATTTTGCCACCAGAAAGCAGAGTTCAGACTCCTGTAGATGTTTAGTTTTAAGGAAATCACTTTGGTTTGGGTCAGGAAAAGAAATATGAATAAATAGATTGGGAGTCATTTTTTTGGTCACGTCTTGTTGAATGTTTCTGTATTAAACGAAGCCCTGACATCTTTCTCTAAACCTAACAATGTGCTAAACTAATAACCAACTACAACTATAACGCTGTTGTCACAACCAACACATATTGCAAATTGAGTTGGTCGTTCTGTTGGTAGAAAATTAAAAAAAAAACGCGTTGTCTGGGAACAATTTACCTTTACATTCAGGAACATTTTAGCCACTTGGAAATGACATTGATTAATGACGTTTAATGAATTTGTTGAAATACAGCCTAACACATGCGGTATTACTTTCAGAACAAAAACATCTTTGCAGTTGTAATTTAGTTACATACGAACGTAATTTCTGAGAGACAACGTACTGTTTGAATCTAGTCACCATTATTAGATACATTTGTCCTCTCTGCAGTCAAACTGTCTAGTGCAAATAATGGTCGGAGTAATTTTACTTCAGTATCTTATCTTCTTACTTTGCTTAACACATGAGCTGATATCTTAACATTTCTACACTATGACATCGACACTATGAACTCTATAATGTACAAATGATCAACTTCCTGCCATGGTTTCATTTATATCAGGGTCAGGTAAAAAACAAAGTGACTAATCCTGTGAAAGACTGTGTATATGTGAATATATTCTCTTTCTGAGACAACTAACATGATTCTATTTCAATTTTGTGATTACAGTATGTCAAGCTCTTCCTGCACACTATTTGTAAAAACCACCTGGCCCAGCAGTTTCCTTGTGCGGTGACACATTTCAGTGACAAATATTGGAAATAACTGTAATTACAAAATCCAAACTAACAACTAAATGACCAAATACTTACAGCAGCTCCTTTCTCGCCTGGAGGACCTTCTTTTCCTGGGTGACCCTATAAATACAATTGGAGTTTTTCAGTTTACAACACTTCATCTGGTTTTTCTTTTGACAGAATGAAAATAAAAAGTGCGTTTCTTACAGGGGGGCCATCAGCGCCGGAAAGGCCAGCCAATCCTTGTTTACCTTGAGGTCCCTACGAAGAAAGAGCAATAAATGAGAAGATACAGAATACAAATACACTCACGATACACGTTGCCAGATTCATCTGCTTGAAATAATATTAAGTATCCACAAAACCACAAAGAAAAAAAAAAAATAGAGGAAGAAAGTGCTTATACAGGCACAGTCAGATAGTTTTATATATATGTGGTGTGTGTGAGACTGTGCATCCAGTTGTCGTGTGTTTTAGCTTTTATTTCTGCATAAAAGAGCCAGTAAAGGCCTATAGCTCAGACAGCAGCGTATCTGCAGAATCAATTACACGGCCCCGACTCAAACAGTCACTTATCATGAACGGAGTTGTGGTGGGCGTCCTGAAGGGGAAACTGGGTTCCCTTCCCTTTCACTTACTTTTTCACCAGGAGGACCAATTGGACCTTGAGGACCAACAAGACCCTGAAAGACAAAGACGAATCGGTCGTTACGACAGGCAGTCAAATGAAGTCTTTTTCAGCAACAAACCTTTAATGCTCAAAATGAAGTGAGGGAAATGAGTACCTGTTAAGGCAATTTGGAACGCCTCATTTTGGTGGTTTGCTGTAAATTATTCTGTAATGCTTTCACTTTCCTCTACAATACTTATTTTGCAGGTTGGCTGCTTTGCTCTTCTTATTCAGTGTGTTCAGATCTCAGCCATAAAAGAAGATTCATTATTTTAATTCGCACGTCCTGTGAGAATTCGGCCCGTGATGAAGAATAAAAAAAGTTATTAACACTCAAAATAGGCAAGCTGTGTTATTTTTATGGGCCAGTGCCTTCTCTGGAAGACCTCAATCTGCTTCGAGCCAGGTACAGCTTCGATGAACAATTTATTTATTCAACCTGTATAGCATCAGGATAGGGTCCGTACTAATACTTTCCAAGGGAATGACGCCATCCTGTCCAGGCTGTGAACGTCAGCAGCGCTGAAAGTCTTACCTGGCAACGCTACATTAGCCCTGGCCACGCTATTGGTGAACTGTTTTATATTAAAGATGATTCAAAAATGGAATATGTTTTCCCGCGCCACCAATTGGACCAATGTGTCAATGAGCGCAATGTGTCTCGTCTCGGTTTCCCAACACAACAGAGAGGATGTTTTCTTTGTCGCGGTAGCAGAAAAACAATGTTAGTGAACATCTTTGCTGTATTTTGGTGTTGCCCCGCAGCGAGGCCACAACTAAAGCAATGACACAGTGAGAAAGAATATCTCTAGAGACGTTGTGTGATTGTGATTATTTGAGATCCCTGGTGAACGACGGACATGGCAGAGGAAGAGGAAAGAGCGTGAAAAGGACAGAACGAAGCAGAGTAAAAGGGAAAAAAAGAGACGTGAAAAGAGAGGCATGAAGAGATTTGGTCAGAGAGGAGAGGAGAGGACACTCAGTGAGGGAGACAGAGGGATCAAACAGGCTCAAAAAGCCACTGAGAGATAGATGGAGGGAGAGAGAGGGGAAAGAAGAGAAACTTACATTTGGACCAGGCAAACCCTGTTGTCCATGTGGACCTGGCTCTCCTTGAGGACCCTGTAAGAAACAAGGGAGAAGACAAAGGAGAATAAATATTTACAGTAGGTGTAATGGATTCTGTTCTATTTGCTTACATGTTTTAAAAAAAACAATCCTCCCAAAGACAAAAGAATAAGGGAAGACTATGTGAAATCAGTGCACTGTATCCACATTTAAACTGGTACGAAGGTGATGACAGTGGCAAGAATGTGAAACAAAAAGATGATTTGGAAATGAGGCTCATGAAATATTGTTGTCCATTACATTTAGTTAAAAGCCATTCAGAGCCAGTCCAAAAATCGGGTGGCTGTTGAGAATCTAGGTTTGGCTATGCGATACACATTTCTGTAAATACACACTGTGAGGCTACAGAGCCATCTGGGTATGGACTAAGACTAACTGGAATGGTGGGTTGTTTTGTATCCCTGCTGAGATTTAGTGTGTCACAAACCAAACACATACAAAAACTGGGAGGGAGTCTGCTCCAGCTGTTACAACAAACGAAAAAAATAAAAAATAATTGCTTGATTCAGGGAAATTCAGATTGCCTGACACTGACTGTTAGAAGGGCTTTCATTGTAAAACACAAAACTGTATTTTTGTCTGAGATCCAGATGGAATCTGTAAACATTTGGGTTCTTTACTAGTAAAGAATGCCTTAAAAGCATACATATGTTAAGGGCTTGTGTGAACCACTACTGGAGTGGAAACTTTTCAGTGTGCTGGTTTTGGGAATCTTTGATATTTACCTCCTCTAAGGAGGTTGTGTTTTCAGTTGTTTGTTAGTTTAGTTTTGTAAGGACAAAATTATGACGGCAAATTTTCATAAAGCCTTTTGGAAGGGTAGGTCATGGGCCGAGGAGAAACCTACTAC
>JAPQRN010000010.1:21372988-21390688 GCA_037367275.1 Coranthus polyacanthus
TGAGTTTCTGTGTTTAACATGTGGCTGAAACACAACTCAAACTACATCGGTGTAAAAATGGCTGAAATGTAACCCTAACCAGTGACCTGATGGATGTTAAGAGATTAATATAAAAAGCAAAGCCTTTTGGTCGGTTGTAGATTTTTTTTTTTTTTTTGCTTTAGTTTCAGTTTGCCTGTTTATGATTATTGAATTGTTTGCATACCTGTTTGAGCTGTATATCCTGAAAATCACAGAAGAGTAAAAAATGTATCCAAAATTCTAAAAACACTACAAAATATAGTCCAAAATCTGAAACTGTCAGTCTTCAATATACATATGCAGAGTTGACTAAAGCCAAACCTTGAATCTGTGTCTGATGATATTGAAAGTTGATCCCAAAAATGTCCCTTGGCTTGGGGTGTTTTCCTAAATTCTCTTGGCTACTTAAAGTTGTGAGGTTGTGATATTGTAATGCATACTGACATTTCACTTTGAATCAAACAAGAAACTGTTGCATTTGCTAATCCTTTGATACTGATGAATGCAGTAGGACAGATCAAACTCGTCCAAGCCTTGGACATGATACAACAGAAAATCAACTAAAACACTGACTATGCAAAAAATGCCTGTGGCTTTTACTTCCTAAACCCTGACTACAATACCTTACAGCTCTACAGGGACAGAGACAGTCAGCCATTCTTCAGAGGCAACTCACACTGTCCATCTCTTTCTTCCTTTCATGATTTGAAATAGAAACCAAATGTTAACATCCATGAACTATCCACCTATTCATTTTTGCTTGATTGCACCAGGTTTGCATCAACTTTGCACCAATGCTGATAATAAAATGTGACACTAAAAAATAAAGCAGATGTTGGATGGCACTAGAAGTGGTAGTCCCTGACTATTAATTACACGTAACAATATGGAATGAATCAAGATGTTAGGGGAAGAGTGTAAGCTTGAAAACAGTACGGTGCCCACATCAAATCGTAATGGCTGACTGACGGTACACAGCAGATAAATAACCAAAGTCTGTACTTATCTGGGGCCGTCTGTTTTTCATGAGCTTTTGGAAAAGGAAATTAGATCCCCTCTCTCAACCCTTCCATCAGCCAAAGGCTCTTTTTCCATGATCGTCTCCTGAGGAATTTCCAAACCAGGAACTGCTATGCCACTGATGTGGAGAATGATAACTATACCCATCAACCATCTGGGCACCTCAGCTGACCTGAATCTACCGCTGGGTAATGGTGCTAGGACTGTTTGTTCCAAAAATCCACCTGGAGTAAGTAACAAATGAATACGGAAAATAGTGAAAGAACTGTGTGAAGGTGAAGGGAGTCCACGAGCAGGGTGGCCCCTAAAGAGGAAGCACATACATGCAGATTGCATTAAATTACAGGAGGCAACATCTGTACAAGCTTAGACCTCTGGAACACATTAGGTATTCACCGCCCTGTGGTCCCATCATACGTGACCAGTAAATCTGGTATGGGACAACAACATCCATAAAATATTCCTATATTTAAATTTCATTAATCAGTACACCTCAGTACACATTTCAGTGCTTCAGTACACCTACTGTTTTATAAGGTAGGCCATTAGCACTGACATCAGTCACCTGTGAATCACTGCATCTTATTATAAAACAATACATTTGAGCATCCTTTGGAAATATAAGATGCAGTGTTTCTCTACCAGCCATCAGGTCATTGTGAGGCATCAGGTGCATAAAACACAGACTGTACAGGATGTCGGAGTGTAGATTTATCAATGAGGAACAGAAAGCTAAAGCCCTAAAAAAAAAAAAAAATTAGACCACACTTTCAATTTAAACAAAAGCACCACTGCGCTTCTCTGAACTTTTCAACCCATTTAAGCTCTTTGTTGCTGCCAGAAGAATTGCAAAAGGTACTGAGAGCAACACACAACAACCACGGTTTGAAAGTGAAGGCGATGTGTTAGTGTCTAAAAGTGTAATACTGACGGCTGATGGTGGGCGATAACTTTTTATGAGTCATTCTGGTCTCATTTACTTTATTTGGGCCCTCTAATAAGTGTACTGGTGGCTTTTGTAAATTATTGCTCTGCTAATAAGATTTTAGAGCTAAATGAAAGCCGCGGTATCTGCTGTGTGGGTTTTTGACGTGACTGATAGCGCGTTCGGCTGCTGAGTCAGAGAGACGTTCAGAGCTTTTTTTTTCCCCCCTGACAGACAAGCTCGACTGTAGCGGTGGTTAAAAAGTTCCACAAACAACACCATTAAAAGATTCTGCCACGTAAATGTTTCATCAAGTTTATCGTGACCTGTTAGCGTCACGGTAAACTTGATCTTAGCTACATTATCTGAGGCTAGCATTCATTTTGCACTGCAGTATATTGTCTGTCAGCTATCTGCTAATTAGGCCAGCTCATTAGTGTGTTCATAAATTACGCGACAGTACGTGACATTAAGCAAGCAGCTCAAATCACTTGGGGTGCATTTAACATAACATCTCCTAGTTAGCAGTGTAGCCAGTGTGTTCAGTAAGTTAGCATAAGCTTAGCCTTGCTACTTCACAGCCAAAATGACCAAAACGACTTCAAAATGTCACAAGCCAATGGGTGATGGTTTCACAGTGGCTACATCCACCTCTATGTCAAAGACTGACAAACTATTTTGAAGCCAAACACATTTCAATGGCTTCTTTCCTTCTCCTCCTGCACCTTCACATACCCACAGCACCCCTAATGAAAACGCTCAAGTGTACAAATCAACAATAAGTGTACAAATCACTAAGAAGAAGAAAAAAAGCTGCAGGACAGTCCAAAAACATTATATAGGGAATGTCAAGAGACCACACACACCCAGTTATAAAACCGTCAGTGATTCAGTCTATCCTATACTCCCTGCTTGCCTTCTCCCTCACCATCATTCCCATTCTCTCCTTTCACCCTCTGTGTCTCCCTCTTCTGCATCTCTGCGCTTATGTTGATGTTATTGTCTGGACTGTGTTGCACATCTCTCTGGCATCAGTTGAAGTTCCTCCTCAGAATTCCAGGAATGATCCAGAGCAATGCCATAAAACATTTGTCTAGGCTACACCACAACGTATCTCTTAATGTCTCTGTGTACAATGTGCATGTGTGTGCGTAAATACAAGGCACCTCGACATGTGTTAATCTTCATCCCGTGCTGTAATAACCGTTAAAGGAAATTAAAAAAAAGTTACATAAAAGGACAGACTGAAACGGATGAGCCTTACACTGATCAAAGACAAGAGGAGTGTCTGGTATCATCAGTGAAACACTCCCTTCATCTACGTTTCATCCACAGGCAAACTGCATTCTCTTTCACTGTGAGACTGAACACAAGAGTAAATACACCACTGCCTTTTCCTCAAGCATGCACGCTTCGCATCTGATTTTAAACCATGAGATCAAAATCAGCAGACAGACACCGCTGGATTTTCCCTCAGCGAGGTGACCCTGACATCTGCTGCGAAGAAAATCCCTCCCAAAGCACGGAACAGAAGTCATTTAAAGCAAATAACTGGCAGATGGACGATCACCAAATAGTGGGTGATACTACACATTCGCAGCAGACCGTGAAATCCTTGGCAGCCCTTGGCATTGTATTGTTAGGGACTTCTGAATGCCACTTGGACGGAGAGAGGCGGACGGAGATTGTGATCAGGCGAGACGTTAACATCGGATTATGAGCAAGCGTTACCTCATCTACAATCCTCAAGTCCGACTGACCTCAGAAATCAAGACACAACTTTGATCAGATGAAGCTTACATCTGCCGGCGCCGGATGAGAGATGACAGGAGACAAAGGGGTTTTCCCAGTTTTCCTTTGTCGGACTAATTTGGAGAAATAAACAGTGCTGCAGTTTGTGTCTGACGCTTCGAAATTACAAACATACTTGATTTAGAACTCGTGAAACATAATGAACTTAAGAGAGTGCTAGTTTAATGAGGGATGCCAGCTTCATTTTTTTAGCCTCTAACTGGCCATAGAGAAATTTGGGCTCGCAGACAGATTGAGTTCACAGGCGTCTTTTAACAACACAGGTCTTTATTCATCTGTGACTGAAAGCATTTCACTTGTAGACCTGGTTTGTCTCATCAAAGTGAGGACAAATCGCAGCATAGCAAACTGTAAATCCCTGGAGATATACAGTTCAAGTTCAGAAATATGCAATTGCTGTGACTTTCTTTCTGTGTGGACAAATGTATCCACTTTCCCTATAAACTAGTGAGACGCGTTTTTAAGTAATGCATGCAAGACAACATGTAAGTATGTAATTACATGGTTGGGAGGTTATTATCTATAGCCAGGTGCAGAAGGTCACTTTGTCTTCAGGAACAGCTGGAGGGTCGCGTTGCACCTGGATCATACATTTGGCAATACGCCAAAAGCAACTGCAGTCTGAGCCAGTAAAACACAAATACATACATGTGCAGCCTGGGCAAATAAATGTAAGTCAATCACAGTATTAGAGGCTGACAGCTACTTAACACAGGGGTTCTCAACACTGAATTATTGTACTCTAAAACTACTTGGACATGTTTCCTAGTGAATAAACAGAAAGACATTTCAGTGTGAATCATGTTAATACCACTTGTATACATTTAAAAAGAGGGTCACTTAATCTTATTTTTTCAGTTTACTTTTTAATCTTTATTTAATCAGACTGTCTCATTGGGAAAGACGCCTCAGAAGAGCAGACGGGAATAAACTACACAATAGACAAGGAATTAATAACAGTTATAAGAATGCCAAAAAGTTTGCTCACGTTTGCAGTTCATTGCATTTAAAAGGTGCACAGAACCTAAAACCAGTTCTGCCAAAACTAGTGTGTCCATGAGGAACATCTAATGTTAAATAATTACTGGATCATGTCCCATAATAACTAGATTTAAATGAGATGTGACGTAGTTTGGAATTTTCAACAGTAGAGCTTTATTTGTAGATGAAAAGCATGACATGGCTATTTCTTCTTGACTGTAATACAGAGAGAAATCGGTTGGATTTTATGTTGAATATGATTTTTAAAACCTATTTATCCAACTCGCATTTGGACTCAACTTGACAGTGTTTATACTTTTCAAGTAAGTGACCCTAAAATGAACATTAGCAAGACTGTCATAGTCCTAATACACCCAGACATTTAAAATGACACGTCTAAAACTGACGTTCAGTAAGTGTTTCAACTTTCAAAGTAATTCCCTTATGGCTCCTTATTCACATAATTGTCAGAAAGCTCTGAACAGTTCATAACAGAAGTTCAGAAAATCATTACGGAACACATCATAGTAATTAAAGCTGCAGGAGATGGAAATTGGAGAAAAACGCTAAAAAGATAGATGATATTACTTTATTTCATACTGCTATGGAAAAGTAAAGCAAAAATATCACGGTTATGGGAGCTGCCATGTTGCTTCTCTGACGAGCCATAGAGAAGAGCAGTAGAGTTGCACGTGACGTAATCTTAACAACGATAAGTAAGTGAAGCTGTCAATCACATATTTAAACCCCAGCCGCTCTGAAAACACATGGTCGGCCATCTACCCCGATTTTCTACAGCCTATAAACAACCAAGCGAAGGTGCAAAAGTTCTGTTTCCTGTCAGACCACTTGAATTACAACATGCTGAAAGGTAATTAAAGCATTTTTGCCCCAAAAAATATCACGCACTTCAGCTTTAAGCCTTCAGAGAAGATTTTTCCATCCTGGACAGTTAGCTAGCTGGCTAATAAACCAAGCTAAGCAGCAGCAGGAACAGTTCATTGAGTGAAGTGAGTGATTCATGACAGATTGACGTGATGTGGTACAATCGTATCAGAGTTTCTGTTGGCCCAGAGCTAACATGTGGTAAGTAATGGACACAATATGCTCGCTTTACTGCTGCAAATGGTCCCCATCTGTAGAGGCACACTTTTAATGATAGAGCACAATTTTGTATGAGAAGAGAAGAGACAGCATTGAAACATCTTAATTTCATCTTGACATAAATCAGCAATTTAAAGTCTGGAAAGAAGGAACTCACATCCTACCTCGCTTAAAAAACATCCAGTTTACCCAGGACAGTACTCTGACGTGAATGTGCACTGCTTTAACAGCAACTACACTTTGCCCCAGAAATAGTTCGGATAACAACTTTAACAGTGTCACAGTGACCCGACTGTGACACTGAGCCTCACCAGCAGCCAGATGTGGCCAGCTCAGAGGCCGCGGCTGCTCAACAAATCAACTGTTTCATAGGTGTTAGTCTTGCAGATGTTTCTGCTTTGGAAATGCAAACGTGCAGTATCTCACATAACCGTAACTTACTCCTGCAGTCCCTTTATTTTACTTTTGCGCCCACTACTGCATAATCTTAACACACTTATCTCAAAACCTTGCTTTTCCAAACTCCAGGAGGGAAGCAAATCTTGAAAGAACAAATACACAGATGGAATTTCAAAACTGTACAAGGACAACAATTAACCAAGAAGCAGGGAAGAAGAAAAATGTATAATACTCTCCAGATTTCTCCCAGCTTTTATCAAATGCAGCCTTTTGTGGTCAGCACACGGATACAGTTTCTCTTCAAGCACTGGGGGCATACAAATGTCTTGCACCCTTCGAATATTAAAACATTTTGCCTGCCAGTAGCTCGCAAAGCTGTTGAACTGTTTGAACCATCTGCTTGCTTGTCTGCCCGCCCTTTCTTCACTTCTCCCTTTCTCTCTCCCTGTCCCCCCCCCACCCCACCCCACCCCCGCTCTGCTCATTTCCATCAGCAACAGTTTTTAAGGAGCACCTTGAGTCCATTACTTCCTGGCTCTGCTGGGATCAGTTAGTAGGACTGTGCATTGGGTCAAAGTATGAGGGACAACGGGGGTTCAGATGCAGGTACAATCTGCCAAAGTATGAAGGGAATAAGTGGGATAAAAGAGCACGTTAGTCCTATAAGATTTCTTTGAGGCAAATAGTTGTTTTTTACCAGACTAGCTTTCAAAGCTCTCCTTCTCCTTTGTACTGTTCGATCTTGCACTTTCATGATAGAAGGAGGGGCATGATGTTTGTCACTTCACAACCCAATCGCCAGGAAACATGTCACTGTATGTTTTATGTTACTGCAAACCCTGGATACGCATAATGGCAATGTCAACGTCAACGTTTGTGAACCAAAAATATGCTTCTTTTTGATCTTTCCTCAAGAGGCAGGAGGTGGTTGCGATCAGACTGGAGTTCGCATCCTGACTTGGTTAGGGTGCTCGTGATTTGGTTTAAATATTTCTAAATACATTGTGAGTCATTTTTTTCTCACATTCTTGTGGACTCTTTTCAGGTTAAGCTCAGTGTTGCCAAGTATCTTCAATGCAAAGTAGCTAAAGCTTGCTTGAAAAGTCGCTAGATGACACCACACGCTAATTTGCACGTTCATAATGTCATCATGTAACTATTTAGGTCCATTTAAAACTCTGTATTTTGCAAAAGCAATTACTCTATATAGTCATTTGAAATTTAGAACAATGGCAATGAACTTACGTTGATGTTTCTACACACCAGGATTTACCCGGCAAACAAAGGGGAAGCATATTTTTTCGTTAGGTGCCTCCATTCGCAGCTCATTCACATGTCTATCTGGTTACTGAATGGCCGACTAAACACTGCTGCTCTCAATTAACACAGTGATGACAGTCAGAGGCACATTCATCAACTGACCAAAAAGTCCCTAAATTTGTTGCTATGTGCTTTTTTGAAAAAAAAAAAAAAAAGTTGCTAAAGCAGTCTAAAAAGTTGTCAAATCTAATGAGGAAATCACTAAGTTGGCTGCACTGGTTTCGGCAATGAAAGTGCTTTGGCCGGGTTAGGAAAAGATAATGGTTTGGTTTAAATATTACTAAATACACAGTGACTCATTTTTTATCAGATCTGTGTGGACTTTTACCAAGCCACGATATCTAGCACTGACATCTTTCCCTAACTCTTACCAAGTGCTGTCAGTGCCCAAAACTAACCATCGAGAAACGTTGATACGAAATGTATTTTTGGTTCACAGACGCTGAGAAAATATGTATCTGTGGTTTCAGAAATGTACAATGACAAAATTTTATTCTGGTGACTGGGTTGCTCTTTGCCAACAGAACATGACTAACAAAGTCCTTTGTTCGTTCTCAAAACAAACCAAAAAAACACGTTAAAGTATAAATGCAGTGACTGAGACCTTCTCAGCAACAAATATGAATTAATTACTGTATTCCTATTACTCAACCCTAACCAAAACATTTTGTGATGGGTGCCGGAGGATGAAAAGTGACTGACGCAGATGAGAAACAGTCAGACTGTTTCTCTTCCTGCCAACTCAACCATAAACAATGATTCACTTTAAGGCTTAGAGCCCATCGGAGTCTAGTTGGATTCCTCTGCCAAAGACTGTCCTGCTTGAGGGACAGCATTTTGGAACAATCTGGTATGCAGTAATGACACACACATAAACAAACTATCTTCGCCTCTCTATCCTCCTCACAGACACACACACACACACACGCTTGTACACATGCATGCAAATTCATATCAACACACATAAACACACGCGCTGACATAGGCACAAACAAAGAATCCCGCCCAGTTCTTTAAAGTCTGAAGAATGGATTAACATAAAAAAATGAGAGGGGAAGATGATGTTCACATTAAATATCTTGTGGTTTTTATTTAAAAGAAGAAAAGGCAGGAAAAAAAAAAAGGGGAAAATGTGGGACTTGGAGAGCTGGTCAGTGAGCATATCTCTTAAGCAGCTGTGTAATCTGAGCCAAGACTAAGCACACGCTGGTCATATTTTCCTCTAGCTTTCAGTCTCCCCTTCACTTCCAGCTTTGACACCTGCTTATGCAATCTACTGCGGTAAGGTAGCCATGTGGTAACAGGCTGCTAAATGTTGAGTATAAAGGTGTGCAATATCACCTTGTTTCCCAGTGAGCCCCACCTAGTTCAGCCCAATAAGAAGAGTCCACACAGCACCGATAAACGTTTCAGCTGGAGGGATGTGCTACTGTGATTGTTACGTTTTTAGCCTCGTCTGACTAAGCTAACGACGCAGCTGTCGCTATAAGCGTAGCCAGCTATTTATTTAACTAGAAACTATTTCGATAATGGTTTTAAAGTTGATTATATAACATCCACACATGCTCATGCGCTTACATGAAGTTTGTGTTGAAGTCTGTGTTGTGCTGGGAGCTGGTCATTTGTTGACATTGGCTAACTCCATTTTTAAACAACTTTCGCAGTTGCCTACATGCACGATTAGAGCCTGTACACTGACTTCTATGTAGAGGGCCGTGGTTAGTTTTTCTGCAAATCCTTATGCCACTTGCCAGTTCTTCAGTGTCTCTCTTCTGCTCCTCTACAGCAGAAACATTGTGCAACACTAGGTACCCAGCACAAACTTCACGTGAGCACATAAACATGCAGAAGTATTTTTTTTAATATATTTTTTTTAAAGATTTCATGGTTCCAGCTTTGTAAATGTATGAATTTGCTTTTCCTTTCAGTAATTTTGATCATTTAGAGGTTTGGGCTGTGGAGACGGTGCCACTTTGAGACTATTTTCTGAATTTCTACACGCCGTTCCTTTTAGATGGTCTAAAGAGACCTGCTGAAACCATTTGCGCTTTCGATTAGAGGTGTAAAATCATAATTGAGAGGTTTTTGAAACTTATTTAGGCTACCCGTCAGCAGCAGTTTGACAAATCATTAAACAAGCGACTTAGCCAAGTCCACAACTCACCCGTATGTTTATGGTGTATGAGCATTTAGCTGCCCCGCCACCTTTTCCAATGCCCAGAGAGCCATTAGTCGCCTGACAACAAAACAACAGTAGGGTGTACCTCCAGCTGATCCAATCTAGCACTGAAACGCTGAAACTGAAACAACATTGGTTTAACTAGCTCTTTTTTTTTTTTCTTTAGGACCTGAATAATCAAAGAAAGGAGCTGATTGAAAAAATATGCTGTCTTGGGTTAAGGTGGGGAAGAGATGTGGCAAACAAAGTTATTGAAACAGATACCCAGCCATTTTAAACAGCTGCAGTTTTCAATATTTATCTGCTACATTATTCAGCAAAGCATCGTTGCCAGATCTGTGTGGAATCAAACTGGGCAAAACAAGCAGAATGGACAAAATAACAGACATGTTATTTTAGTTAGAAATGTGCATTATGTTTGAACAAAGAAAACCTTGGAAAACCTTTTTTACATTAACTTGATATCAGAGATGTTTCAAATTTTCACAGCATGTGACTGTGCACAGCCAGCTGTGTTTTAAAAGTTTCCACTGCCTCCAAGCAATACTGATTGTGCTAGCTATACCCACAGCCGTGGCAGAATGAATGCCAAAGTATAATCCCATATTCAGCACATCCTCTACACATGTCTTAAATCTACTTCTGCAAACCTGCTTTTATCTATAGGAAAATGCACTAATTAACCCCTAAGATTTTTTTTTCTATAATGCAGTTTAATACAAGTAGCCAGATTGCAATCAACATATCAGAGGTTATTAAACTTGAAGTGGAAATAATTACTGCTTAAGATAAGGGCTGCGTTTCTAACTGGGCCACCACAGCATTGCTATTATGTGACTAAAACCACCTTGCAACGTGCAAAAAAGTCTCAAACCTTGCAACAAAGGGGATAATTTTCTTGTTTAAAAAGAGAACAAAACAAATTACTCTGTAATTCAACACCATTTAGAGTAATGCATGTTCAAACAAAGCAGTCAAATTGCTATGGTCTGAAATCAGCATCAAAAATAGAAAAGGCTTGGTTAAAGTGCTATAGCTTTTATCCGCCCCACTCAGCTCTTAATTACCTTAATTATAACTCTAATCACTGTGGCTTTCGCTCTTACAGTCTTTACTGTTGGCTCTGTTATAAAACTAATTTACGATGGTTGTGCTCATTGAATTTGAAGCTGCAGTGCATTTCAAAACTCTGCATATTTCTTTGAATCTCATTATACGCTGTTCTTGAATTAATAAAGTAAGTGTTTAAACTCCTGATCCTGACCTCTCCATTCATTTAACCTCATTATCTAACAATGTGATCAGTTGTCAAAGAAACCATTTTTCAAGTGGCTCCTCTGTGGAAAGTCATCTCTGACCTGGAGGCAAACATTTTGCACGCTGTTCTACTTAGCAAGCATTCCACATGTGCACATCAAAGACGGCCTATTGTCTTCTTAGCTAGCGTTCAGCTCATATTTTCCACTGAGCACAAAGCTACCTGAGCTAAACCTGCAGCTTGAACCACCATCTCATGAGCAAAACCTCAGTAACTATAGCTGTGAAAAGTCTAAACCGCAGTTATTGATGGAAACATAGTAAAATAAATAACCTAACAATGTCTCCTTTTCAATCAACAAACAATACAGCATCCAACTGAAGCCTATTAGGACAGTCTGTCTTTATTAAGTAAACTTTTCAAACAAATCCAAGCATTGTTGAGAGACAAACACACACTGAACAACACACTGTGCAAGTAGCCTTTCCACAGACATTGCCCACGGTCCTTGCCAAGTATACAAAGCCAATATTGTTGTTCTGGCCAATAAAAGTCACCATTTACTGTATGCACAACTTAATGAAAGACAAATAAAATGTTTGGCCTTAAAGAGTTGGGATTTAAAAGTATTAGACACAAAAATTGTCCCCTTTCACAATAGAAAATAAGACTCATTGAGAAGAGGATTTACAGCATGCTTTCAATTACATCCATACTTTACCAGAATAAATAAATGTCTGGCGTCTATAAGTTTTCCAAATTGCCTCAAAACTCTTAATCGCTTCAATCTAGTGCTGTATGTCTGCATTACATTTGAGAAATACACACATGTTTAAATGACGGAGACATCTCAAAAACAAAACATTTACCACAACCTTCACTGTCAGGGATGTAGCACAAAAAAAAAGGTTATGTAGTCATCCATTCATGAATAAAACAGTGAAATCTACTGTATCATTTGAGGAAATAGCCTTGTTAGCTTTTTTTCTTTAAATGAAAAGATTTATACCACTCCAAGGTTTGTGCGGCGTTCCCAATCACAACACAGTTGTCTAAATCTAGAAGGGGAGGGTTTTTGGGGTGTTTTTTTTTCATATGTGGAAGACTCACCTCAAAGACTTCTTCATCCAGGATTCTGGTGCCAAAGACAGTAATGCCCTCTGTGTTGATGACGGCCTGGTCGCTCCTGCTGAGCGGCTTTGTCAGCTTCTTCTTACAGTCCACAATCATGGTGACGGTCTTCTTCTCCACGCTAATGGCTACACGATGCCATCTGCGTGTGACACAAGAGCAGAGTTGTAGATCAGTGATACTATCAGGGGGACAGAAAACCCCTTCAACTTCCTGTCAAAAACCAACAATATGTGGTGAAATGTAGAGTCCGTTGGGGCCCTAGTCAAAACTTCATCGAGGGCCCCTCCAGCCGCTGTGTTATGTTGAAATGAAACCTTTGTTATTCATTTCCAATTCTCACATTAGAGGCAATTTTCAATGTAAACCCAAATAAATGAACTACTTCAAATAAAAGCAACCCACATTATAATGCCAGTGCTCATCAGCACTGTTTCCTACTGATATGTCATTGTCCAATTCTTAAAAGTAAGGGGTACAGTCACTACGATTACCACATTTTGAGACATTGCTCAAGGGCCATGGTTGCCAAACCTTTTCAGCTTGAGATCCATAAGAGAAATTTGGTGTTTCCTTGGAACCAAAACTTGTAAAAATGTATTACGAATTGCCCTGACATCTGCATTATTTACTGACTCAAAACAAAACAATGTTGAATAAATGCACTTTGCTGCCTCATCCACATTAAGGACACAGTTGGGGACAGACAGAGAATTTCACTCATGGCTAGAAAGATAACATCTGCAATCTCTCTCTCAGCAACACGTTACCAACTAACAGATGCACAAAACAAACGATGCAAATGCTAACATGCACAAAGAAACACATTAATGACTTACTTGTATGCTATCAAAATACTGTCTTTCTTCATTTATTTGAATTAGGAGAAATCAATTCGCATATCATAGCTTTGTTCTGTATTTTACTCTAACAGTTGGTGACCCAACAATAATGGTTCGGTGACCTTGTTTGGTCTCGACCCTAAAGCTGTAGAGGAAGTTTGTCTTCCTTCAGGGGCCCCCTAACAGCCTGGAGCCCCAAGCAGTTGCATTCCTCACCTCTGGAAATCCCTGCATTTGTCATTATTTCAGAGAACAATATATTGTAACTGATCGTACTGATTGTATAGTGTACTAAACATGTAATATTCATAATATATATATATAATATATATATATATATAATTTATTACAGATAGACAAGTAGAAATGGAATCATTTCAAGGCATTTTTCTTTGCATTTGTGCAAATGATTAATGTCACCTTTTAACAATGATTAGTATCAGCATCATTGCATCATCCCATCATCAGTTATGTGATGTATGAAGATCCTGCCCATTACTGTACGACTCTGCTGTCAACAATCAGCAAAAGAAAAGGCTGTGATCAAACTGCTGCCAACAATTGATCTGCCATGACTGTCTGACTTGTTCCATGTGTTATTAATGAATGAACAAACATATGATGATAATAAATCCTACGCGCTGTGTGTCAGTTTACCAAGCACTAAATACATTCAGAGCGACTGGGAAAATCCAGCTGAATTACTTTTATTTAGACACAATGTGCTACTTTGATCCGAAGCCAATCCTACAAGCTTCAACTTGAAATTTTATGGTTCGACACTGGAAAGTTCAAATGCTTACACAGTGGGTCACAGAAAAGCAGAAGACACAAAAATGTCTCTCCCCCTCCTCCCACACGTCTGACCTCCAGCGCGTTCATGCCCACCTGAGAACCAACCCGTCACTTACTTGCCATCAGCGAGGTTGATGGAGCGGAACAGGGGGTACTCCTCCGGGGCTGGCTTGCCGTGCTGGTCCTCATACAGAAAGACGGGAGCACGGCCCACTTCCACGCCGAGCTGCTGGATGCCCTGCTGGTTGTACACGGACAGGAGGAAGGACTGGAGTCCAGCCTTGGGCTTGATAGTAAACAGGATGGAGAAATCTTCTGGGAAGACTCCCCCTGAAGGTGGAACAAAGAGCACGCATGTAGATCAGTATGTTCGTAAAGACCAGTGGCTATGCAGTTATAAGAGCTGACTAAAGGTCCTTCCATTGTCTGACAGTTTTACAGTATTTCTCTACTGCTACACACATTAAAACATTTTACTGTCACCACAGCATTTTGAATGTAATTAAACTAGATAGGCACTGAGAGGGTGCATACCTCCGCCAATGACCCACGTCACTGTAATTCAAACAAACGCCTTTATCTCGCAGTGTTAGAAAAAGTGAAAAAAAACCCAAAAAAATTCCAGGATCCACCCCTTTTGTTGGATCTTCCCCAAAATGTAACGCTCCTCTCTTTGTTCAGTAGGAAGCGGATAATTGAGTCCATCTTCTTGTCTGTCTTGGATTATGGTGACGTTATCTCTGCCTAGATTCAGTTCACCACTCCGCCCTGAGATTCATCTGTGGTCACAGTTATTCCACTCATCGTTGCAACTTGTATGAAAATGTTGGGTGGGCATCTCAAACAGTGACAGGCATTCGTTTTTAGAAAGCACTAAATGACAACATGCTTTCATACATCACGTCCTTTTTAAACTGCCCTATTGTTATTTTGTTGACAAAAGAAGTGATTGATAATGTTCAAAGTCCCCCGTGCAAACAATAAATTTGGAAAAATTGCGTTTAGTTTTTGTGCTGCCAACACTTCGCTCTTCAGTGTAACTGTTTTTAATTTTGTTCCATCATTGTTTGTTATCGTTTTTCTCGATTTATTCATTTTAAGTGTATTCTTGACATCAGTGATTCTTCCAGATTTAAATAAAGGATGAATGAATGTCTTCCTCCTTGGCTCATGCCCTACTCTTCTACCAAGTTCCACTCAGTCAGTACAACTTTTTTTCTACACCTAAAATACAGATAAAACTATACAGTTCTGAAAGGGGGAGGTGGATAGTGTAGGATTGAGGGACACCTAGTGGTGAGGTTGTAGATTGCACCTAACTGAAGGCCTCTTGCCTCTCGCCTCACCCTCCCCTCCCCTGTGTCGTGTCGTGTACGGTGGCTGTGAAAGGCCACTTCTAGAGTCGGTGTTTTGCTTTGTCCATTGTGGGCTACTGTAAGAACATGCAGACTCCACGGAAGAGGACCTGCTCCATCTGTAGATATAAAGGTCTCATTCTAACATTCTAAGCTAAATAAAACATAATTCTTATTTTTTTTGGGGGGGGGGGGTATGCACTAATGATGCACCAATGCTGAATTTCTAGGCCGATGCTGATGTTTAAAATAACAATTTGGACATTTTGTGGATGCCAGTGTTTTATTTGTCTGTCTGTCTGTTTACTTTATTATCACTGTGTTTTGCCACTAACCTCAGGCGAAACTCACATTTTATGAACTTTACTTTTATTAACTACTACCAAAAAGCCAGTTTGCACAGACTGACTGACAGTACGCTGCTGCTGCTGTACGCCTGTTGTTGCACTAGCCTGATGTTTGCCAATGTTGGTCTTCCCACCTGCTCTGCTGTAATAAGAAACGTGATTTATAGATATACGTGTAGGATGTCAAGATCTGAAAATGTCATTATTTTGACTCTAGCTAATCCTGAACTGAGCTCAGTCAGGCTTAAGCCTAGAATGCGGAGCCACTGGTGTTCTTGTTTGTATGTAAATGTCACTGTGGAATGTTTTATTTTATTCTTATTTTTCTTCCTTTTTCTATTTTAATTTACTTATTTTATAGTTCTATGGGCGTCCTTTGTCCTGAACAAAGTTTGGAATTGAATTGAATATCATGTAGTGTCCAAACTTACTTATCATCAGGCAACTGGAGATTCAGGCGAGACACTTAACATAGCGTATTGAATTCGACTTGACGCTACTGAAACAGAACTGAATGGTGTGTGGCTGCAGTCAGATGCTGTGGCGAGGCTGTCACGGCATCAGACACGGAGCCTTTCATACAGCAGATAAACACCGGCCGCTGCCATCTTTGAATCTTATTGTACTTGCTGATAGGAGTCAAAAGGGGCTAAACATCAGCCAATACCGACACTCGGTCCACTAGATCATGAGACACTGACAAAAACATTAGTATGGATATTGCATCATATTTCTGAAAATAGATGCCCCTAAATCCTACACACTGAACCTTTAAATGTAACAAACCTTGTCCCGTCTTTTACTTCATTACGGTGCAATTGTGTTGTAATGACTAAATTGAATAATGCCATGTTTATTAGCTCTCTAACTTTCTCTTCTCACATTAAACCCTAAAGTCTAGACAACTGGACCTGTAGGTCTATTTATGAAGGAAGCTGAGTTGGTACTTGGCGAACCCTGAAAGGACCCAATAGTGGTGATGTAGCCACATTAATTTTTACGAGGGCTGTAAATATAACAACTCAAAACAAATGTCATTTAAAAAAAAAAAAAAAACGTCTGGTTCACTGAAAAAATAACTAATACTGATCAAATAAAACTCCACTTATCCTGACTTAAGACATTTTGACACTTTGTTTCCAAAGCATCTTGAATATTTCACCTCTTTGCCTTAATTACACTCTTCTAATTTCCGTTCTTGAGAGTGTAAGCTTGGGCCAAAAATCATAGAAGCCTGCTTTCTCATACCTTATTTTGCACTTTCATTTTATTCTTTCATTCAAATGAAAATAAAAACCTGACACATACTGGCTGGGACAATTTATTTAACAGGGCTCGATTCCTAATACATTTCTTTACACTATGTTGCCAAGTGAGGGTTTAATAAGCAACCAGGGTTCTTTTTACAAGCTTCCAGTGAATGAGGATTTGACTGTTCTATGCTATATTGCACTGTATTTATGCTTAAAATACAGCATGTTTCCTATTCCAGTTTAGCGAGATCAGAAATGAAGAAATAACAGATTCACATCAGTCAACATCTCATTGGTTTTCTAAATCCAGAAGTAATGACAGAGGTCCTGGTCTCTGCAGTTTTTACTAAAGTCTTCAAGTAGCAAACCAAACCGAAACACTGTCAAAGGCCGATTGTTTCTCTGAGTGAGCTTAATAAAATAAATATGGCTTTATTTCTCACAAACAGACAATGACTCAGACAGTGCAAAAAAAACCAAAAAAAAAACCAAAAAAACAAATTCAATCAAAAATCCTGCAGGATTGAACTACATCGGCCAGATACGGCACAGTGGTCGCTGCCAGTAATCAAACTTGAGGTAAGACTGACATGATTTATCCACAGAACATCAAAAGACAAATATTCCTGTCTCTGATTGGCTGTAACAAAAAAACTGTGGGTTTCTCCCAAGATATCGAATAACGTAACATCTGACGCCGCTCTTGTGTCTTGACACATGACAGTTTCATACCGAAGGCCGTCCCCGTCCGCCTCTGGGGTTGTAAGACTTAAACACAACTGCATTCGAGGGCGTCCTCTGGAAAACGTGGCTAGAAGACGGTGCTGCGTGACAGGTGTTTGAAGTGAAGGGTTTCATTGCTCATTACGGATCAGTTTTTACTGTTCACTGTGAAACACAAATATCTTTAAGATGTTTCTGTTTTGCTATTAAGTGGTTCAAGACAACAAAAAAAAAC
>JAPQRN010000010.1:21396148-21434020 GCA_037367275.1 Coranthus polyacanthus
CCCTGACTCCTCAGCCCCTCTCCTTTCCACAGCCATCATTTCACAGAAGCCCTAAAAAACAGGCAATATCCCAAAACCATTAAAGACCCCAAATGAGTAGGCATAGCGTTTTAAAAGCTTTTTTAGCCTCATAGGAGTTTGTGCCAGCGTGCAATGCCCCGAACACATCCTGCAAACTCCCATCATCCCACCGCTATGAACGAATAAACCTTTCTAATGATAAGGATGGAAACCACAAGAGAAAGAGTACAGTTTCGTGCTAAGTTTCAGACTACGCTGCCTCGACTGAGAGGTAATTTGTCAGTCTCTCTCATTTTTAAAGACACATCTTCCTGACTGCTGTCGAGGACTTTGTGATCTACTACCTGCCATGTTAACAAGCTCCTAACATGACAAAGGAGTGTGACTTCCCCCCGAGGCGGCGAAGCATGCGCTGACACGAGAAAAACCTCTGTTAAAATCATTACAGCAATTTCACCAGCAGACCTCAACGCATTAAAATACCATTTTCAGCTGTATAGGCAAAATTTACGGCGCGGCCCCGGCTCATAACTCATCAGAGGTATACATTTTGATGTTTAAGTTTAGACTTGTGATTAACTTCGAAATCCATGACATTCTGACTTAATGTCTCTGTGGCTCTGCGGTCGCACAGCAGCAGCATCTTGGGATGTCTCTGGACGTCTTTTTTTTTCTTTTTTTTTTTTTTTTTTTCGTGTCACTGCCATCTACTGAGACTTTGGCAGCATAGGCAGCAATTAAAGTACATTGGAAAGGCTGTAAATGTTTGCTAGCACATCATGCAATTATGGTTAGTTTAAATATCAGTCAGAGTGAGGAAAGATGGGCAGTGAGTAAGCCATAGCCCTGTGGCATTTACTTTCATGATCTTTTTGATTTGGGGGGGGGGGTTGCCCTCAGCTGAATGATTTCTTCATGAATCCTAAGACATATACAGTACGTACAAATAATGGATGGTGATGTTCAAATCAGGGCGGGACTTAAGGCAGGAAATGTCCAGACAGGTCACAGGCCAGCATTGCTGTCTCCGGGCTCTGATTAACTTTCTACCCGAGTACAATAAAATATCCAAACACTTAAAGTCATTTCATTTGGTCAGAATCATGGCTCTAATACAAAAAGTTCAATGGTTGCATAATAGCTGATTGTCTGTCAAGACCACAAATATGAAAAACAACCAAAAAAAAAAAACAAACTGTCAAAGTAGACACAGCTTTAACACACGTAAATTTGTCCTGGCTGAAGCTTCACTATCAATGTGTCTGTGATTTCAACAGACATCAGGAACAGACTCACAATCAAGCAGTTAATGCGACTCACATATGTGTTTTTAAAGCAGAGACTATACTCCAGATTTTTTTTCTTTCTTTTTTTTTTCCATCAACGCCCCTTTTTGGACTTAGTGGGAGCCCAGATAATGTGGAAAGATGGTGATCATTTTCAAGCCAGAATATGCATTTTGCTCCCAGAATTCCACAGTGTTGTGCCCAGTGTATTATATAAATTCTCAGAAAATGAATCACAGGAAAATACACTGCTTATTCAGCAGTCAAAGTCCTTTGACAGCTGTCAGCTTTTAATATTAGTAAAACTGCACCAGTAATAAGAAACATAAAACCATCAACCAACAATGCTTTGTGTGAATCATCACTGTTGATTTCACTGTAGGTTTCATCACGGGCTTCTTACTCCACTGATATTTTGAACCCACTTCATGTATAAACTGTGGTACAGTGGTTATACCGCTAAACGCTGTGCGTAAAAGTTTTGCGCAAATCCAAAACAGTTTCCAATGGAACTGCCAACTCATGGAATGCGCCTACAACCAAGGGTTTCTGATAATATCAGCTTGTAAAATGAAGCAGTAGAGTGTGAAGTGTGGTATTTCTCGCTGATAAGCGCAATCATCTTTTCACTGTTCATTTTTACGCACACTTCACACCCGCACGCCGACCACTTGAATATTTGTGTCAAGAACAAAAAATCTGCACTATCAGCCTCTTCTTGCTGACCACACCGGGATGAAAGACTTAGATACTCAGAGGAAACTCAAAAAGAACAGTATCTCTTTCGGTTTTTCTCAGTAATTAATCATTTTAAGATGGATTTGGACATATTGAAACTAAAAAAAAAAAAAAAAGCATAGTAAGCTCAGAAAATGTATAGTAAACGTTGAGGTAACTTTAAAGTCTTCAACAAACCGTAGGCGGACAAACAGTTAAAGTAGACCCTTTAAAATCTACTTTAGTCATGTGATATCGGCTCCGTTTGCTGTCAATCAACAATGAACTGAAACAAACGGTGAGTACCATCCATCAGCGCAGAGTAAACGGTCCCGAGCGCAAAACACACCAAAAGTTACCCGTTCTAGATTTATTCAGCAACTGAACCTGAGTATGATAGCGACTGTCATTGTAATGCTTGGCCAGGAGCTGACGACCCTCTCCGGGCTGACTGCCAGCCTATAAGGCATCCTCAAACTGTCTAGGATGCCCTGGAGTTGGCACAAGAGTGTAACACCATGCAGCTTCTTACCTGCTTTGACAGTGGCAGCTTGTAAAATTAAAATTAGTGTGACCACTGCGGTTAGCGTTGAATCCCATAGCCACCTTTTCGTTTTCCACCTGGTGGGCCACCTCTGCGTCTCCATGGTGCGTGCCCGTATTTGTTACAGGAAACGGGCGACTTGAATAAAAATGCGTTCCCTTCCACAATCCACAGAAATATGTGCTTATACTACAGCGCCATGTGTGAAAGCATAAGGATTTTCTGTGACAGCCAGACTGGGCCCTTTAGATCCGCTCCCCCGTCAGCCCAGCTCTCTCACTGATGGTAAAAGGCTTGCATGAAAAAAAAAAGCGCAAAACCTCTCGTTTCCCTGAGAGTTGCGCACCGTCAGGAGGCTGGACAAACGCCGCACACTGAACCTGAACCGACTGAAGAAACTGACACTGGAAAATCCTCCGTTCATCAAATCACCAGCCGGGAAAGTTGTCTCGGGACCCGCCCCCTGCGCTTTGAGAGTTGTCTGAAGAGCATCAAGGAGCGCATCACAACATCCCAGCGCAACATAATTACAGGGCATAAAGTACAGTATCCTAGACAGATACCATCCCAAAGAAAACCCGCAGAAATACAGTTTATCATTAAACACATAAATACATAAGTGAAATAAAAACATAACAACCATGCATTTAATGCCCAGTTTTCTAAAATTTCACAAGTATGAGAACATATAGATAAGACAGTGATGACAGAATAAGCATCAAGCAGGAGATACAGAAGGAGAGGCTCTAAGCTAAACGCAAAAAACACTAAATGCAAATTAAGTGGTGGGGTGGAGCTGTTATTTTAGACATTCTCTGAAAGCCTAAGAATGTGAAAAGAGAGCTTGAATAGACCCTAGATTAGCCAGTGGCTAATATAAAAGCCTCAGTGGCCAAAATGAAATGCTTTCCAGACTCTAGGAGTTTCCTCAAGGAGCCCTTAGATATTTTTTTCTTTTTTTTTTTTTTTTGGACACCATC
Organism: Coranthus polyacanthus; assembly: GCA_037367275.1. NCBI lineage: Eukaryota > Metazoa > Chordata > Actinopteri > Kurtiformes > Apogonidae > Coranthus > Coranthus polyacanthus. The sequence goes on from JAPQRN010000010.1 coordinate 21,399,697, forward strand.
GCTCCTGAGGTCTGAAAATAATTAATGGTTAAAGATGACTGGAACAAAGAATGGAAGCACAGGTGGTAGCTATAGAGTTCTCTCCCTGATTTTGGTTTTCCTTAAGTCTACCGATGAAAGAGGGATTTAACAGAGCGATGGCGGCGATTGTCACACAAACACAAACCACATTTCGGAAAAATTTGTCAGTGTTTATGCATTTTATCGGCAGGCAGCAGTTAGAAGCACAGGCAGAAGATGTTCGAGGCAAAGGTTCAGCGCAGCATTGTGCAGGTGAGGCTGGATGAGTGAGTCTAATCCCAGGGCATTCAGACCATTATGTGTTTGGTTGAAAACTGGCTGCACTTTTACACACAAAAACAATTTTGGTCTATTTATGCCTTTTAATTGCATATAAAACGTTCCATCCATTTGGTTTACACACAAACAAACTTAATGTGATGCATATTTATCAGTCAGACATAAATGAAACAAACATAGTTCTCATGAATTTGAAACAAACTGGATTTATCGACAATAAATACTTAAATGTGGTTGTGCATATGTGGATATAAACCACGCGTATCTAAAACATGCTGGCTTTATTAGTCCTAATTCTTACTTTTTCTTACCATTTCATTTATAGGCAGAAAAGTTAAGCTGACTGTGAATGACAAACACCAGATTTATGAAATATGTATTTGGCATGTATTTAATTCAAGCCTTTGGATAACTCCTTTTATTCTTTGTCTCCACATAAGGTTTTATTTGGTGGTTAATGGATGACTTTAAACATTGTTGGCAGCTGGCGTTTGTACAAATAGGCAAAATCTGACATCGTGGCATTATCAAGTACCTGCAGAAGAAGGATTTAACTCCCTTCATGCTGATATGGTTCCCACATTATAGCACATGATGCTCCTGCTTTATCCACTGTGCAAAAGAGGGCAGCAGAATTTTACATTTGAGATGTTTTCAAACTGATTTAGTTTAGGTTGTGATTTAGCCAAACGCTAACCATTCTGTTCTAAGCCTAACTCCAGCCCTGAATGAAAGTTCATGGATCTTTCACGTAGGGTTACGGTTCCATGAACAGGGTGGACGTTAAAGGACCTGCAACTGCCACAACCAAGGACAACATTGATCGTGTTTACCACACGGTGATGGTTTATAGGACGTTCACTGTCAAATCAGATTGCTAGTGCTGTAATCTCCTGAGACAGAGAACATTAGTTAGAATACAGAAGTTGAAATGTGAAGACTTTCTGCTCGGATTTGCTTGGATCAAAGGCACCAGAACCGCCGTGTCAGGGTTCACTTGGAAGGTTTCGAAGCAGATCCAGACCGTTTTCTGACCCAATACGAGGGGCTGGGGCATCACTTCGAGCCAGGGAAAGTGAGGGCCAGTGATGGAAACTGAATAAATACTTTTACTCAAGTACTGTTCTAAGGTACAAATTTGAGGTATTTATACTTTACTCGAATATTTCTGCAACTTTATACTTCTGCACCACTACATTTCAGAGGCAAATATTGTACTTTTTACTCCAGAACATTTGTCTGACAGCTTTAGTTACTTTTCACATTACAGTTTTTCATCCTCTTCATGTGTTGACTTTGAATGTTTGTGATAAACTCAAGGATGAAGTGTTCCATCACGACTAGAGTCTAAAATTCTCCTCCGTCTTAAACTAAATAAACCCTTGATAAACCCTCTTGGATTAGCGGGAAAACAAATCATCACAAAGCTGAAAACAGGCCTGTTTTTCTGAGCTCACGAGAAGTTGACTTTTTACAGATACGTGGTTCTCACAGGACAGCGACGCTACAAACATATGATGAATGTGACGCATCGCTGTGGATTAAAGTACCAACAGTACATGAAGTAGTTGAAATGAGCTCAACCTTAAACATGTCCAGCAGTAAAATGTATCAAAAACATCACATATAACAGTAAAACACAGACAGGGACCATTTTACTGCACAATTAACTCTGTGACTCATATTTTAAGTACATTTTGCTGAAAATACTTACATACTTTTACCTTTGTAAAGTTTTGAATGCAGAACTTTTACTTACTTTTTTCAGTGCTGTTTTAGTTCTTAAGTTAAGGATCTGAATACTTCTTCCACCTCTTGTGATGGCATCCGTTTTCTGGGATGCACAGGGTATAGTATGTGTGGATTACACAGTAGTTTGTTCACGTTAAATGTTAATATTTTCATATGCAATTCAAATCTATAATTCTAAAATAAGCCCCAATAATTGTTTTGAGTGTAGAGTGAATACATACACAAAAAGCTTAGTGGAAAGGGTCAGTTTTGAGTGTTAAGTTTAAGGTTAAACGAGTTCTCCGACATATTGTTGTGATGTGTTACCATATTGTTTCACTGCATTATTTATCTTTGACCTGATGCGATGACCTTTTGCTTGCTCAGCAGTGAAAAAAGGTTCTTGAAAGCAGTCTGGCTGTGCGTACTGGTTTTCTGGCAGATGGCTGGCATTTTTTTTTCTAACCTTGTTTCAAGTTGTTTGGCAGAAAATGTCAGAACCACTTGTTCATGTTGCCTCCTGGGACCGTGTCCCGAAATGTTTGGTTTAATTTGAAGAACTCTCCTCCGCCAGCGAAGAGGAAATCTGAACAACTGAAACCGAAATCTTTGGTTTCTTTTTCAAACATGACTCGGAGAGCCGGCAAAAAAAATACACTTTGACAGACGTCCAATGGCTCCTTATAGATTCTTGTTCTAAGGAACAGTCTACAATTTTCAGGAGGATTGGACTTCTCTCTTTACTCCCTTTGTAGTTGGAAGCATATGATTACAACTGATGCATTGAGTGCCAATGTGTACCAGCATGACATTGTATAATTATTCTATAATAAGTCCGTATTCCATGCTCGGTTCAGCCCAGAGCAGCTATAAAAACAAAAATGTCCTGACAATGTTGCCCAGTAGCTTTGTTTTTTTGTTTTTTTACTTAAAGCAGCTTTTAATCACGCTGCTTTTAGCCTTTTCAAGTTAGAGGAAAAAAAAAACTTCAAGCCACTTTCAAGGAAAGACTAGACAGGGAGAGTCAAGCGAGACTCATCTCTGTAGATTTGAAGTGCAACTGTAGGTCAGCTTTGTAGTTTCACTGTAAAACTAGTCTCTCAAATGCATGACACATTATTTTACTGCACTTTATTTCCATTTATTATGGCTTGTGAGTCCAGTGCAGTTGATCGCTGTTCTGTTCTGTTCTGTACCGCCGCCTTTCTTCCTGACATGTGATATAATACTTCATAAATAACTGTGGGAAAGTCTCTAGAAGTCATTTACTTTGGGGCAGGTAGAAAATCAGCGGGCGCTTTAAGTTTCTTCGCTTGAATAATAACAAGTGCAAGAAGCCAAGGTCTTGGACTTGAGTCATGATGCCCTTAATCATTATTTCGCAGTCTGCCTAAATACAAGCAGTAAGAACAAAGTTAAAACCAGCTCTAGTGAACTCATATGCCTTCAGCCAGATCACAAGTAACTGTAACCTCAGGAGTTCCTCTCTACTATAATTTATGGAGGCAGAAGGCGGTGTGTGGCTGGTGGAAAGAGGTAACTTACTAGACACTGCAGACCGCATAAGCGCTGAGTGGAATGTAAGTTTGTCTGAGCATGCTTATTATAGGTACACATGTGGTGCCCAGACAGCCTCACCTAGTGGGAGTTCATCAGGACAGGAGGGTGGGAGGGCGTGTTCTCACTTTCAAATGGTGCACGATCACCTGTTGGAATACCGACTGCCGACATGCAGCTGTGGACAAAGGAGAAAACTGGCAGTGACACACAGCATTATGGGCCACGGCCGTTGTACGATGCAAATAACTGGATACGCAATATAATCATCTAATCAGCTCTGGTTTAGTTATTTCATTAGATATGCTTTAACAACACATGCCTTCTTCATACTATCTGAAGAATCAATTATAAAATGATATTTAATGACATCTAGCTGTGAAGTTGCAGTTTGCAACCAACTGAACACCCAGTCCCACCCTCACCTGCTGTGGAGCAAAACACGTGGACGATCCTTGTTAGAGCCCGTGTTTGATTTGTCGGCTCTGGGCTTTTAAGTTCAAGGGGATATTAACTCTGGTCCACACTCAAACGTAGTAGGCGCACTTTAAGGCTATAAATGTGAAAAAGAAGAAGAGGAAGTGTGTTCAGAGCCACTGTAGAAACATGGCAGCACAACATGTTGGACTCATTCTAAGGTAACAAAAATCCAACAGGTTCTTATTTTTGTGTGATTATACACTGATGAAAACATGGATATGAATATCATATTCCATTTTTCTGCAGTTTTTTTTTCAGTTAGATCATCCTAAATCTTACGCACTGGGCCTTTAAATGACTTGAGGGCAGGCACATCTGGATGTAGCTGTTTTGCCAGAATCATATTCATATTCATATTGATGATTTGTAATGAAAATGTGTTGAGTTACTTTTGATGTTTTATGAATCTTCATCCTCTTTTATCTTCACGTAGGCCTAAATTGTTATATGTAAGTATGTACGACTGGAACCATCTCCAAAACCTCGTTAAACCGCGATGCTGCCTGGTCTAGGACACTCCTGTAAAAGAGATCTTTAACCCTTGCACTTCATTTTTGTCCTTAGTGAACCCAAAGGAAGTTTTTTTTTTAAAGTGAGGGACAAGGGTTCATTTTAACGAGGCTTTTCTTGGTTAAATAAAGGCTAAATAAAAGCAGCAACTGTAATGGTATGGATTTAAAATCTGAAATTTCAAAAACTGATTTCTTTAATAAGCATGTCACCATTTTACATGTCTGTAAAACATGGCATACGTGTAATTTGTCATTTTGGCTTCACTTCAGTGAGTAGGAGGTGGGTTGGACCGATGGTGGCTTCTCAAAATCCAGAACCTTCCCACCAGAGGCGAGAGTTCACATCCCAAGTCATTAAAGTTTTTAGGTTTAGGCTATGAAAGCACTTTGTTTAGGGTCAGGAAAAGATTATGGGTTGGTTTACTACATGCATAGTGAATCTTTTTTTTTTTTCTTCTTTTTAACACATCTTTGCAGACTTTTTCTGTATTAATTAAACCAAGCCCCATATCTTAATCAAGTGCTATCAGTGTCTAAACTTAACCAGAAAAGTAATTAAATAGACATGAACAGACAGTTGAAAATCGCAGCGAGCCATTCAAACATTATAATGTATAAATGAACATGTATAAATGTTCTTATGAAATGTATTTTTGGTACAAAAACGTGGGTATTATGTGGTTTGCAGAAACATATATGGCAGCATTTAATTCGGGTGACTGGGTTGAAGCATAAGTGCCAATTATAGAAAAACATAATTAGAAATAATAGGTTTGAGTGGTGCCAACACCTTAGATGGTCTGAAATAGTAAACTATGCATTTTAGATGCAATTATGTTGTTAGAAGTAAAGAAAGTGAGGATCAGATATCACAGCCCTCTGAGAGGAGTGACATAGATAAAGAGAAGCCATCCTATTTTCATGTTTCTTGTCAAGTCAGTGTGATGAATGCCTTTCCTCCCAGTGGTGAACAAAGTGTTATGGCGAGTTAAGTGGAGAGGTCTGCGATAATCTAAACATGCCCCGAGCATCTCATATTTCATGAGCCAAAGTCTGCCTGAGCCCCGTCTCGAGCCTTAAGCAGTAAAAACTGATAGTGAGGAGGGACTGGCTGACACTGAATGTGGAGGCTTACAAACTCTGCTCAGAAAGACAAAAAAAAAAAACTCCTTTAAGCCCTGTCCAGACTGTCGGGAGATGCAAAGAGCCCCTTTTACTTGGGGACCAACTTTCAGAGTAGAAGAACAAATAAAAGAAGAGATACAGTTAAAGAGAGACAGAAGAGACCCTAAAACAGACAAGAGAGGACACAGAAGAAATAAAAAAAAGAGAACTTGGCCAATGAAGACACGTGGTCCGAAGAGGCCAATCACTTGAACTCATGAACGTTTTTGGATTTAGAGGGAGTTGGGATTCACGCTGGGAGTTTTCACTGGTCATGGATGTTTCTCATTACTCTGTTTATTGTGGTCAAGCATAAATCTCTGTCAACTTTGATCAACTGCATTAAAAAAAAAACTTTTATTCAGGGAATTCAGTTTCAGTTTGAAGAAGATACAATAGCAGTTGTTTTATTGGGAATATTCTTACAATCGTTCTTGTGTGTGCAGATGATAGAAGGGAGGCGGGATCTGGGAATTATGGTAACTCACAAACAGTAAATCACAACATAGATTGAATCATCACATGTTAAAGCAGCACAGCAACATTCACTATTGAGTATTACTTTAAAAAGTGTACTTTTTTTTTGGCCATTTGGGCCATTTACAGCAAACCCAGTGACAAAGCCAACGTATGACGCCTGCCCAACACCTGATGGCACACAAAGAGTACGTTTTTGGAGGCCATCTGAAAGACGGATGACTATTGGACTTACATTCCTCCGTTTTCTTGTAAAACTCAACAAGGTCATGTATGTGCATGCGTGTCCTCGTATGCATCCAGAGGAGCTCCACTCATCAAAAAGAATTGCTCCCTAGTGCCGCCAGTGGCCAAAACTTCACAGGATGCTTTTAAAAAAGAAGAAAAAAAGAAGAAGAAAAAAAGAAACTGTAAGGTTGTTCTAGGTTGGTGGGAATGTTTTAACATCCAGGCAGAGGTTGACTCTTTCCACTGTTTTGCGGAGGACTGCCCAAACACTTAGGGAGTGAGAGCTTATGTTGCACTTGAAGGCCATTGCTCACAGCCATAGTGACTAAGCAAATGTCTGCTGGCTAACTTTTTATTGCAACAGGTATATTCCTTTTGACATGTTAATGAGTGGGTATACAAGCGGGGGTTTCCAGTCATAAAAGTAGTGGCTGGCGAGACTCCTTTTCCAACCCGCACCTCACTGTTTTAAGATAACACTTCATCCAAATACATATAGGCATATTTATTGACCCCAGCTGTGCAGGGAGCTGCATCTCAGCATCTTGGCTAATTTTAGTTCTTTTTTTTTTTTTTTGCATCCTTGAAGCTGTTTGGACACATAAACTCAGGAGCTCTTAAAGCGGACTCTGGCATTAACTGGACTAAGGACTGGGAATGAAACACATAACCACTTTTGAGTTCCAGGTGTTTTCTAAAATCTGTCTAAAACCTGCCTTGGCTTGTTATGTTTGTTTCCCCTCATATGAATGGATAACCATGATTTTTATTGCATGAATAAATATGAGGAAAGAATGACGCAAACGAATGTAACCCAGAGTACAGACACAGATTTGACAAATAAATCAACATCTGTACCTCTATCTGATGAAATCGATACAATGTGGATTACGATATGACTACTAATAAACAACTGATTTATAAAGAGCTCTGCTTTGTTATTACTGATTTACAATTACTCCCAAAGCATGCTTAAATTATCACAGGAATCATGCTTTTACCTCTGCACATGTGGCATGTTATTTTACTAGTTGTAACTAATGCTGAATGCGAAAGCAAAATTGCACAAAAAAAAAAAAACAAAAAAAAAAATGTGGGTCACAGTGGAAGCCAAGGCTTTTAGCTGGCATCAAAGAAGTTCTCCAAGTATCAAGAATTGTAATCATGACTTGGCTTCTAAATTCCACACCCTGTATCACATATTTTTCTGCTTAGTCACATCTAGGCACGCTGTCCAACTCTAACTCTGTGAGGAAAATGTTGCAGTTTGAGGATTGAATTGCTGAAATAATACTTGCGCTTTTTACAGTCTTGGCTCTGATATGTTCCACTCATCTTACCGGCGCTGTAATCAATTGATTAGTGTTCATTTAGGCTTAGCGTATTTGGATGTTCTGTGTTAAAAAATGGATATGGTTAATGGACCATATCAAATATAGTGGTAAAATGATAAAATGCTGCACAATCAAGACAAAAAGCTGATTTGTTGCACTGGAAGGGGTTTACGGCCATACCTCGAAGCAAAACGCAGTGACTTATTTCCTTGATTACGCTTGTGTGCTACAACAGAGACCAAAGAGACAACTGTGGCTCAAGATACGGAAAAACAGATGAAGTAGATTATAGAGTACTGAAACCATATCACCCACAACACTGGGAATATGAATGGGCCATTTTGTTCCACTTGCAATGTGGCCCTGCATATATCTTCCACTGATGGCAGTGTAACAATGCTTTGCTTGAGCTAAGTACCATAAAATGTGGTTGATGAGTAATTTTGGTAGATAGCCTATATCGAAATGATTCATCTGTCCAGTCAGTGGTTTTTATATATTTGACCGTTAAATGTATTTAAACTGACAGTTACAGTGGAAAAGGTAAAAGCAGTAGCAGCAGTAGCTCGCTATTTTTCCATGTTCATCACCTCCCACAGTGGACCGATTGGTCGGTTTCCAACATAGTGGTTTCGGTTACAGTAACCACCAGCGAGATGCAGCGTTGTTTCCATGATGCTGGTCGATGTTGTAAGCTGCGGTGCCTATGCGTCCCTCCACAAGCTCCTACAACAAGTCAGTCAAAAGCCTGATCCTGGACAGGGGATGGAGGAACCATATGATTTTTCTGTTAGTATAGTCACAACTTTTTTTGTGTGTGTGTTTTCTCAACATTGCAGAAATGAGTTGTTGAGAGAGACATAGGCCAATGTTTAACAGTAAATCAGTAACAGTGGTAGAAGAGGTATTCAGCTCCTTTATGTTCTCAGATTCGTTTTACTGCTGTAGAAGTTTAACGTTGAGCTCATTTGAACTACTTTATATACTGTAAGTAGTTTAATCTACAGCAATGCATCAAATTCTATAAAATCATCATATGTTTGTAGCGTCGCTGTCGCTGTGAGAACCACGTATCCCTGAATATGCAACTTTTCATGAGCTCAGAAACGCAGGCCTCTTTTCACCGTTGTGACAGTACATTTTCAAGGGAATCCAGGAGGTATTTTTAAAGAGTTAGTTTACCGTAAATTAAGTAAAACTGAAAGCTTCAATTGGCAATATTTCTTTGGTATGACATTCCATAATTACCTTTCAGCATATTGTAATTCAAGCATATAGTTATGAGAGGAAACAACAATTCTGCACATTGTCTTTGCTCTTTTTTTCAAGCTTTAGAAAATATAGCTTGTGATGGAAGATTTTGGCCAATCACAGGCCTTTTCAGAGGGGGTGGGTGACAGCTGTATTGACCAGTCACTGTCAAGATGCATTTGTACTGTACTGTTGCTTCTGAGGCTCGTCATGGTAGCTCCCCTAATTGTCATGTTTTGACCTATTTTCTTTTCCATAGCGGAATGAAATTGTATTGTATCCCCTGATTCCTGCCTACTGTTGCTTTAATCCTTCAGTTTATCTATGCTTAACTGAAGGAAAGATACATGGTTTTCACTGGACAGGAGGGGGATGAAAAATTGTAATATGAAAAGTAAGCAAAACTGTCAGATGAATGTAGTGGAGTAAAAGGTATTTGTATTTGTTTTCAGCTATATAGTGTATTTGTATTTGGAGAAGCTCCTCCACCACAACTATTACAAAATTGAAATAGTTAATTTCAAGTACCTCAAATTACTTGAGTAAAAGTACTTACATTGTACCACTGATTAGTACCAACAGTATTGCACATCTTTGTAATGGTACTGATACTGTATCTTTATTTTCAGTCTATCTCTAGTATTCTTGCTCCTAATACTGTGCTCTTAATAAAAGCCGTTGGCACCAACAAGTCTTTTTTCCAGGTGCAACATCTGGCTGTCAAAGAATGCCAAGTCCTAGCTGTGAGTAAAGGAAGCTGCTGGGTGGACCCGCAATAACATAAAAGACCATTATAGACATTTTTGAGTGACGTTGATCCATTGCATTTTCCAGCTGAGGCACTTATACCTCTTTGACTGAAACACAGAGGTGGCAGAGCAGCTGGGTTTACATTTGCAGTAATGAGTCTTTTTTGGTCCCAAATGCATTATGCCATAACAAATCACTGACAAGTGATGCTGCAACATAATTGCACAGGTGACGGAGATCAGTGGATTCCTGACTGCTGAAAAAAACATGTTTACTGTGCGGTTGTGCATGGGGGCATAGAAGGACTGAGGTCCCTGCTGCTTGTGTATATTTTTGTGTATACATGCTCTTTCATGCGCATGCTTGCCTGCCTGTGCACACGCGTAAAGCCGATAGGGAGAGGAACATGTCTGGAATCATTTAAACAGAGTGAGAGCACATTCCCGCATGTGGAATCATTCCTCCCAATAGGAGTGTCATTGTTTCCAAAGACAGCTTGGCTTTCGGCATGATTCAGGTAGCATTTTTTCCTATATATTTCATTTTTTCTGTCAGCTATACAGGGCTTTACGAAAATACCGGGATGAGATCCAAGAGGATATTATGACTTCTCTGATCTGAGAATTCTGATCGATAACCCACTTTGGGGAGGCAAAGAAAGACAAATAGCCTAATGCAATGGTTATGTAGTCATACACATTACATAGATATATTTTGTGAATAGCAGCATAGGTCATAGGAAATGAGAAAAAAGCAAGACTGTACACACAAAGCAGACAGTGCAGATACTGATAAATGTGTTCCTAAATTATTTAAGTCTTTCATAAGGGTTACGGGTAAAAGATTCATAGCTGAAAACCAAAAGCATGCACTTAAAACATAAGTACATTTTGAGAAAAAGTTTTGTTTCAGTGTGTGTCATCATAGTCACAGACCTCAACTTCATCACATCTTTCTTCAAGTAAACCAGCAAAGTCAAAGAAAGTAACATAATTGTAACTTTACATGTTTTAGGTAAAGAAATCAGTGTACATGCAGTTGTCATGGACAGCTAACTGAGAGAGTCTGAGAGGCTCCCAGGACAAAACAGACTCCAACACAAACTACATGTAAGCGCACATGTCTGCATGAATATTCAACCTTTGAGGACATCTAGGGTCTTATAGCATAGAATAGGGGGACCATATTTTGACTCCCAAAAAAGAGGACGCTCGGCTCCGCCTCGTGATACTTAAATGATACTCGAAGTGTACTCAAAGATGCCTTATAACTTTAATATATTCTAAAGTATGCCTCCTCTGTATGGATAGAACATTCAGTTATAAAAATGGCTCTTTATAACAAACGACACAAATTCAGATTCTGAGAGGTTATTCACCATGCTTTATGATTTTTTAAAATTATTATTTTAAATTCTTTTTTTTAAGTATCAAATAAATAAATAAATGAAAAAAAATCTCAGGAATAATAATAACGTTATAAATAATACCACTTATCCTGACCGGGACGGTAAGTGGGGAATTTTTTTTGTAACTCGTCAGTGAAGCAACTTTTGCGCTTCGTCATAGTAGCAAGACAATGCAGCTCCGACGTTCGCTCTCTCCATTTACAGAACGGTGAGAGCCCCAAGTCTCTACATAGCAATCAGTGTGCAGGCTGTTAATATGGATAGGCAACTGAGAATGTCACTCTTTAAGGTGACGTACGGTCTTAATACATTAGTCCCTTTGTTAGAGCCAGCGTTTGCTTCGTCAGTTCTGGTCTGTTTATTTTTTATTTTTTATAGTTTTTAATATTAACTCTGGTCCACACTGAAATATAGTTGGTGACTGTAATGAAGCTCAATACTGGATGCCATCTGCTATAAAATGGAAAGAGGAGGAGAGGAAGTCCACTCAGAGCTGCTGTAGAAACATGGCGGCACAACATGGCGGACTTCATGAAATGTGACCCCACTGAACCTTTAAAATTAGATTTTAAAACCTCAAAATAATTTCTTTTGAAATTCAAAGCTACTTTGAAGACTGAGGACTTAATGTACGAGTATGCAGCTCTCTGTCTGAGAGCTGTAGCAAACGGCCAGTGACTCATACCAGTCAAATGTATGGCTCTCCTTGTGGTGGCACGGGCGGCCAGCCACATAGTTGTCTGTGGTGAAGGCCACTGCACAGGCAGAACTGGAATAGAAGTTTATTACTGGCCACCAAGTCAAGCCCTGCTCACCACTCACCAAATTGATACCTTGGAACAAATATAACGTAGAAAATCACATATATGCATAAACTGTGAAGCAGACGCACACCCATGCACTGCTACACTGACGGATGGAGATGCGCACACACACGCAAAAAGTTAAAGGGTATACTTTCCCAGATCCTGTTTAGGTGTAAGTGGGTGAGAAATGTGGGCACATTGTTCAGTTTCTAAAAAAAAAGTTGCAAAAGTTCAGTGAGGAGAGAAGCCTAAAATAAGGTTTGGAGATGGAACACTTTCCAAAAGTGAGAAAAAAGAAAAGGGTCCTTTGTACAAACAATAAAAGAAGTAGAAATGATATATGTGTAAAAGAAGTTTCTTGCTTTTATATTTCATGTATGACTTTATTCATCCTGGAGGAACTATTTTCTTTTTCAGTCAGAAAAAAATCCATCCGGGGCTAAGGAAGCACTTACAGTTTTGACAAATGTGACAAGTGGCCCCCGTCAGCCAGCGATCATCGCGGTGTAATTGAAGACATGATGTCACATCAATGCCTTATAGCTGCAGCTATGTTACACAGACCGCTGCTACCCACATTTCCCAATACTGGGTGGTTTTGTCAGACAAGCTCCAGATATGTGCTACACACACTTAATAATGGTCTGGGCTTAGGTTTGGCTCCAGACGTTTGGCTTAAGTTCGATCACACTCAATAAAGAAGCAAGTACAACTGACTGACAGACCCATTTTTATTGCAGCATTCAGCACTCAGACAACACTGATGTTCTGATAAGTAGAAACCTGATTTGTTAAAAAAATCTGTGAGTTTTTGTGTAACATAAGCTTGAGAAAACTAATTTGATTTATTTTGCATTTGGTATGACTATTTATAGCAGCAATGTGCTTCTAGTTTTAAATTAAACTGTTTTATTCTATTTTAGCTTAATTTGACCATATTTATTAGTGCTTTTATTATCGGCTTATTATTTCATAGTCTTTTATCTTGCACTGAACTACTGAGTGGTGGATGTGTGAAACACAATTTCGTTTTTTATGTGAAGCACAAACATGACAAATAAAAGGAATCTTGAAAACACTGCAAGAATTGTGTATAGAAAACAATTCAATTCAAACTCATCCCTTATTTAGTAAAAATATTCAATGTTAAAAAATGACGGTCTACACATAATGTCATAATGTCTGTCATATTTTACTTCCCCCTGCTGTTGTTTTTCTTGATTTGATTGATTTGTATTTTAACAGCTGCATTTTCCCTTAAGCTTTTATTGCTTTACTCAATTGCCTTTTATTATTTGCGTCACCATTGTATGTATTTTATGGGGTTTCTTTTACTGAGCTCTATTGAAAATTAGTCTTTTAGCCCAATATATAAAGGTCAAATGAATATGTTTTGGCATCATGGATCTATTTCAGATTTCATTCAAACATTAAGTCAGAAAATGAAAGATAGAAAAGAAATCTCAGGAGAAAGTTCTCTCCGTGGTAAATCTGAAGAGTCAATAAACTCGATGCCCACTTCCAGGCTGCACTAATGGAGTCAGTGGGCACATGATTTCCTTCTCCCCCTGCTTTGACGAGGTGAGTTCAATTTGGAAATGAGGCTTTTCTAATTGTCCGTTTGTTTGCTGAGCAATTTGGCTTTCATTCAGCAAATCCTTAGAGAGACCCCTAGTGTCGGAAACGTACAACTGCACTCACATGCCCAAGAACTGTGTCTGCGTGAGGAAGCGATGCGTTTATGATGTGTGCTGGTCCTCTGCGACTGCAGAGTGTTTTGGGGATGAGCAGATAATAAACAGATAATAGATGCTCAGACAAGGGGTCGGAGGGGGTGAATCTCATTCAGCTGTAAACTCTTACAACTCTGGAGGATCTAATTTGATTTGGCTGCTAGTCAATGTTTCCAGAAAGCCTCGTGGAAGTGTTCCAAAATGAACTTCCTGGATATTCTACAGGGCCTCTGTGTCTACATTTATTCTCATACCCAAATGGTGCACTGGCAGTGCAGTTTGCATGTGTGATGAGTCTAAAGCATCTATTAACAGAGAAATATACAGAAATAATAAATGCCATTTCCAAAAATGTAACCCAGTATTGAAGGATTGCCATACTGAATACATGAATGTAAATGCAAAGTAAATCGATAATTTTCCATGGCTAGCCACTTGTGCAGAAATCAGGTTTAAAATCAATCACTTTAAAAACTTCAAAAGATCCCTTTAACATTAAAAACAGACACGCCAGATGATTCTACTTTGAAATACAGACAGTGAAAAATTGAAGGAAAAAAAAAACATTTGGACTTTTTTGTTGGACTACAGACCTATGCAATGTTTATACTAATCAAACCATTAGTGTCTTACATTGATGCATCTGTATTTGAAAAGTTTCTCTACAGTTACTTGCTTTTATAAGCTGTTAGTGTATGGGCATTTACCTCGTATTCAACTGTTGCATCGTACATCTAGACTCCTGCCTTCCGTGAAAAACTGGGTTAAGCGTCTTACAATATGGAGCAGAGATGTGCATTATTTTATGACTCCACCCCTCCCTCGTCCTCCCTCTTCTTCATTCCGTCTCTCCAAGTCTCTGTGAGAAAGAGGGCATTGTTTCTTAATTAACACAGCATGTGTTTGGAGCATTCGGGACTGAACAAAGTACAATGTATGAAAGATTAATAGCCGATGATATCCTTCCATATTGGCCATGAAGGCATAGGGAGTTACAAATACTTATACTTCCTGTGCTGCTCTGTGCAGTAGAATACGATCACTTTTATATTTTATTGCATTGGCTCATAACAAAGTGGACATAGTAAGTGTGATGTCACCTACTGCTGTTTTGAAGGCTCGAGTTTACATCTTAGCTTTTTGGTGCCAGAAGTGACCAGAGGGTGATTTTAGGGAAGAAAGAGGAGAGAAACTCGTCAAGCTACGGCTCCCACCAGCTTAAAACACCGACCACACTGCTAGTGCTAACACTGTTATGTCCAGTGCTAGAAAGTAATTTCAACTTCATAATAAACGTTAACAAATACAGTAGTGTTTGATAACAGAAATGTAAACTTCATTTAATGAATATACTAATTAGCGCTGGCTGCCTATTTAGCAGACTAGCTGAAAGACCATGAATGTAATATTTAATAATGCTAACGTTAGCTAATGTGGCTAAAGTTGCTCTAAAAAGCCGGGAACCGTACCTAGGGCTGGGCGATACAACGATAAGGATAATTATTCCAATACAACTGTTTGAAAGTTTCACCTCCAGATGTGTGAAATGTGCCAAGTGTTTGTCATGTTCTGACCACAAAATAACCCAAAAATAACTTTTCACTCAGGACCATAAATCAGTCTTAAACCTCGAAAGAAATTATGATTTGACATTTATAGTGATAATTATTGATATCGACTGACATGAGCATTTTTATTATGACAGACATATCGTCCAGCCCTATTTGTACCCAAGTAATGGCAAACTTCATGAATCATTAGTGACAGAATCCTTTAATGGTCTTGTTAGTGCAACCACAACAACAGTAGAGTACATAGACATGGACCTACCTGGCATTCAAAGGTAGGTCAAAGGCACGCATAGCTTTAAGCCTTAAAACAATTTAAATGGGTGGGTTATACAAGAATTCAAGAGGTGTCAAGAACAGGGAAATTAGCTATAGAGACTAAAATGTTTTTTGGGGGCCAGGTTATAAACATTCATTCCTCCTATAAAATTGGTCCTTGTACCATGGAGGTCTATGAGGATCGACTCACTCTTGGAACCAGCCTCAAGTGGATACTGGGGGAACTGCAGGTTTGTGACACTTCTGCGTTGTCTTCATTTTTTTTGCCCCTGAACGTTGTTGCTTGTGGAAAACAAGAAGTAATTAAAACAGATTATTACTTGATTAATGGCTCACTACTTCAGTCCTACAGAAGACATTTTTCAGCCCAGCAGGTCGCCACTTAGTTTATGTGAGCATGTTCTCACTCCCAAGTCGTCACATACTGCCGCTTGGTCATGAGCCCTCGGTGTCAGTGTAAGTCCTTGGACCTCAGAAATGGACGACATGGGCCAGGTGACGGTGGACTTAAACACAGGAGACCACGGTCCATGTCCCGTTTCATGCTATATATTTGTGTTTCTTGTGTTTCTTTGTGTTTTTATGCCTAAACCTAAACAAACTGTAACCGTGGCATTGCCTGGGTATAGAAAAATGACGCCCTAGGGGTTCCCTATGTGTTAGGAGTGAGAACGTACAGTTTTTGCATGCAACTGACATGTGGGCTCAATTTTTAACACCTTTCTGTGGCTACATTTTATTAAGACACTATTAAAACAGCAAATCAAATCAAAAATAAGAATCATTACGACTAAAGATATGTTTTTTGCAGATTAGTGTTCTGAAAAACACATACACTTCAGTTTGGATACCTGGGTAGTTTTGAACATTTCTGTGTTTATATCTTTATCTGTCTAACATAAGGCATCAATATCTTTATTTGTCAGCGCCCTCTCGAAGTCCATCACATATATGTGTGTGTGTGTGTGTGTAGTGTGTGCCAGTGTCTCACACGGAGGTAATGCTTGGCTACTGTTATGGCAGTGAGTATGGGGCAGCAGCCAATTGAAGACAGGAACTTGGACAGGTCTGGCAAATCTGGGAGTGGGACTACACAGTTTACGGCTACAAACAAATAAAGTCTGTAGAGTGCAAACGACGGGTGCTCTGTGAGTTTATACAAAAGCTCATTAGTCTGAGATCAGGTCGAGGTTTACAGCCAACCTCTTCCCTCTCTCTGCCAACTATACAGCCTGTGATTATTCCTCTTTAAGTATAAGCCTCAGACCTACAGCGCTGCGTCTCTGCCTTTAAAGACTTGTTGCTATTTTTTCTTGAGGGAGAGGAGTGTTTTAAGAGATGATTTCAGTGCCGTAATGCTACCTCCTGTGCCACAGACAGACATCTGTCCCACACATTGCTACAGTTTAGCAAGGATGCACCTCATCTGGTGAGGCTTTTGAGGTGCTGCTCGGCTGCCAATTAAATGCCCTATTTTTCGAATTCAACAAAAGACATGATACAAGAACAGCAGTGATCCTTCACATTCACTCTCTGTTTATTAAACTCTCTTGAAATATTCAAAACGATAACCCGCAGAGTGAGACTGAAGTGAGTTTGTTTGGGCCAATGTGCCTGGTGATTTGAGGCAGGATTCCAGCACGTGTTTGATAAAAGCGAGGCAGATACTGTGTTTTTTGAAAGACGGCTGAGTGCTCCAGCCCCTCACCAAGCCTCGACTCATCTTCCTCCCTCCTCACCCTAGAGGAGCAAAGCGCTGGAAAACAAAGGAAACTCTCTGTATCTCAAAGCCAGCAGTGATATCATGGAAAAGGCTGACAGTTAGTCAGGTGCAGGAGAAAGTCAAACGGAATTCACAGATTTTTGGTAAAACTGAATTTTTTATAAGCCTGCATTCATATTGAATTCCAGGTTACATATCATACAAAAAGTCAATGAAATCCAGAAATATAGTTTCATCATGACATCTATGTGAGATCTCTCTGTGGCCGAAAGCAAATCAAAGAAAACAAGGCAAAGGTGAATTCTAGTTTCTCCCACAGGCTGTAAAATGAAATCTGGCTCCCTTTAATTCCCTGTTATTGTAGTATAAAAGGTAACAAATGTCAACGGAGAAGAAACTACAAACATTCAGAAGCACCTCGTACCAGGGAACTCGGGAATTTTCCTCACTGTAAAACTGTAGCTCAGCTTATGGCCATGAAAGCAAAGCTCTCATTTCCCGCTGACTACTGTGAAAGAGGATCATAAAATTGACTCCATCTGTAATTTTATGGTGAACTTTCCAGTCACCAGCAGCATAAAGGCATTCCTTCTATTAAGTCCTATTAAAATTGACTTGAAGCCATATATTGTATAGTATGTCTTAAGGATTATTTGACTTTTTTCAGGTAATTGTTACATAGACATAGCTTTTTTCAAAGTCACATACTTGAAAAAGAACTGGGATCTCTTGACATGAATATAGCCATTATAACAACTAAGACACAGAACTTTGCATCTCCTTTTGAGCTGAAATAATGAGCCATTAATCAATTGATACTTCATCAGTTTTAGTGACTGATTGTTTTCTTTACAAAGGTTTGTCCGTTGGCTGGTCCCCATTTTGTTCAAAACGTGATGTCTCAGAAACTGATCAACAGAAATTTGGCATGAATGTTCACTTAGACTCAAGTCACTGTGACTTCACGTTTGTCCCTTCTTGCGTTATCTTGGCAATGTTTTGATGGAATTTCTTCAAATTTGGCACAGTTGTTCACTTTGCTTCAAGGATGAACTGATTAGATTTTGGTGGCCAAAAGTCACGGTCACTGTGACTTTACAAAACATGTTTTGTTCTCTGAAGAATTCATACCCCCTTTCTAAAAAAAAGTCAAATTGTAGGTTGCTAATAATTGAGAGAACTGCATGAACAGATTATGATGCAAAGATAGTGAAGAAATCTGATCCTATAGACAGCGCTACGCTAACAACACCATCAAAGGATTCTGTCATGCAAATGTATCATGAAGTTTAGTAGTACTTTAGCATAAATTAGCACCATAAGTTAATGTTAGCATCAATTCCCTATTGAACGGTCTGTCTGCTAGCCTGTTAATTAGGACAGCTGACTCTAATTAGTGTGTTCATACATTACTCAAAGATGACATTACTGTTATCACACACAACTCTATGCTCTGTTAACATTTAGCATGGAGCTAAAATTGCCTGGTGGTGTTTCACGTAACATTTCCTGGTTAGCAGTGTGGCAGATGTTTTCAGCGAGCTAGCAGTTTGTGTTACCTTGGTGAGTTTCCCTTCATCTTACCCAGCTCCACCCTCTCGTCCAAATATGGTCACCTCTGGCTCCAGAAGACCTTGATGGCAACGGCCAAATGCCAGACTCAAGGCTTTCGAAACGGCAGTCCACAAACCAGCAAGCAACATCACAGTGGTTATGTCCTCTTCTTTATACAGTCCACATAAGCATATGTGTCTTCTAGAGTGACATTTCCAGAGTTTTAGAAAGCTACCCTAATGATTTCATCAGAAGTATCTCAGATTTTTGTGCAGATGACACTTTCTCACTCATATCATAACAATCTGAATCCATTTAGGGTTTTTTTTTTTAATCTTTTGTTACCAACCAAAATCCCAAAAAAAACCCCAAAAATAAAATCAACTGAAAAAAGACGTAGTAATAATAAAAACAAGCATTACTCGTACACAAAATTCTTTTATGCTGTAATAGTGGTGTCCTACTTAAAGAGCTACACACATGAATTATTTAAGGCAATACTGTAATGTATATGGTCAGGATTACTGTCTACACATGTTTCTTTAATGTCTCAATGTGAGAAGCATGTGTCTCTACAAGAACCTCTTTGTGAAAAAAAAGTGTCTACTCAGAATGGATGCAGCGCATGTGTGAGAAAAGGAAACGTGTGTCTGACTCAGTGACTTGTCTGAAAATGTAAAGGTGTTTGAGTGTCTCTGTGCTCACATTGTGCGTTCTTTGTGCGTGTAGTGTATATATGTGTGCGCTTATTAGCAAGTTTCAGAGCATGAACCTCTCCTGGGGGACTTCCGCTGCTGCTGTTATTCTTTGCAGCGAGATGGAAAGCTTTTCCCAACATCTGCACAACATATCATCATGGCAAAAAAAAAAAGAAAAAGAAAAGGAGGATACTTGCCTGAAACTTTCCATTGGAAGAGCCTGTGGATTTAACTTTATAGAACTTTCCCTCCTTGGTATGCCGAGTTTAGTTAAAGGAAGCTTAAAAACGCTCCCAAAAACAGATTTATTTATTGCAAATATGAAAACCTAAGGGGAGAATGTGGTGAAACCCTTCCGACACTTGTTAGTGCATTTGATGGTATTACTGGGATCATTAAAAAGCCATGCAAAGTTAAGGGCAGTAAACTTTTGCAGTACCCAGTGAAGCAACAAATGCCTTACATCAGACTATTACCGGACCATAAATGTGGCTGTTTTACACTTCTCCGTCCAGTATACGACAGCCAACAAACATCAGCAAGAATGTAGAAAGTACACGAGGCAACCTTTCCTTAACTGATTTTGAGTCAGATGTAACCTCGCTTTCTTTGTGTCTGCAATACCATCTACAATGGAAACACAATTTGAACTCTGCACACTTTGTCAGTGCTTTTATTCAGCATACCATGTGCTATCTGTCCACCCACAGCTCTTAAACTTTAGCTGTCTGACTGGCTAGCAGAGCGGTCCGAGGTGTAAGAAGACACTTTTTATCCTCCTTTGCCTTTATGCCCCCCCACCCCACTCTCTTTTTTTAACTCACTCCCACTGTGTTTTTCCTTATTTGCCCTGAACTAGAGCAGCAGTCCCTTTCGTTAGGTATTTTCCTCATTTGTCTTTGACTTCAGCGCTCTCTTCTCACTCTTTCACTCATCCTCTGTCTCTGTTAACCTGCTGGACCCCTTCCATTTTTTCTAGTTTTTTGTTGTTTCTATCTCTGTCTCATTCATCCTCACTCCTCTTTCCCCTATTTCCAGTCAGTCCCCTCCGCCATCTCCCTCTCTTCTGTGACTCTTCCACTTTCCCATGACAAAACCAGGGGCAGGAATTGAATGACCAAGCTTCCCTCCCTTCACCTGGGCTCCAAGCGCGGGCTGTGAAAGAAAGCTTTGTCCCCCGAACCCTTCATCGCCTCCGGAGGTATGTCCTGTGTTGTCCATACAGGAAAGGACTTTGGTCTGACTGGAATTTTTGGGGCCCATGGGAAAATGTGAGCAAGTTAGGGCCTTAACTTTGCTTTCTGACATCTCCTCCCACGGAGCATGCTGCGTCATAAGAATGAAAACCACACACTAATCATTTAAAATAAACTTTACTGCTTTTAACCTTGGTATATGAGAGTATGTTGTTCCACAGTGTTTAATAAAGGACACATAAAATAAAGAAAGAAACATAAAATAAATCAGATATATAGCATAAGAGACAAACTGGTGCTAACATGAAGAATATCCTATGATGACATGAATTGCTATCAGGAGACATTGTCCTTGTCTCTGTTGCTCATGTGTCATGTGTGTTATCATGATCTTTTCCCATTCTTTTAGTTTGGAAAGATTTGGAGATTTGGGTGTTTTCCAGTGTTCCACTCTTTTCTGGGAACCCTAACCCTAAGCTAGGGATAAGGTTAGGGTTAAACAGAAGAACTCTATATGAGTCCAATATGTATTTTATGAGGCTTCATTTGAAAGGGAACATCTTCTAATTTCTGGGGCTTGTAACATGTGGCTGAAACACAATCTAAACTACACCAGTTTAAACGTGGCTCAAATGTAACCCTAATATCCACTCAGTCAGGGTTAGATTTGAACCATGTTTAAACAGATGTAGTTTGGGTTGTGTTTCAGCCACATGTTAAACAGACACTGGAAGATGTTCCCTTTCAAATTAAGTCTACTACAACAGCTGAACAGTTGAAAAAATGCACATCCCCAGATGCAGTGTATCAAGGCGCCTATTCTAAAGGCCTGTCCACACCAAGAACTGTAACTATAATGATAACTCATTGTGAGTATCCACACTGCTGAACGATAACGTTCTGTAAACAGTGGAGGCAAGTACATGCTGCATGCTCCATCTCTGTCAGAGACTCAAAATGAATACTGATGAACTGTTACTGGATACAAACTGGGTGTCGAGTGGAAACTTTAAGTCGACACATGTTTCTTACCTTGTATCCACAAAACTCACACCGAGTCCTCCTGAAGAAAAGGCAAAAATAGGGGGTTATTAATCCACTTCCCCTTGCACAAAACACACATATACATATTTCAACACAAAAAGGTCCACAAAAAATTCTCCACATAGGCCAATATAATTCACAGGGTCAGAAAACTGATTCTACTCTACATTCACTGTCACTGGCCACACTTAATTGCTCATCAGCTTAATTGTTCACCACCGTGACTGTGTGGCCCAGCTGGTGTCTTATTCTTATTATTCATATTTTTAATAGAGTAAGATAAACAAAAGCTACATCAAGTGACATGCAGCGGCAGAGTGACGTGTTGAAAGTGAGGTCTTGTAGATCCAGATGTATTCTGATTGACTGTCAGTGTTTCTATCGTTCATCAAATTGCTTCCAATTATATCGTTGTACTCTGTCGTTATTATTATACTCGTAGTGTGGACTCCACCATCCACTTGAGTCAGAACTATTTTAAAAACTTTATAGTTATAAGGTTTATAGTCATAGTTGTCAATCTACTGAGTCGTAGTGGTGTCCGATAATAACTGTGTGTTATTTTGTATTGGTTGAGTTTCCTTCTAGCTTCCCTTATGTTTTTCCCAGTGTTAGCTAGAATTTTTTCCTATCCCAGATCATTCTCCCTCACTTTAAGTTCACAGTTTAAAGTTCCTATGGTCATTGTTGAGTATTCAGTTGGTTGTTCGGTAAGATGCAGAAGCTTGATAGCATTTCCCAGGCAGCATGGAGTAAACCGAGATGTGGTTTCCATCTCCGTGTAGTATCGTCAAAGCAATACGGTTCCTGATTTGAAGACTTTAAAAAACGGTCTTTTTTCTTATATAATTATTTTCTTATTATGTCCATGTATGACATTAACACTCTGTTCATATAAATACAGCTTTTATTTTCTGTCCACTTTAAATGTTTTTCTTTATTACAGTGTTTGGCAATTTTGGCCATTTCAAAAGAAATATAATATATACTTGGATCTGGTAACTGTAGGCCTCCTTTGTAACACATCTTATTAATTTTCTTTTCCCCTCTCATAAAAAAATGTTTAATCATTGTGTGATATTGTTTGAAGATCTGACTGTAATGTAAGACTATAATGGGCAACATATGTGCATAATAAACTTGACTTATATTGAATACTAAAGATTGCAAGAATAAACCATTTGTTTGTGTAAAAATTCAAGTCTAAATGATTCAGACAAGTTCATTTTAATGTAAAGGTCAAGATTTTCAAATGTTTTTGACATCTGCAGCTACAAGAGAGACCTGATAGCAGCGCTGTGTACACGTATCTGTGTACATGTATCTTAACCCGAGAACACTCCACTCCGCTGTAAAATTACATCTTTACCCCTTTAGTCCTTATATGTCAGCACCCACAGTCTGCACAAAGATGAGTTATTAATGAGTGTTTCCACCACAAAGATGTCGGGGCCCCTTCAATTTTACACGGCTGTGACCCACAGACTCACTGGGAGGAGTGACCCGGAACGAAACCCAGTAAGGCGAGTCAGATGTCCGTTTGACACATTCTCCACGGGAGGGGACGGCGGGGCCAGGAGCAAGGTCGTCACATAGGAAGCAGGTGGGACGAGGTGTTTTAAGGCCCTATTTATAAAAGGTTCCACACCACAGTCAATAAGGCATTTGATGGCATTTATATGCAGATCACCCACAGTGTCAAAGGTTACACAAGTCTCATCAATAATAACGCAGGCTTTGATTACAAAACTTGATGATTTCCTCCAAAATTCAATATGTCATTATGCTGTATAATTAACGTTGATGGAGTGTATGTATAATATGTAAGACAACTTTACTTATTTAACTTTTCAGATTACTATTTTTCGTTTCCTTTCTGTCCAGTGAGAACCACGTACCTCCAAATGTTTTGAATGTTTTTTTAAACAAACAAAAGATAGAAATATTCCTTCATGGGTTGAGTTTCAAATTCAGCTCATATAAAGTTGACTTTTTAGAGATATGTGGTTCTTACAGGACAGCCACACTACAAACATTCAGTTTTATTTATATAGTGCCAATCATAATACTCAATTATCTCAATGCACTTCACAAATTAAGGCCATGGTCTTGAAGATGCTATACAGAGAAGTGAGGAACTTGACAAAACCTCTGAGAGCAAGCCCATGGTGATGATGGGGAGGAAAAACAACCTTTAGGGAAGAAAATACCTCAGACCGAACTGGGCCCCAGGTAGGCGGACATCTGCCTCGATCAGTTGGGGTGAGTGGAAAGAAGAGAAGAGAGCGAAAAGAAAGCACAGAGAAAGAACAACAACAACAACAGAGACACTGGATGACACAGAGGGCAGGTTGGAGGTCGTACATCACGTATGTTCCTGATTCCTGATCCATTACTGGTTACAAACTCCAGAGCCAGAGGTACCTGCAGAAAGGAGCAGGGAGAGAGGACACATAGGAAAAAGCACAAACTACTAGAGAGGAAAGATACAAAGCTAGTGACATATAATGGTAACGTATATATAATGGTAGAGAGGTGCATCACTGTCCCCCAGCAGCCTAGGACTATGCAGCAGAACTAAGGGATGGATCAGGGTCACCTGAACCCTAACTATATGCTTTGAAAAAAAGGACAGCTTTAAGTCCAGTCTTAAAAGTGGAGAGGGTGTCTGCCTCCCAGACCCAAACTGGGAGCTGGTTGCACAGGAGAGGACTTTGATAACCTAGTCTAGTTTTAGAAACTCTGGGAACATCAAACTTGCACTCTCAGAGCAAAGTGTTCTGTTTGGGTTATAGGGTACAATTAGGTCTTTTATAGATGACAGAGCTGTATTGTTAAGGGCTTTGTATGTTAGCAGAATTAAATTAAATTCTAGATTTTACAGGGAGCCAATGAAGAGAAGCTAATATTGGAGAAATATGGTCCCTTTGTCTGACCCCTGTTTGTACTCATGCTGCAGCATTTTGGATTTACTGGAGGCTTCTTAGGGAGTTATTTGGATTGATAATAATGAGTCTCTAAGAAAGTAAGAATTAGTTTTTTGCTTTGGGACAAGATGTTCCTAATTTTGGCAATGGTACGGAGATGAAAGAAGGCTGTCCTAGATATTAGTTAAATATCTGTATTAAATGATAAGTCCTGGTCAAAAATGAGAGATGCACTGGATGCCAGAGAAATGTTTTCCAGATTAAATATGTCATTAGAGAGTGGATTCCTTAGATGTTGTGGGCCAAATACAATAACTTCAGTTTTGTCTGAATTTAGGAGAAGGAAATGACACGTCACCCAGGCCGTTGTGTCTTTGAGATATGCTTGGAGTTTTACTAACTGATTTGTTTCACCTGATTTTGTAGATAAATACAGCAGTATTTCTTATTCCACAACAGTGGATAAAGAAGTAAAAAGAATTGGTCCAAGTTGACTAACCTTGACTAACCTTAATTTGGGCTGACTTATCATTAACATACAAATTGGGATCTTTCTGACAAGTATGATTTAAACCAACCTAGTACTGTTCATTTAATCACAATAGAATGTTCTAATCTCTGTAATAAAATGTAATGATATAGTAATAAAGAAATAGTATCAAATGCAAGAAGGACAAGAATCGAAATAAGTCCATTATCTGATGCTACTAGAAGATCATTAGTGACTTTACCCAATGCAGTTTTGGTTCGTCTAAACCCTGATGGGGTTCTTCTTCAAACAGATCATTCATGTGCAGGTGGCAACATAACTGATTTTAGAAAGAAAAAGGGGACTGGAAATATGGAAATCTATAATTTGCTAGAACATCTGGGTCGGATATAGGCTTTTTAAGTATAGGTTTAATTACGGCGACTTTAAACGCCTGTGGAACGTAACCTGTTAATAAAGGTCGATTTATCAGAGCTAATATAGAAGTGTCAATTAAGGAAAAAACATCTTTTAGTAATCTAGTTGGGATGGGGTCTAGCAGACATGTGGATGGATTGGATGAGGTAATTGTTGTATTTAGCTCTGAGAGATCTATAGGAGACGAGTCTAAGAATCGAAGAGATCTAACAGAGCTACTGCGTTTGACGATGTATCTGACGGCTGGTGGATGGATGTTGTCAATTTTTTTTTATTTTAATGTTTAAAAATCAGTATAGATTGATCAAATACTATATTACGAAGATATTTCCATCTTTACTAAACTGGACATCTCTGGATGAAATTTAGTTCAGTTTACTAAATAATTTTAGTTCATTTTATTCATTTTCCACGAAATAAAAAAAACCTTTTTAGTTATCAAAATATTGTTAAACTAGGACTAAATCAAATATATTATATATACACGATATACTGTATGTAGAAATACATATTATATAGAAGATGCGAAATTTGTTGGAAATTAGAAAATCATTGAAGCCAGTGATTTGAAAATGATTCAAATAAATCAATTTTCTTACTCTTTCCTTTCCCACATTAAAATCTACTCAATATTATATCATTAGATTATTTTGTTCCTACTGAATTTGGTTAAAATTGAATCAATACATCACTTAAATATGTTTAATTCCACTCAATATTTGTTAAAACTACCTTTAGGTTTAGTATTAATTCACCCTCGTCTCTGTTTTTACAGTGCATGTCTTAACCTTCACAAAGGGTTAGGGTTAGGGTTAGGGTTAGGGGGACGACCCTGAACACAGTTTAGTGCGAGGTCAGTTTAAAGTCCACACCTGTATATTAAAAAACACACACATACACACAGTCGGCATAAAAACATGAGGATAACGTATGCATATTGTATAGTTTCAGGAGGAGCAGTTTCTCTTCAGAACCATTGGGGGAGCTATTGTTATATGAAATCACACCCCATCACAACCACCTTTAACATGTGTCCGGTGTTAGAACCATCAGTACAGCAGCTGTAATGATTCAGCGCTGGTTAGACTGTGTGTGATTCTGTATTTATACAAGTATCAGAAATGTAAAGGACATTGAAGGTATAAAAACAACAGAACTGGCTGATAACAGAGGGAAGACAAGACAGAATAAATAGAATAGAAGACCAGGTTGTGACAAACAATAATGAGGAGCATGAGGTGTGAGTAGTTTCAGAGAGTACGTTTACATGCACATTAATATTCAACTATTATTCCCAATATGACAATATTGTGAATTTGACAGGTGTCATGTAAACAGCACATTACATTTCGATGTTCAGAATTAGGCGTTTTTCCCAATGGAACACTTTCTGACTAAAATGTGCGATATGCCGATATTACTGGGGTTTTATAAGGATTATTTGGGACCTCTAAACAGCACATTCAGAATACGTGTCACATGTGCTTGTTTTACTACAGGTTGCGACACACGGCCCCTGGTTACATTCAGGTGGAGAAAAGACAAAGGTCCTCTGTGGTAGAGACGGATGAATCCAGAGAAAAGTCCACATTTCGGGTCGAACACACCTACTGTTAAACATTATGACAGAGGATATCAACAGGTCTATGCATATGAGCAAATATTGAAAAGATGAGTTTTTCCAGAAGGTGTTTGAAGGAACACAAGAGGAAGACTGTGTTCACACAATGGAACATCTTCCACCAGTGGAAATCTATGAAAAAAAACTGTTTTTAATCCGGGTATGGACGGCTGTATGTGAACAGGAATATTACAGTTGTAGTGTATGAAAATGTATGAAAGTGGCTTGTTTGTTCTATCTGTTTGGCCAGGTCAGAGATTTTAATCTCAATTTTAATCTCACCCGGTTAAATAAAGGATATAATAACACAAAACTGGTGGAATATTAATTTTCTCTAGCCATATAAGCAGCGTTTTTTGTCGGAATAAGGGAAAACCCTCAAAGTTTTTGTGCATGTTAAACGTAGTCAGTGATGAAGAAACAATTGAAAGAGGTGCATCTTAAAGCGAGTCCGAAAGGTCAGGACCGGGTTATGTAAGATGTATGTATGTGGTGGAGGTCTACACAGGTGCCCCACATATCAGTCTGAGGACCCTCCCTGAGAGCAGAAAGGGGGAGGGGCCGTCACACTTAACACACAACAGCATTCAGGAACAATCGATGTGATCTACATGTGTACTCCAGTCCTCGGCGGTCAATACATGCTGTATATACATATTTGTGCCCTGCTGTGTGAAAGCAGCTGCATGAAGGGTAAGTGTAAATGAGAAGTACACGACCCAGTGCACTGTCAATATATACTGTGAGGAGAAATGAATAGAATACAGGCCTAATATGAACCTGTCCTACTGTGAATCCTATGGGTTACACAGTAGTAAAAAAAAAAAATCTGTACCACATGATATTATTGAGTATGCATTAATCAAATACACGTGATGGAACCTAAATATTTAATATAACCAAAGTATTATTACAAGAAAAGGGGATTCAAACTTGTTAAATATTTGTCAGAAATGTACGTTTGTCAGAAAAGACATCAGTGTTACTAAAGCTCTAGGTAAAATATAGTTTTTTTGTTTCTTTTTAGCACATTTGAATCATTTTTCAAGAAATTTAAATCTAGTCAGTAATACTAAGTGCCACTTTGTTGCCACGGTTTATTTACTTCCACTCTAATTTATAACATCTCCCACTGTTGTTGGCAAGATTTATAGGTTTGGTATAAATAGCTCATAATAAATGAATGCGACGCAGTGAAACACATTGTAGTTAGCCCTGTGCAGTGTGTAGTGTGTTAACCTTGTTTGTTTGTTTTTTCTTTGTTGTTTTTTTACAGAAACAACAACATCATCAATAACAACAACAACTATCATTAAACTTTATTTACTCAAGAAACATTTCTGAAAAATGCAAAAAAAGTACATTGTCTTATCTTCAACTTTCTGCATTAAAGTCTAGTCAATTTTATAAAGTTGGATTTTTTTCTTCTCTTCTGAAATCAGTTACATTTTAACCAATATGTTACATTTAACTATGTTTAATTCAACTTCCATTTAGTCATTTTTTTTAATTGAGATACTAAATGTTGTATTTATTTATTAACTAGTATTAGTATTAATTCACCCTAATCTCACTTTTTTCAGAGAACCTGCTTCACTAAGACTAACAGTAAACAGGATTCCTTTTTCTATTTTCTTCATATAAATGTAAAATCCTATCATTTGACTGGACTATGTTGGGCCTAATTTTAGCCATGGTGTACATTTTTTTATGCACAGAAGCAGTTTTATTCAGTGGTGGAAGATGTATTCAGGTCCTTTACTTCAAGTGGAAGTCCTGTTGGGGTTCCCTGACTGATTTCATTATTATTAGATAATTATTGGTGAAGCGTCAGCGTCAGAGCAGTGTGTTAACGAAGGAGCTGCTGGAGGCGGAGCTAGTTTGAAGAGAGAGCCTGAATATTCGAGAGGACGGAAGTCAAAAAGACACTGGTTTAATGTTCATGACAGAGTTGTAAAGCTTTTTATATTAACCACTGTGTAAAATCTTAAAATAACTAAAGCTGTCAAATAAAAGTACAATATTTCCCTCTGAGATGTAGAGGTGTAGAAGTATAAAGATGCATCAAATGGAAATACTCAAATAAAGTACAAATACATGAAATTTATACTTAAGTACAGTACTTGAGTAAATATACTTTCCACCACTGGTTTGTCATTCAGTTATATTTGTATTATTTAGTCTTTCCTTTTGGTTTTGTGCACGTGTAGTTTCATTTTTATTTGAAGGAATTGACTAGTTTTTGGTTTATTTCTTATTTAGTTTAGAGTTAGGTTTTGTTTTTCAGGTATCATGAGGGAAGTCTTGATTTCTAGGAGTTGAAAAATGTAGTGTGAAAGTATGCATGACATCAAATGTAACTTAACAAATATAACAATATATATAAACAAATATAGTATAACAAACCCATCGTTTATTAAAGGTCCCACATTTTTATCAGGACACAGTCTGTACAGAAACCCGTTCATTTTACCTGCAATTCTATTTGCTTTTCATGCTGCATCGTTCATTGTAGTTTTGTGGGGTTTTTTACTGCTAAGTTTAGTTTTGAACTAATAACCCTGGTGCCGAGTGAACGTGGTGGCACTCGCTTCCCCATCGGAGCGAGTGAAAGGTCAGATTGGAGCCCCTTGTGGGAAAACGCTTGTGTTTTATCAGGGCTGCCTTAGTAAGCGTGTTTTACATAACATATGTGACCTTTTAGCCTCTTTTATTTAAAGGTAGCTTATCTGTATTGGTTTTCCTGATGCAAACGCAGATAATAACACCATGAAGTTATACAAAGACTTGGCATGTTCCATAACTGCCTGTGACAGCATAAGTTATGCAACACTATGGTCATTTTCAAATAAGATCAATCAAATGTACAGTAAGACTTGACGTCATGCACCGCACATCATGAAAACATTGTGAAACCTCAATTTGTTGCCAAGAATAGCTCTTTACGCTGGTTGTTGTTCTCCAATAAAGATACAAATCTGTTTTTTCAGATATTTCTTTCCATATCTGTAAAGAAATCAAACGTATTTTATTATTTTTATTTCATATGTTGGAGATTTAGAAAATAACATGACCTGCTGTTTCCTCTCTGGACTCAGCTACACTCGCTGTGACTGTTATTTAAAAGGGCTAATTGCCAAATTCTTGTCAAGGACATAAACTCTCACTTGCTTGATTAGGTGGGAATTATAATGATTTGGAAAACTAGCTTGCTGCATGTTTTTACCTTCCCCCACCAAGGCTAAAGAAAACAAAACCTCATATAACATTTAAAAGAATGATTAACCACAGTTTTATTTGCTTTATTTGCAAAGTGGGGATTTTGTCCAGAATCAAGGTTTTGTAACTGAGGGTTAAGTTGAATGTGGCTGAGGTTACTGGACTGAAAGCAGAATCAGTCTGAAAGGTAAGAACTTTATCCTATAAGTTGTATGTATTTATGTTCATATGGGAGTACAATATACAGTTCAGGTAACTTAACATGACATTGAAGCGCATCAAAGTATGCGCTTGAAAGATTGTTTACTTGTGTGGAGGTAAATGTTTCTTAATTCAGTCAAGTTAGCATTGTAGCTTTATTTCATCTCATCCCTGTTTTTGAATGTTTGCTTAACCGTAGAAGACGGGTCCCTGCCATTCGTTGTTTACGTGTGTCAAGCCCTGTTTAGAGATATAAATGTGTAAATCAGGCGTTACACTTCCTTTGCTGCTCTGTCTTCGTTTTTCAAAGATGAACTTAGCTCAGCACAAACCATTGATATCCATTTGTTCACCCTTTTGTTTTTTCGACTCTTTCTACTACAAAAGCCTTGTTGCAGTAACACTCAGGCTGCCTTGTTGTGCTACTCCATGTCTCCACTGCAGTGAATAAAGCTTTACTGAACCAGCCACAGTTTCTGACCTGAGGATTATTTTTCTAAAGGTACTATAGGTACTATAAGTGTACTTAACACTTCTCTACAAGCGTATCCTCATGCTCTTCAAGCTGCTCCTTGTTCATGAATTGGAAAAGACATAATGCGCATATCACGTTTTTCACTTTCCAAACTGTTGGTGCTTTGATACTATGTTTTTCTACTAGTTTGCAAACAAGGTAGTGAGCTGTGAGAAAGAAGCAGCTGCTTTCGTCTCCTTTGCTGATATTTTGCCGGCCTCTCATTGGTGCAGGAGAAACTGAAGAGGTGTATAAATAACAAAGGCCATCGGAGAGTTAGTGTGGTTTTCTCGCTTTAACCAGGGAAAGCAATGAAGTTGTTCATTCTCGTGGCTCTGTTTGGGCTCAGCTTGGCCCAGCACAGCCCCCACCTCAAACACGGCAGGACGGCCATCGTCCACCTGTTCGAGTGGCGCTGGGCGGACATCGCAGCAGAGTGTGAGCGCTTCCTGGGTCCCAATGGCTTTGGTGGAGTTCAGGTATGTGTGGCTAAAATTAGGCGTTCTAAATCTAAAGAAGCAGGGTAATAACAGTGAAGTATTTATAATCACAGTGTTTGCTTTGGGGTATTGAAAAAGTAGGATGTCGACATGCAGGCAGTAGCTGCTTCTAATCTTTTGTTGTGTGTGTTTACACATGTTTTTGCAAAGAGAATGAAACAAAAGCTTTCAATCTTGCTGTTTTATCAGTTTAAAAAATACAGACAATATATTTAACCTTTTAACATCTTTTCTAGGGAACCCTAAGAAACATTGCATGGAGCTTTCTCTTAGTGTTAGACTTATAACAGAAGACATGTAAGGCCAAAATGCATGTATTAGACTTTATTTGAAAGGGAACATCCTCTAGTTTCTGTGTTTGGTGTGCGGCTAAAATGCAACCTAAGCTTATCACTTCAAACATGGTTGAAATGTAACCCTAACCCTTAAATGGGCTGCTGGTGTATATTAAGAGGCTTTAATTACTGTCAATAAAAAAAATACAAATAAGTGATAAATACATAAAGAAAAGATACAAATACAAATATACAGTCACTGTGAATAGTCAATAACAACCCTCCATCGCTTAGAGGAGTTGGAAGAGCTCTGTGTGCATTGTCCATCAGGGAAAAGAGTTTAAGTTTAGTTTACTTATAAACTACAAACTATACTGTAACACAGGGGAAGCTTCCCTATTTGAATCCCCATATAGAGGATGCAGACTTAAAAATGAAAACCTTACCTTTTAAACACTATATACTGCACGTATATATTACATACTCTAATCCCTCTTAAACCTCTCTGTCTGCCCTTCTGTTGACACAACAATCGCTCTCTGTCTGCAGACAAAGTCGGCGCTAAAAGTTAAAATTATTCAAATGTTTTTTCCCTTTTTGTTGCTCAGATCTCCCCTCCAAATGAGCACATTGTGC
Source organism: Coranthus polyacanthus (assembly GCA_037367275.1). NCBI lineage: Eukaryota > Metazoa > Chordata > Actinopteri > Kurtiformes > Apogonidae > Coranthus > Coranthus polyacanthus. The sequence continues at coordinate 21,432,290 of JAPQRN010000010.1, forward strand.
TCAACAGTCCCTGGAGACCCTGGTGGCAGAGATACCAGCCAATCAGCTACAACCTGTGCTCCAGATCTGGCAGCGAGAACGAGCTGAGAGACATGATCACCAGATGCAACAACGTCGGGGTATAAACTACGTTACAACAGTGATTTAGTGAATTTGTCATTTAGGAACAATGCTCTTCTGTGCTTGACAGCGGCTCGTAAATTTACAGCCATCTTAAACACAACAAACTCATACCAGAGACATCACACAATAGTTGGCACTGTACGCATTACTATAAAATTATTCTAACAAAAGATGAATTTTATTTTAAAATCCAATTAACTAACAACCCTCCAGCCTCCTAAAATCATTAAAACTTTCACTATGGGCATGAAGCTGCAGCCAAGGCTCCTGGACCACCTACATTATAACAAATGCGACTGTGACCTTAAAATGAACTTGATGTGTTAGAAAAAGGAGTGGAAGTGAGGAGAAAAATAAGGGAGGTGTTGATTAATCTAACGCCGTATCCATCCACAGGTCAACATCTACGTGGACGCCGTCATCAACCATATGTGCGGAGCCGGCGGTGGAGAGGGCACACACTCTTCATGTGGAAGCTGGTTCAGTGCCGGCAGGAAGGACTTCCCCAGTGTCCCCTTCACACACTGGGACTTCAATGACCACAAATGCAGAACTGGAAGTGGTAACATCGAGAACTATGGTGATTCCAATCAGGTAACGCATGGTGCTGAGCAAAGCTGAGGCTCATTTTCACCTTGTTGTTAATTTATTTGATTCAGTCATTACATATAGTAGAATAAATCTGTAGGATTCTGTCTCAACTCTTTTAATTTCAACACCACAGTTCTGAGAATTTCCAACTCCCTTTCAATAACATACAAATGTTCCCGTGGCAAAATTACATTTGTATAATCTAAAAAAACATAGTAAATGTTAACAAATCAGTAACAGTACAAATATTAATAAACAGTATGAAAAATATGATAGGACCAAGCATGGATCCCAGGGGTACTCCACAAGAGGCTTTTCTAATCCTGACACACATTGCTGTCTATTTTCAAAGTAGCTTGTCAGTCAAGAGTAAGTTGTCTTTTATCCCATACTTCTCAAGTTTTCTCAATTACTTGCCAATTACTGGTCAATACTAATCATTTTCAGCTGCCTTTGTCATTAATGTTTTAGTTTTCAAAACTATCCCTTCCCTCCAATGAACAATTCAGGTGAATAATAATAATAATTTGCTTTTGCACTGAAAAGAAAACAGCACTGCCAACCCATTCTCAATAAAACATACACAATTATTGTGCATTAAATGGGATGTCGTTACTCACACCCTGGACTGTGATACAAATGCTGCTCCATTTGTGTTCCAGGTGCGTGACTGCCGTCTGGTTGGTCTGCTGGACCTCGCCCTGGAAAAAGACTATGTCAGGGGCAAGGTGGCAGACTTCATGAACAAGCTGATTGACATGGGTGTCGCTGGATTCAGAGTGGATGCCTGCAAGCACATGTGGCCCGGTGACCTGCAAGCCGTCTACGGTCGTCTGCACAACCTCAATACCAAGTGGTTCTCCAGCGGCTCCAGACCCTTCATTTTCCAGGAGGTATATATTTGATAACCAACTCCACAGCAAAACAAAAATCACAATTCATTACTTATTTCCATTGAATATATAGCAGTCTGCTTTCTTTATCAATATGTCTAATGCAGGCCAATGCTGCATGACA
>JAPQRN010000010.1:21434120-21445788 GCA_037367275.1 Coranthus polyacanthus
AAGGTTTTATTAAGTTATTTGAACCTCTAAGAAAACATAAATATCCAGTGAAAATCTGCAAATACTATATATATGTATATGCCATTTGTATGCATGTGATGCATGCATGAGTACTTATCCACATAGCATTCATGAGTTAATATCTAAAATTTATGACCGATAGTGTAGAGAGGCTCTCAGCAGAGCCATGGGAAAATGAGCACAGGAATCAATGAAAACAGATGTTAACATCTCAGAAGTCAGTGTTTTTAAGTAACTGTAACATAATGCAATGCTGATGATTTGAATATGAAAGTTAAAGGTGAAGATCCTTAATTGAAAAAATCAAAGTGAGTCAGCTTCAAAAACAGTCTGTGATCTCAAACATAAGTGGGCTTTGTCTGCACTATAAAGACATGAGCGCTTTATAGAAGAAACATGTTTCTTGTTAGAGCAGAATCAAAAAGTGTATTTGCTCGTTTTTTTGTCAATACACAATCACTGATTTGTTTCAGTTAATCTAAACCATTCGTACTGTAGACATTATGGATGATATGAATTACAGTATTGTTTTTCCTTTAGGTTATTGATCTAGGAGGTGAGCCCATCACATCTAGGGAGTATTTCCATCTGGGAAGAGTGACTGAGTTCAAATATGGTGCTAAACTGGGAACTATCTTCAGGAAGTGGAATGGCGAGAAGCTCTCTTACACAAAGTAGGTGTGCCTTTGGTTGTATCCATATTACATCAGTTTGGTACATTATAGCAAACCTCTTATCATCCACCAGGTCACCAGTGAGCCATCTTAGGGTAGGGGTTAGGGTTGCATTTGAGCCATGGTTGAACCAATGTAGTTTAGACTGTGTTTTAGCAACACACTGAAGACAGAAACTAGAAGATGTTCCCTTCCAAATTAGGTCTGGTTCATTTTTGGCCTTACACATCTTCTGTCATGAGCATAATACGTGAAAGTGAAACAAGTGAAAGTTCTATGACCTTTCAATTAGGGTTAGGGCTCCATGACAAAGGTGGATGTTAAAAGGTTAAAACTTTAAAAAGCTACAATCCCAACTGAAGAAACCACAAGTACATAAGGCAATTATGTATGGCAACCCTTATTAATAAAACTATTTTTGCGCTCAGGAGCTGGGGAGAGGGTTGGGGTTTCATGCCCAATGGCAATGCTCTCGTTTTCGTTGATAATCATGACAACCAGAGAGGCCATGGCGCTGGTGGTGCCTCCATCGTTACCTTCTGGGACTCCAGGCTCTATAAGATGGCTGTTGGCTACATGCTGGCCCATCCTTACGGTGTCACCAGAGTGATGTCCAGTTTCCGCTGGGACCGCCACTTTGTGAATGGAAAGGTAGATTCTCTGTCAGAAGCATTATTTAGTGTACAGTATAGCTGCACATACTTGGTGTGAAACTAATTAATCTTGTCTTTACTCCAAGGATCAAAATGACTGGATGGGACCCCCTAGCCATGGTGATGGATCCACCAAATCTGTTCCTATCAACCCTGACCAGACTTGTGGGGACGGATGGGTGTGTGAGCACAGATGGCGTCAGATCAAGTGAGTTATTGTGAATATACTGACTAAAGCTTCCTGCTGATAGTCACAGTAGTCCCAGAAACAGAATGTTTTTCCCTGAAATTGATTTTTCTGCGAACAAAACTTTGATTGTAAGATTGTCACTTAAAAATTCTGCATGCACCAACTATTAAAACATCTCAAAAACATTATGGTTTTCTTTTCTTGCGTCTCCCTTCAGGAATATGGTCATTTTCCGTAATGTGGTCAATGGACAGCCTCACTCCAACTGGTGGGATAACCAGAGCAACCAGGTTGCCTTTGGTCGTGGCAACCGTGGTTTTATTGTCTTCAACAATGATGATTGGTAAGGACTCTTTATTCCCACCCTGCTGAGAATGATAAATCATGATAAAGACTTTTGTGTGTCTTTCCAAGCTTATAATATAATGAAGAAAAACTCCATACCATTCCTGCATCTCATCTTGAGACATTTACAAATTTGGGACATTTTATTCTTACATTTTCTCACCAAATAACATGTCTGAAGCCTACTTAGTTTACAATTTTGAATAAACACCCTGTTTAAATATAAAATGAGTCCGAGACCCTCTTAAAAAGGGGTTTTATTGTGCATTTATGAAGGCTTTTAATACATGTAACGCGTGTTTACCTTCAGGGACCTGAATGTCACCCTGAACACTGGCATGCCCGGTGGCACCTACTGTGATGTCATCTCTGGTCAGAAAGAAGGAAACAGATGCACAGGGAAGCAGATCCACGTCGGTGGTGACGGCCGCGCCCACTTCAGGATCAGCAACAGAGATGAGGACCCCTTCGTTGCTATTCATGCTGAGTCCAAGCTGTAAACACAATCTGCACCTCCCATGAATAAATCTGAACTTTTTCTGCTTTGAACTATGTTGCTTCACCTGTGAATGATCATCTGTGTCTAAGAATGTGTGTTTAGAAATTCAGTGTCCTTTAAAGTCTTTATAGATTACAGCTGTTCTTACAGCATCTTTTTTTTTTCCAAAATGTTTTTATTAAATTTTTTATGTTACAAACAGAACATACATGAAACAATCCCTATGATCCTCCCTCCCTCCCTCGCCCCAACCCAACCCCCACAACAGTGTCATATTCTCAGTGCATGCATCCCTTATAACTTAGGAAGTTATCTATACAGATAAGTCCGAAATAAACTGTAAAAAGGGTGTCCAGATCTTGTAAAAGTCTTAAATCCTTCCTTTAGATTTGTCAATTTTTCCAGTGCAAGGTTACAAGTCAGTTCTTTGATCCATTGATTCGGAGTTGGTCTTTCTTACAGCATCTTACGAGGTCAGTACAAAATATAAAAGACAAACATACTGTCAGAAACTTCTAGAAGTAAATGCCAATGTGAGAAGGCTTAAAACGATAGCCTTTATAAAGGAAGCGGATGTAGCCACTGTGATGTTTTGAGGTTCCATTTTAGCATTGCCATTTTGATTTTTTGGAGCCATAGTGACCATAGGGGGTTGAAACTTGCCAAGCTAACACTATTACAAACAGTGAAAACATGGACCACACGGCTAACTAACACTGTTAGCTATGTTAAATAGCCACTGAGTGATTTCAGCGACTTCAACACATACTATATAGAAGTGTTTCATAACGGTACTATCAACTTTGCTTAATGTATAAACATACTAATTAGCACTAGCTGGCCTAACTAGCAGGCTAGCTGACAAACCATATAATTAAATACCAAATTAATGCTAACATTAGCTAATGTAGCGAAGTTATGCTAATTTGCTGGGTATTGCATTTAAGTAGGTAAACGTCACGAAACATTTGTGTAACAAAATCCTTTGACAGTCTTGTTAGTGTAACGACAACTACAGTAGAGATGTCTGACAGGATAAAAAGTCATTTATTCAACAAATAGAAGCTCCAAAATTCAACTCAGTTAATGACTTAATTTTGCATAACTTTAAGCCTTAAAAATATTTACAATTATATAAAACTTCAGCCCCTATACAATTGTCATGAATGGAGAAAATAGCTAGAGACCAATATCATTTTTTGTACCAGCTGTAAACATGTTTATCTTCTGCTGTAAAGTTGGAAATTTTAACATGGGAGGCTATGGTGATCACTCATTATTCAGGGAACTGCAGGTTTTAGCACTTGGGCGTTGGCTTCATTTTTCAGCCCCAGAGTTTGCCACTTGGTTAGAAAATGACTCTAATAATAACAGGACTGTAATTTTCTTCTCTATAATAAGATTTTGTGTTTTGAGGAAAGACCTCATATTAGATTTTTAAATGACCACAATAAGGTTTTATTTCATAAAAGAGGTTTGAAAATGACTGAGCTTATAGGTGTTTTCTCAGACATCTACACATTCAGAGAGTGTCCTGCAAATGTTCTCCCTGCATTGTGCATTCCTCTCCACTGGGACACCTCCTTGCCATCACACTGCAGCCACTTCCGTTTCACCTGAGTGCAGTGCTGGCATCCGTCATTAAGGCAGCATGGGGGGCCCAGAGGTCCAATGAGTCTGCCCTCCATTCTTACTTCCTCCCTCCCGCTCTGCCGTCTTCCTGTCCCATCTCCCTCGCTTTCTCACCGTCTGCAATCTTCCCAGCCCACCTACTGAGTCGCTGTCAGTAGCACTGGACTGGTGACACTGGAGTGTGGTGAGACAACAAAGGTGATACCTGCCAGAACATGCGGCTCATCTCGGTTGCCATAGCAACATAACCCGTGAACAGAGGAAAACCTAGGAAATGTTTTAAAGCCTTACAGAAAGAATAAGGCATAGCAGAGAAACACAGCCTTATTTACTCAGTAAGCAGGGTGTGGACTTGGCATGTGGTTTGAAGTGCAGCCTCATTCTAAATGTCGAGTGCCCTTCAAATGATGCAGATTATAACAGAAAATAATGCCAACAGCTTAGTTAAAGAGTACACATCTTCAACCCTACATATATATGTCTTGTGCATGTATAATTTGTAAGATTAAGATTTAAAAATGAATTAATACTATCAACAGAGGAAAGCAGAAAGTGGTGGTGTTGTTGTCCACTGTCACACTGCTTAAACTCTGAGAGTCTGTCAATTATAACTATATTCATGATAACAACAATAAGCCTGATTTCTGTGTAGAAGACTTGGGTCGATTTTTCTGTGAAAATCCTTATACTCCCTTCTGAGTTCTTCAATGCCTCTCTTCTGCTCCTGCATGGCAGCAACAGTGTACAACACAAGCTACGTTAGTTTCGAAATGGACTTAGTCAACAACAAGCTCCTAGCACAACACAGACTTCAACTTTACGTAAGCACATGAGCGCACATAAATGTGTACACTAATACACATTACCGTGCTGTCAGACAACCCTTTCTGACAAGGAATGGAAGCACTGAAGCTCTCTTCAAAGCCACCAGACATAGCACAACCTGAAGAAGATGAATGCCACTCGATTGATAAGGAGATGCTAATCACAATTATTATATTAATGCACTAGCAGTTTCAGAACATATTTCAGTGTAGTAGCAGCTAATTAACCAAGAACGGCCATTTAGGGAAAACATCTCTGCTTAATGTTATGGATATCTTCTTTCTCATATTACGTCCATGACACCAACCCAAACTTCTTCTGATATTAGACTGAAGGCAAGCTTGATACTGCAGTTACTCACTACGCTTCTACAGGTACAAAGTGGTATAATCAGACCGGACGGTGCAGGGCTATCTGGTTCCCATGCTAACTGTCTCTGCAGTACAACACACGGACATCTTTGACATAACGTCAAAACTGTTATTTCATCACACTCTGATTTTTAGCCCGTGGGGGTATTGCAATCAGGTCTATCTGGGTGTATGTATATCTGTCCACACCTGTAACTCAAAATCGAAGGCAGAAGATCTGGATCCAGATTATAGAATTTATTATAGAAAGGATTCTTCACCATTGGGAGAAGGGGCATTTTTTTGTCATTTTCTTGAAAATCAAGGCAGATATTGTATATAATATATATATATATATGTATTAAAAAGTCACATACATGCAGCATGGCACTATCTATCAACGTGATCAATTTCTTGCTCGTCTGGAAGACAATCTGGAACACATTTTCATTTCAAAAATGTCCTTTTTTTATTTCTTTGAGAGTATTCACAACAAAGCTTCATACATCTACAACTACAACTACATACATCTATGACATGGTGTTACTGTTATTTTTTCTTACTCTGATGATAATTTTCATGAATTGTTGAATGTTTAAAAAGTGTAAATAGTACCAGTATAATTTTACTTTTAAGTACTGCAGTACTTTGTTTTAACTGCTCTTTAATTTTAAGTACCACAAGGGAGGCGATGAATCTTAACAAAATGTGCGAGAGGGAAAGTCAGACTAACACAGAGTGCAGGAGAAGGAGACCTTAACGTTGGACTAGCTTCAACATATTGCAACTGCTAAATTATTGACCCTCTCTCCATCTTTCGGTCCGGCAGCTGTGAGGGCCTGTACCTTCCGATTAGCCGCAGAGATGTCAGAGTAGCAGACCGGGGTCTTTGGTCCTGTCATCCTCACTGATGCTTTGTGACACAGCTGTCAACAGTGTCCCCATCCTATTTCATATTTCATATGGTGCACCAGACCTGCCTGTCACATCACCCAAGGAGAAAGACAGTCATCAACTTAAAGCTAAGCAAGTGACTTTCGGATCTATTCGGTTCGCAAAAAAGACAGTCGGTGAAGCTTTTCCTGTGCGTGCAACGTTAGCTTAAATATGACTAATTCAGACTGAAATTCAAGCCTTAATAATTGGTCCTGTTTGAACATAGGCCTACTGTAGTATAAAGAAAGAACAATAATATTAAAGTTCATTTATTGTGCTTGAATTGTGTGTGCCTGAGTGCTGTGTCTTGCGTTTACAACGGTGTGTTGAAGGTTATTGCAGTAATTATGAGCAGATCCTATCAAGAATCCTCTGAGCAGTTTGGTACCTGTGTGAATTGCAGCTTCCTATCACATGGGGGCAGTATTGAAGCAAGTACTATGTTTGAAAAGGTCCATGAGACATTTTGCTCCCTGTGACATTTATTTCATCACTGTTTGAAATTCAATGTAGAATTATTTAAGATGATAAAAGAATTCATTATTGATGTTTAATTCCAAGAACGGAGTGTGAATTATACACTGTACTGTCAACATTAATACAAAATAAGTTAATGATATATTATTGTGTTGCTTGTAAAACTGCACAATGTCTGGCTGTATGTGTTTACTCCCAGCTGACTGAAGCTTACTTTTTGTATTTTATAACTGTAGAACGACTACTACTCATTCTGCTGAAGAACTCACTGTCATTTGTTGCGTAGAGTGTTATTGATCCCAACCTCTTGACAGATTCTTCATCCATTTTCTGGTCACTTGCAGGACCTGTCAACTTCTCCTCCTCCTCCTCATCCTATAGCTGTCACTCCCTACGTCTGTATAGCGGCACATTCACCATGGCAACATGCTATGGCAACTTGCCGTCCAGAGAGGTCATCTTTAAGTAACAAATATGTTATGTACACAACTCAAAAGTGAGTAAAACTGAGGTAAAATGTCTGTTGTAGCTGATGTTGTAAATGACATTTGTTTAAAACCTTGGTGTATTCAATACATAAAATAACACTGTCTGTGTGTCAGTGACATAATGACGACATAATGAACAACATGTGCATAATACATACACATCCATTGTACTGTATAACTGCCTTTCCCAAACTTAGGGTTGGGACCCAAAATGGGATGCAGAGCTGTGTTTATTGGGTAGCCAACTGTCAGAGTTAATTACATTTGAATAATGTCATATTTGAATTAATTTTCCTAATTAAATTGGAAGAAGAGTGTTCTCTTATAAATGTTGACCTCCTCAAAGCCATGTGAAATGTAGAGGAGCAGCCGCAAGAGACGATGAAAGATGTTACAAGGATTAAAATGACGTCATTTTGGAAATTTGGGTCCCAACTCATTGTTCTTTTTCTCAAATAAAAAATGTGATTTAAAACATATATACTGTATATATAATCGCAAAGAACAAATAGTATTCATTTAGTTTAATTATTAGAGTCAAGCCAAGTGAAATAATGTTCCTAAATAGCACATTTTGCTGAGGAGAATAGAACGTAGCATGAAATGATGTTGATACATTAGTACATTGGTCTGTGTCACAGTTACCCTTTTCCAACACCTTTGCTGTCCTTGTAGTGAGCTTATTCATACCCCCTGCCAACAGATTATACAGCAGCACACAGAGCAATGTAAAGGTTGGCCTTTTGTGTCCTCATACATTTCTCTGCTTTAGTCTTTAATGATATCATTGCCTGGCTTAGTCATCTTTTATAGCTGACGCCCCACAGGGTGGGGTATTTAATCTATGGTGTGTGTGCATATGCGTGTGCTCTGTACCTGCAGGCAACTTAAACGTAGAGTGTGACAAGCCCTGCTTAACCCTGAATCTCATACCTATAATATGAGGCTAAAATACCACAATGTGAAATGGGCGCACAGCACAACTTTGAAATAATTGAGACAAACTCATTCAGTCGCGGCTCATTTAATATAATGAGCAAAGTGAGCTGTTCAATTTGCATACTGATAAGATGCCTCCATCAGATTACATAGCGCCCTCTCGTAGATATTCACTGTGGATATTACATTTAATCAGAGCACGGATTTACTTTACAAACACACTCTAGGAAGTGCAAACTCAGGCTTTCAATTAGGCCATTGCCAGGGCTTAATCACCTCAAAGACAAATTGGGCAGTGGGTCAACAGCTTCCTGAGTCATGCTGTCAATAGAAGTGAAGAAGAAGGGTTTAAAGGGGATATACTGTGAAAAACCAGCTTTTCATGTCTTTTTATATTATAAAACAGGTCTGAGGGGCTCAAAACACTCACTCCATGTAGAAATACACACAGCCTCTTTTCTGATAACTGAGACTGAAACGTCATCCAGGACCATAATTACAATACTTACATTAGGTACATATTCATAAATATATATAATGCACAATGCACATGCAAAATGTTTATGTAATGGAGAAAGTTAAAAAAAAGTCACTCGAAATTCACTTGAGGTGTTTTTTTTTTTTTTGCCTTTTTCAAAAAAGAGTAATGTACATGATGGAAAACGAAAACACTTTTCTCAAATGAATTCTGACGTAGCAAACATCAGTCAGCTGATCAGTCACATGAGTTAAACGCCATCTTCCCAAAAATTCCTCTGAAGCACAAAAACATAGCAGAGCATAGAAACAAATCCAGTTTGTATGTACAGAACAAGCTGAAACACCATTTTATTTGGAAATAAGCAAAAGAAAGCTCTACTTCTTTACCTGTTTATTACAGTCATAACAGAGTCCATATCTGATGACACCAGTTACCCAGTTACGGAAACACGCATAATTCACTTTTTCTTTTTTTTTTTTTTTTTTTTTTACAACTTCTCAAATGTTCACTTCAAACTTACTTGTCATTTTATTAAAGGCGTACAATAGTTCCCCTTTAATACTAATGAAAAGAAACACAATGCATGTCATCTTTTCCCAAAAAGGTATCTGGACTATTTCAGGAGCATTTTTATTTCATGTGTTTGCCGAGTAACATTGGCTTTGGCATCCTTTATGATGACCCCTTTCAGCTGTCAGCCTTGTGCGTTTTATTGATCCCTGTTATTGCTGTGGAATTCCCCTGCTGTTTACCCCCCCCCCCCTTCCTTCTCCGCCAGACTCCAATTGCACAGGTGCTCCGCCTGTTTGTTTGTATTGCACATTGTAGTATAACTGAGACTGAACACAGGCGAGGGCAGCACTGCTGGCTCGTCTAAACCACACGATTGTGCAGCGGCTCCAAGCACTGCTGGAGGAATTGGACCAGGGACGCAGCCCCACGGCCTCGTTCCAGAGCCCACAGGCCTGTGGAGCAAGACTTTCTGAAAGGGAGCAGATGGTGACATGAATAGTGCAGCAGGTCCCGTCCACCCCCGCCCATTGCCTTGCGTGCTGCACATTACCTCAACAAACGCTTCTCATAATTGATGTGCTGGAATGGCCCCATCACTGGATTTTGCCGACTGGCAGAATCATCAAGGTCATTACTGCTACTGTGACATACTTACTATACTGTAATGCAGAGACTGGGACTTCCTAAAGAGGACTGGACTTCTTCTTGAAACTTCTTGAAGACTGTGGCACATAGTAGATTTATGTATGTATCATCGGTATTGGAGATGGAGGTTAGAAAATTCATACCTGGCCATGACTATACAAACTAAAATGCTAAAAATTGGATTTTCTTTTGTATCTCATTTGGGATACAATTTTAAATCACACTTCCCTTCGTATCAGCACAAATTTTCATCTCTGTGAGTGATTCAAAAAACACTTTTCCCACCTAATTCCCTATCTGTCGAGCAGACGTTGCAGGGGGGGAGGAAGCCCACAGAAATACCTTAATTATACATGGCAGCCCTGGGCAACACATAACATTAAACTTGTATGGCTTGGTTTAGACAGTGTATGTTAAAATCTGTTTTGTGACCCAGCCAGCGTACTGCTCTGCCGACTTATTCCCAGTTTAATTTATAAAAACATGAGGTCTGGTTTTTGTTAAAACCACTTGAAAAAGATGAATCTGTTAAATCAATTCATATGTTTTATTCATCAGTATTTAACCTAATTAATGGCCAATTTACAACTTTCTTTGTAGCATATCCAATACTACCAAATAAAGAGAGTTTACTGATAAAGGAAAAGTGAATTGATCTGAAACCTGTCAGAAGCAGTTAAGAGAATCATATTGAAGAAAATATAGTGTTTTTTTTGTTTTTTTACAATGCTGGGAAGTTAGCTTTTTGAAAGTACAGATTGTTGTTACCCTGTTAAAGTGTAATACTGTTTTAACTGTTTTTTGATCACTTTTCTAGCAAATGTTTAAATGGGTAATGAAGCTGAAAAGTCCTAAAACATTTAAAACAGGCAGTTTGAACCTCACAGTTCTTCAGTTTAGATTATTTGATTTTCAAGTACAATTACCAAAACATGTAAGCTTTTTACTGAAAAGACTATATTTGGATGCAACCTGTTTGGAATCACAGGTTTTGATTAGTAATTGTGGTTCGCCTAAATATTTTTTATTGCAACAGATTATGATTACTTTGATTTAATTATTTAATGATCTAACACTGTTTTTTGAATGCTCAAAATGGAGATGGATACCTACCGACGGGTAACAAATACAGGAAAGGAAAAACCTGATTGAAGTGGTCTCGATATGACCTTCACAGTCACCAGCTCTTGACCTAATTCAACACCTATGGGAGATTTTGAACAGAGTGTTTGAACCGTGCTTGACAGTACTCTCCAACTCTATCATCAAACACCAAATAAGGAAATATATTTTATTAAAATGCTGTTACCTCCCTCTAGCAGAGTTCACAAACGTGTAGAATCAATGCCAAAGAGCACTGAAGCTGTTCTGGAGGCACATGAGGGACTAACGTCTTACGAACATAAAACAATGAAGACATCCACATCTCAAAACCCAGCAGGAAGGGTGATGGATGAAAAACTTCTAACAGAGTAGAATATGGATAGATCCACAAACTAAAACTCAATAAAATTATGAGAGTCCAGACTATTGCATACATACAAATACAGGTTCACATCAAAGCAACAGTTACTTCGAATTTTTGTTGAACAAAATAAAAAATTTTCTCATGTTTTTGGCATGACATACTTCCTGAACAAAATGTATGTGATTTTGAACACTGCTCTTCAGCTCGTTTGGCAAATATCATTCATGAATACATAAAAAAATGTGCATGTTTGAGTGTGGATTTGGACTGGGGTCAACCAGTTGGTGAATGTTTTAAGGACAAGGATCTTCAGGTGTCTGATACATATAGAGCATTGCCATCTTAATACTGAGCATCCACATTACAAAACCATGTGACATAAAGTGACAGGGGTGTGCATCTGTCTCTCAATACGATACGCGTTCAGATACATGGAGCTACAATACATTTGTCAGTCAGTCATTTTCTGTAACCGCTTAATCCCCTGGAGGGTCGCGGGGGGGCTGGAGCCGATCCCAGCCGACACTGGGCG
>JAPQRN010000010.1:21456766-21468425 GCA_037367275.1 Coranthus polyacanthus
AGGCGGGGCACACCCTGGACAGGTCGCCAGGTCATCGCAGGGCTGACATATAGGACAAACAACCATCCATTCACACCTATGGGCAATTTTAGAGTAACCAATTAACCTATTTAACCTGTTAAGGTGCATGTTTTTGGATTGTGGGAGGAAGCCGGAGTACCCGGAGAGAACCCACGCAGACACGGGGAGAACATGCAAACTCCACACAGATACATTTCCACAATACATTTGTGTAATGTTATAAATGAAAATAAACCAATTCTATAGGATGTGGCATTCCTTACCTTCAAATACATATATTTCATAAAAGAAAAGGGAATACCAAATACTTTTGTTTATGGCATGAGAAAAAAGACAAATATCTAATTTGCTGCATTTGCTGGAGAAATGCTGTCGACTTAGTATCTTGTACCTGGGCTCTAATGTATTCACCGTGTCACTAAAGCCCTCACTCTGAACCACACTGTGAGTGTTAAGTCCTTAGCAATAAAATGGGACATAGATGCCGTGGAGTCTTTAATATCTGTGTCTTTGTCTTGTGTGTTTGTGTGCTATCATCTTCGTCTGCACTGTAACTTTTACCATGCTGTCTGACCAGGTGAGTGTTAAGATTTGTTGTGCTATCACCGAACTTAATCGCTGGTCAACAGACATTTACAAACAACCAGCATTTTATCCAACCTTCCTTCCCTCTAAGAAAATCCAAATCTTTACCGAACTTTGGATTTTAGGTTTGATGGTGCGCTGTACACTGTATCAGCGTTGTCGGACATGTTGTTTACCGACGTTTCTCTCACCAGTCTTACACTCTTATTATCTTGAGACCAAGGGGCAAGGACTTCAGCTCCAAAATGAAGCCGATGTGGAGGTTTTTTTAAGTGGTGGTGATGCTGTGCAGCAATGCTTCAGAAAACTGATTCATAACTTCAAAACCAAGCCGTTGATTGATTCAGGGGTCCGCGTATCAATGTAGTTGTATCTTTGAAGTTAACATCGGTTTCCAATTTCAGTGAATCTTTACACTCGTAATATGTATCTAAGAAAGAGCCTTGTGCTCAAAATGTTACAACTAGTAAATGTCTTACTAACACAGCTTATATTGGTTTTTCTGTTACTTTCTCACCTATCCACCTTTAGAAAGCCAAAAAATAGCAAAACAATACAATACCTTAGTTGCATTGTCATAAATTGTAAGTGTGCGTTGCCTTGCATTATTCATTTGAGTGATGGTTGATGGTTTGCTGGTCTAACAGACAGTTGATGTCAGAAGTTGGCTAAATGCATTCAAACTCAGGTTTCTACAATTTCACATCATCAGTATAAAGTATTTGGGCTAACTGAACTCACTGAGAGAATATGTGTTGAAATGAAATATTCTGATTTGTGAAAAACTGAGATTTAGTCAAAGTGTATCTAACTATTTGCTTTTGGGGGGTTTTATTTGCTCTGTCATACCGTGTTCACACAAACTTGTTTATTTTCTTTATCTTTCTGTGTGCTGGGCACAGAGTGCTTTCTTCTTTCCTTTCCATATTGGTTATGACTTCTGCTATTTCTTTGTCCTTTGTATTGCGTGTTCTTTCAGCCTGCAATGAAAATTGAATTAGCAGGTTTTCCCTTCCAGCTGTGAAAGATGCTGCATATAACATGTACTGTAGTTCATTGTAATGTGTTGATAACTTGTCATTCACTCTGCAACACTTCCAAATGATGACCAAACCATGTAAACCCTTGGGGAGATGTCACATTTCCCAGGGATATTCATGAAAAAAAAAAAAAATCTGGACTTAATTCGGCATAGAGGAAAACAACAACAGCCAACTGGCCTCTCCAAGGTGAAACACAAGTGTTATTTTATTTATGCTTCCCCCCTCCACCCTTCTTTGTCTCCTCTCCCTGGGGAGCCTGGCCGCTGTGGCCCAGAAAGCTGACATGCCCAGGCTGAGGGGAGCTGGAGCACCGCAGGGAGACAGGCAGCTCCATGGTCACTCAGACAGAGAGCCAGCACCCAACACATGCAGCGGTTCTCCTCCGCTGCACCAACGCACGCCTTCGCCAAGCATTCACTCCCTCTTCAGCAGCAGCAAGAGGGTTTTGTGGGCAAGTAAATGCAAAAAGAGTAACCTTTTTTATTTGAGGGAGTATGGGTGTAGTGACAGTCATAATATGTTTTGAATAATATGAATATCAAAAAGGTGCTTTATTTACCTTTACTTTTAAAGTGCATAAGACATTATTTTGATTTTGCATCATTATGCGCCTTCCCAGCATTAAGGCCTTGGTGTATGAACTCATGCCCCCAAATATGTCATGGTTCCATGACATGTTACTGTTATGTAACAAATGGGGGCTTGTCCGGGATTTGAACCTGTAACCCATAAATCATACCCTTAGACACAAGAGAAATGTAACAAGATGAAAGCAACGTAAAAGATGTAATGAGAAATGAGACAAGAAAGGAAAATTGGATCACGGAGAAAATTTATTGTAATGTTTTGAGTTCTGTTGCCGACACAGAAAACCAATTTGCACATCGAAGTGAAGTTATTTTGTTTCTCTCTCTCATATGATTTTCTTTGAAGTTAGAATGGTTTAATGGTCTTGGATTTATATTAATATGACATAAGGTTCAGTTTCCGACAACCAGAAAAAGTGTATTTTACCTTTCATTTAGACCGTACTTTTTATTAACTTTAACTTGAGTAAATCTGTTGAATCAATACTTCTACCTTTACCAGAGTAAAAGTTTTTTGGTTTTTTTTACACAAGTATGTGCGAACTTTTGCCATCTCTTGCCATTTTTATATTGTATCCATGTTAGTCGTTGTTGTGGTAGTAACAGGGATGGTAAAATTAGAAGTACCGACTCAACTTCTTTCAAGTAAAAGTGAACGAGTTCTGAAAGCGTCTGAAATGCCCTACATGTATAAAGCCCTTGAAAGATATTTCTACTGGCTGTCTCTGTGCAAAACAAACTGAATCCCTGGTCTAGTCTCCCTCTACTTTGTTTTCATCTTGTTACTTTTGTCGTGTGTGATATTCACCAATGGATACACCGAGGGATCGACTTTTGTATTATTGTGTTATTGTTCCGTCCATTTAGGTTGAAATCGGTCTTGATGTTAAGGAAGACACGTAATGATGCAAAATAAAAATTCACCTTAGTTGCATTAAAACTATAGCAATAATGTTTTGAAAATGTGAAGAGTAGAAACTACAAATATTTGTGTTGAAATGTAGGGAGTAAAAGGAAAATGTATTTTGTGGCTCCACACATCTAATATCAGACTATATAGAATATCTTTTCTGCTTTAAAAGTGAAGTCAAATAAAACATCTTTTTGACGTTAATGTTATTCAAATATAGTATATGATGTTAAGGTGGCAGGTCCTTTTCCCTCTGCCTTACTGAAAGCAGCTCCCCTTTCTGCCAAAGATTGATTGGCTGCGAGCAAGATTGACACGTCACCGACAGCTGCCCAGCAAACTAGCCCCGTTAGGTCAATGCACCCTGACAGCTAGCTGACACCCCAATTTCCTGATGAGCCGCCTGCTGCGTGATGTCTTTTAAGGAAAGCTTAAGACATCTTCCCCACATCCCGACCCATTCCTCCTGCTTAATTTCTCTCCATCACTTGTCATCTGATTATGCGGTTGTTCACTTTGTTGTGTCAGCAGATGGAGATGGGGTTAATGACTGGGGGCTCCGAGTGCTTCACTACACCCCCGCCTTCCAGGACATGTTACAGTGTGTAATGGATTAGAAGGAGATGCACAGAGTGACTGCTACATGTATGTACAGGGCTGAAAATAAAAACGCCATATGCACTCAGACTGTTTACATACAGTATATGCTTTCTTCATCTTTTTTGCTTAACATGCTGCGCTGAATATGTCTGAAGAAGGAAGAATCTGAAAAAAAAAAAAAAAAAAAACAGAGTCAAAGATATACACGGAGCTAAAACTAAGACTAAAACTTGCAGTGAAAAAAGCTGAAGTAAAAACATCGGCTTTGTTAAACATGAAAATAATGCAACACAAAGTAAAACTAGATCATTTCACGTAGCTTGGGTTTCCCTCATGGTGTAAAAGATTAAAATGTCTGCAAAATATTTAACATTTAATATACAATGGTTTTGTAAAACATATTTGATGTCATGCATTCTTTCATTCTACCTTTTTCAGCTTCGAGGCTTTCTCCAAAAAATAACTAACTAAACTAAAACTCAATATGATATCGAAACTAAAACTAGTCAATTCAAAATAAAACTAAAGCGAAATGTGCTCATGTACTCGTCAAAATTAAACTAAAACTAAACGAAATGAAAACTATGATTGGAAATTTGCCGAAAATTCATTCAACCCCTCCTCAAATACATGTTCTGTACATTTTATACATACGTGACCTATCACCTGAAATATTTTTGTCAAATGTTAAGACGTCTGTTTTATTTTTTTTTTGCAGTCTTGGTTTAGAGCTTAAAATAGTTTAACAGTCGTATCAGCCTCATTCTGTGACAAATGGTGGATGGAAAGCAGTGGTTTTCAAACTTTTTGTGCCCGAGGCAAACCAAAGGGCAAGTTCAAATCTCACGATACACCTGTTTTCATATCCTTGCAAAACAGCCTCTAATAATTCCCACCTTCTGTCGACTGTGCAAATAGAGGGGTTGACATTTTAAATTCATTCATACATTTTTGTATAGCTACGCATTATAATGATAATGTATCATTGCCAAAAAAGTCCCACAGCACCCCTAGACTTGCCAAACACCATTTGGGAACCACTGATATAACGCTACCACTTTTTACCACTTTTTGGACCTGAATTTTGTCTCCATCACTTTTTAAAAGTATAAATTGTTAAAAATGCTCTGAGAATTGCTGGAACCAAGAAATCAACATGAATCAACATATGAGGATGTTTTGAGGTTTGTTGCACAACAAGAAAACCTACAATGTCATCTGAATAAAGAAAGAAATGTTAAAAAAAACGTAATATAAACCAAAAAATATAAGTAAATAAAACAATGCATGCACTGCTCAGAAACTTTAACAAATTCAGCTAAATTAAAAAAGTATGCAGCATCGAAACAACAAAGCAGTTTAACTTAACGTTAGCTCAACTAATGTTATTAACATTGTTGTTTTAGTTCTTTCTAGTTTGTCATGTTTTATGGGGTCACGATAGTATTATTGCTGGAATAACTGACATGCACTAGTGCTTTCTGCAGAACATGTGAAACATGATATTGGCACTGATCGATTGACATGATGCATATGGATGAGCGTTGTGCAGTCAAAGTCCATGTTGTTGTGCATTTTATGATGTGCCATTATGCAATTTTTTGCACCAATACAACACAACAGAAACAACTTTATTAATCCCACTTGGGGCAATTTGTTTGGAGCAGCTTGTTATACACAAAACACAAACAAAGCCAGGCATTGATGAAGTCTATACACTGCATAAATAAATACGTAAACAAAGCACATTTCTAAAACTGTACATGTTGAAGAGCATTTAGTAAAATGTTTTTTCATCTTAGCCCTTTACAACACAACGCGTTTTTGGTGAAAACTACATTATATAACATAATGTGCCTTATGATGTTGTATAGTGTCATATAATAGATATTTAATGACCTTTCAAACCAAAGGTAAATGCTGTTTATTTTTGTAACGTTCGTCATGTTAGTTTCTTATATTGTCCCTTTTCCTAAACCCAACCAAGTTATTTTTGTGCCTGAACCAAACTGAACCTTTTACATGGCTTTGTCCCAGCCTAAATACAACCGTTATGCAGTAGTTTTAATGCTATCTGTGGTATTTTGTGTCTGCAAATTCATGCATATGTGTTGTTTTGTGAGCAGTGGTAATCAACCTTTTGTGTGGTTTTGGTATAAGAACATGGATGGCTATCAAACAAACATCTGACTTGGTCATTGTAATGCTTGCTACACATAATTATTATGTTCACACTTTTTAAAATCACTTTTAAGGCCTTTACACACCAGGGTGTATCAAATAAACAACATCAAAGTGCAAAATACTTGCCCATTAATATTTTTCATTAAAACTACTCTTACTGGAAGTGATGCGAATGTGTGACAGTTGCAACACTTGTTCAATAAGTGTTGTTCAATAAGTGTCCATTCTTCAGAAATGGATTCAAAATCATGTGCAGCTCTCACACGCAGCCTGTGTGGGCTCCAGTCTGTGTGCTGCAGTGTCCAGGTAAAAACACACACAGTGCAAACTGGATCTGATTCATATGATGTAAACGATACAGAAAGTCCTCACTGTCCTGATAGTTATTTGGTGATGCTGCTCTATTCGTTGTCTTCTCTATGTCTTTACGATTCACCACTGTTTGAATCCACAAAGGATGGATTGCTTGTGCTAATTGCGCACAGAATTGCGCAGCGTTTGTGCCCACAATCTGCTCCGTTTTCTGCACCTATTCACAAAATCTTTTGTGAATAATCTTCTGTGAATAGGTGAATGAATGATATGCTGGTGTCGTTGACTCAGGTGTTGTTGTTGTTGTTGTTATGCTCCTGAGTGTAATTTACCCTTGTTTTGCATCAGAGTTTCTAGTATTTCATCTGTTTATCCACATTTCAGACACATAATGGTCCATAATGACAACGGCAAAAGCCCTCTGATTGTGTGTTTTTAATGAGCAGAGATGCACACACAGAGCTCTCCACAAGTAAACCAACTTTCATGATTCTATACTATTTCACGTCTATATCATCTACTGAAATGTCCATCAAAACTCAGGCAGGTCTGAAACGTATTTTATTAATGTGTCTCTTAACATAATGATACGTGTCACTGAATACATCTGGGATTTCGCAGAAACATTAGTACTGATGTTCTGTTTGGTGTCACAGCTGGAAAACTGTTACAGCGTCTCTAAACTCTAAATGAGACAGTGTGCATTTACGCATACGGCACAGCAGCAGTAACTTCTTAACAGCAGATCAGTCAGGATCTGACGGTCATTAATGTCGTGTTTTTCTGCAACTGTTTGGGATTGTCGGATAATAAGGATACATGTATTTGCATGTATCTGCATAGAAAGGGTCCCGGTTTTGTGCCAAATGTATGAATATTCCCCATGCAAATGGAACATTATTTAATTTACATCCATGCAAATGAGACAGGCACATCTGCTTGGCAGCACAGCATGCAATGAATTCCACCTTCTGCAGGTGCTTTTGCGTCCGTTTTGCACCCGCAAAAGCCGTGTAACCCTTTTGTGGATTAGGCCCTAACTGTATCAGAGGAGGGAAAAGTAACGCGATCCGGCATTCACATTTAGGGTCATTAGTAGATGATGATCAGCTTAAAGAATTTTAAGAAGTGAGAAAACCCTGCATTTTAGTGCAAGTTCAAATCCTGAATAACACTGATGTACATGCTGCATTTACAAGTGTGGGAGTGTTAATGCATGTTTTCAGTCAGTGTTTTGTGTTGGTCAGTCTGTGAAAACGTGGCCTGTACAGTCACTGTGTCTTACAGGTGCATGTGATCATTTCTTTACAGATTATAGCCTTATAATATCGCTTCAATACGTTGCATGATAAATACCACAGACTGCATATAAAGTCAGAGTCTGTTAAAAACACACACTGTGAAACATTTCTTATTAATTAATTCATTCATATAATACACCTGTGACAGCTAAACAACCTTGGACAAGTCTCCGAAAAAAAACATTAAAATCTCTCACTGAGTTTTGTTCAGTTCTATTATTTTCCAGGTGCTGAGTCCCTATTGTGGTTTCATTTATACAATACAGGAGTGTTCACAACATTTCACTTTCAACCAGGTATCTGAGTCTGAAAACCTAACTGTAGTCTTTCACCTAATGTGGGAGCTAGTTACCCAGGTCCATATTGTTCTATTTTAAGCAGGAGTAGACGTCACGGTGACATTAGGATTCACTGTGTATACTCTTGTCTGAATGTACGGGGTCAGTGGGCAGTGGCAGAAGTGGTGGGACGGCCTGGGGTGACGTGACGGAAAATTTCCCAAATCCCACTGTTGCACACAGGTATGTAATATTCACGTCTTGTGAAAGTACTCATGGTTTGAAAAAAATACCGCTTACATGATTTAATGATGCGCAAATTAATTGAAAAAAAAAGGCCCTGGTGTGAAACTAAAGGTAAGAATGTTTGCACAGCTTTAGTTACGTCTGTATACAGGGGTAAATATTAGACGTGTTGAGCTGACATCGACACCTGCAGGATTGTCCATTTTATTGTATCTGCAGGACAGTTAGAGTAGAAATAGATGATGATGAGCAGGAAACAAAAATAAATGTAAGTGTTATTGATAGTTGATTGAAAATCTACTTCCTTGTATCTGATTAGTAAATCCTTTGAGGCTGTATGGTTACATCTTTAATAGACAAAAATGTTGGATGTGTAAGCCATTGGTCTGTATTTGGTAGAAATGTACACTGCAGAATATTGTAGCAGACTCAGTGAATGTATTAACCCTGGAATAACCTGACAATAGTTGCTGCGTACGGCCCCGGTGTCAGGTAGTACTGAGCCCTCCCTCACATCTAGAATAGAAAATATCACCGCTTACATGATTTAATGAGTCAGCATGGCAGACTTTTTCCACCCCCGTGATTTGGGCTTGATTATAAACATTTTACCCTGAACACGCAAGCACTTCTTCTGGGCCTTCCTTGTCTTCCCTTCCTGGGAATGAATTCATTCATGCCGTATAATGAGAGTCAGTATGGGGTCCATATGGTTACAGCGGGGTTGGGTGGGAGCAGAGATAGGGAGACAGGGAGGGGGTAATGCACGTTTTAATGAGATGTGAGTCTCTGTGGCACACCTGCACTCCAGCAATCTGCGAGGATTGCTCACTAGAGCCTGGAAAGGTTTAAGACCTGAGTAAAGTGCAGTAGAGTGCCGAAAACGTGTCACTGACTTCATCAGCAACTATATCAAATGATTGACTTATAGCGAGACTACCTGATTTGCAACATTGCTGGATGTTTCCTCTGTTGACAATGGAAGCTAATCAGGTATTACTTGTGATTCTTCTTAGCATGTGTTTGATGGTCGTTGGGCTCTCTGTAGGTTACCGTACAGATTGGACACTGCCCCGAGTGGATTGTGACTCACAGCCGTCTGCGACTCAGCCCTATGTTATCTCTCTGTAGCGGCGCATTGGGCATTTGCCCGCCTCACGGCTGATTTTGAGCGATTCATTTCTGCCATGTGTTCACAGCTTGGCATCACTGCCTTTGTAAAAGTCTGTGTCACACGACAATGGTGTTATTGTGAGGCGGAAGCCAGTGGGGATGACAGTCATGATTTCAGGTACTACAGGGACTACATGAGAGTTTGATGCTTCGGAGAAGTTCAGATGGAAATTTAAAGACCCCTTCAGCGCAATAAAAATATTCTGCGCTGAATAATAATTCAGTGTCTCTCTGCACCCAGGTGAAAATAGACAGAATCCTGCATCAGTATTACTGGCCCACATATACAAGGAATGTGACTTCATGTTCAATAGACATTTTCAGCTAAGAAAAAAG
The DNA here is from genome assembly GCA_037367275.1 of Coranthus polyacanthus. Taxonomy (NCBI): domain Eukaryota; kingdom Metazoa; phylum Chordata; class Actinopteri; order Kurtiformes; family Apogonidae; genus Coranthus; species Coranthus polyacanthus. The sequence goes on from JAPQRN010000010.1 coordinate 21,466,343, forward strand.
ACAACAAGGCAGAACAAATAAAGGTAAAGAGTAGGCTGGATGGTTATGTACAATAATATGGAAAAAATAAATAATTATGAACAGTGCATACAAAGTTGAGTATATGTAATGTGCAGGATTACATAGATTTTAATGCAGCTATTCTGCTATTGACACACACATACACACACACACAAATGCAGCAAATACAATGTAATATGCTCTGTAAATCTTTACGTCAGTGTGGACGTGGTGGGTGAATGGATCAGAGACTGGACTTTAATGTAGGACACTAGGGGTGGATGTCTGAGACTTTGACTCATCTGATTAAAAAAAAAACCCCAAAAAACAAACAAATTCAGTTTTTGCTATTTGGTGACGTTTAGACACTCTAAGTACTTGGTTAGTGTAATATTTGTGTTATGTGCGGTGTGCCAGCAACATCAGTGTTTATTACCGCACACCTGTCTCACTTCTGAACTGTTTTCCGGTACTGTCACCAGGGGGCGCATCTAAATGTAAATGCTTCACATTCCTGTGAATATCACAGTTAGGTTTAGGAAAAGAGCCTGATTTGGCTAATGCTACGTGTTAGAATGATGTTGCACTTATGTTGGTTCAGATATCACGGTAGGCCTACACAGCAGCCGGGTGTAAATATCGTTGTTGGCTTTGGACACTCTGGGACCCACATGGGCTATTCTTCCATTGTCTTGTTCACCAGCAGCATTTATGCCTTCATCTGAGATTTATTAAGATGTTACAAGAATTTAACCACCATCACAATATTGCTCAAAAAGTTTCATTTATCACATATCAAATTAACAGATTCGTACACGTGCCCTTTGCCTGTTCTAATTGGTAGTAATTCAGTAGTAAACGGTTTAACGTGCTGCCTCATACTGATACTGACGCTGCCCTACTGGGGGTCAGGTCAGCAAAAACCCATGAGAGTTTTATAACCCACAGTATGTTTCTATGCATGAATTCTTAAGTGTTGTTCGTGTGCATATGTTCTATGCATTGTGATATACTATAGTTACTGACAGAGGGGAAAACGTTCGGGAAACGGGAAAAAAGATCTGACATTTAACAGAATAGACAGGTAAAAAGTGCAACAGTAACTTGATATTGGTAACCTGAATCCATGCATGAAAACAACCTGCAGGAGCTGAAATCAGGGCAAAAAGACTAAACATAAGACTAAATATAAATCTAGAGGACCTGATGCCATTTCACAGCAGTATGGAAATGTGAAGCCACTTTTCCAAGCTTCTTTGTCGCGTCTGACAGAATCTTAACAGCGATTGGTCAGTAGAGCTGTCAATCACATATTTAACCCCCCCCACCTGTCCGAAAATACCTATGAGTGGCCAAAAAAAGTTAATTATGTAATATTGGTCCAATGACACCAAAGAACTATCAAGCACTGCAGCTTTAATGCCTTTAGTGTTTACAACCTAATTATTAGCCTTACTATAAACCATTTATAAATCCTTTATAAAGGAACTTCTTTTATTTTTTACCAGATTTTTTATTGATCACTGAAGATTGATTTGATATTGACTTGACTCAATATTAAAATTAAAACAGTAGCTTGCGATGTACTCATCTACTTTTTGACATGTTACTGTAGCTTAGCTTGCTACATTTCTCAGGTGGTAACTTTAGAGAAACCAAAGCTTAATTTAACGTCAAGTAACTGGCTAGCTTAGCTCACTACATTTTCCAAGTAGCTTGCCCAACACCGATGTTATCTGAGTGTGTTACTTTTCTCCAGAAACATCTCATTTTCATCTTAATTTAGAGTTGTACAGTAATACCTTATCATGAATGATTCAAAATTGTGTCAAAGTTGAACACATCATCAAAATAAATGCATCGTTTCTGCAACTGCAAGCATTTACAATCTAATTAATAACCTAATAATAAACTATTTATAAATCCTTGACATTTATATATATATGTGTGTGTAGAAATAAAACAGAATTGAATGGAATTCCCCCCTCCCTCATTGAAGACTAAATGACTAAATGACTAGATGTTTCCTGCTTCCCCAAAAATGTCAGTGTCTTTCAACGTTCACTGATGGCTGAGGTTTTCA
>JAPQRN010000010.1:21475739-21493645 GCA_037367275.1 Coranthus polyacanthus
TATATATATATGTGTGTGTAGAAATAAAACAGAATTGAATGGAATTCCCCCCTCCCTCATTGAAGACTAAATGACTAGATGTTTCCTGCTTCCCCAAAAATGTCAGTGTCTTTCAACGTTCACTGATGGCTGAGGTTTTCACTTTGCGCTTTCATACTAAATCTCAATTGGCTCAAATTTTTTTTATAATGTCACTAATCCCGCCCTTTAAATCCAGATTTTTGGAGAGCACAAAGAAACTTTCTCCCTTCAGCAGATGAATGTGAAGAAACACTCACAGTGTCAAACTCTCATCAACATCATTCTGCCCAGTGAAAGTCAGAAATAGTTGTTTTTGAGTATCAGGGCTCTTTAATTTGTTCTGTAAATGCTATTGAAGCCATCTTTGTCCAATCGAAAGGATGATTTCATCGAATCAGCAGAGACAAGCACACACACCCATCACAGTAGTGTGTCTGTAACTGTTTTATCCCCCGACATCTTAAAGAGAAAAGATTAAAGTTCCTCGATAGCATGATCAACAGTTAATGTATTAGCATTTATTGGTATTCAGCACAGATCTGAGATTTCATATTGTACCCAAACAGGCAAAATTACCGTGGTCTGACTGGGAAAAAGCTGCTCAAGGTCAAACTCTGACAAACAGAATGTTATCCGGAGCCGGAGGGAGACCGAGTCGACTGATCTTGCACACGAAGACCACATGAAGACCACCGGGGGCCTATTAGGAGATACAGATTGTAGGGCCTTGTCATGCATTCACTCTATTTATGCCTCTCAGTTGTCTTTTAAATAATGCATCTCTGTTTAAGCAGAGTCCTGCTTTTTTAAAACGCAGCACCTGGCATGCTTTGGTATTCCGCAGTTTGCTCCCTCTCGGGGCGCAGATTTTTCTAAGGCTTTGTGAGGGGGGCTTTGGTTCAGAGATGTGAGGGGAGAATATGACTGAACCGGGAGCAGCTGCATGACAATGATGTTAGTTAGAGGAATGGTTGGTTTGTATTGTGTAGTTGCTGGAACACCCAGTGCATAATGAAATGGAGAGACCAGGATTGAGAAATATAAGCAATCTAGCAATAATGATTCATTAAGGATTTCTGTAATCACTGTGATTGCTTTGACTTATATAGACATTTTCACAAAAGTAAGAATGCACTTTACTCTGAGTGCACAATCTTAAATGTTTGTTATCTGTGTATTGAGTTCTTCATATTCTACATTTTCACCATAGGGAAGCTCACATTAGTACCTTGCAGTTCTTTAGAATACCAGGAGAGCTATAGGGGTCTGCACGTCAAAGAATGTTTTTCTTCAGACCCTGGTGCTACAAGTGCATATACATGATTGCAACTCGTGCACGTTCATTTATAGTTTTGTTTGTGCGTATTCTGACGGGGGTAATTTTTTCCATTTTAAGTTTGGTGTGTGTTGCGGATCTGAGTTCAAATGTACCCCGCTAATGAGGCCTCTCAAAGGCCTATTAGAGAAAGTGCTCTGGCCACTCTGATCTCGGTGGTTAGCAGTGTTTTCCCAGTAGACCTTTGATTCTGACCCAGTTTGTAAGAAAAGCATAATGAGCTGAATGCTACTAAGTTTATTCTCTCATTAGGTTTGACCTACGTTTGCCAGAATTGTTCTCTATTAACTGGCACACAGTGCAGTTTTGTCAAGGTGTAATTTTTATGTGATTGTTATTGGTGCACGGTGGAAATTCATCCATGTAATGTGAAAACATTATTTACTGCGGTGATAAAGTTAAGAGCGTTTTGCAGTATTACCAGCAGGTGCACTTCATCCACTTTGACAGTACAGCAGGGTTCTCATAGTTTGCTTTTTGATTGCAGTTAATTTTGTTACGGGTGCAAAAGTAGTTTAGTAGTTTTAGTTTCATTTTGAGTATTTAGTTTTAGTGTTTCTAGTTATTATGAGGAAAGCCTTGATTTATAGAAGCAGAAATAGATAGGATTAAAGAATGGATGACATCAAGTATCATTTACAAAACCATTGTTCATTGATGGTCCCGTACTGTGCCAAATGTGTTTTTTCAGTTTTTTAACTATTCTGCAGTTTATTTCATTTTAGTTTTGTTCCATGCTCTGCTAGTTGAAGTTTTAATCTTACTTTTCATCAACTCTAATAACACTGCAATGCAGTCAGCATCTAAAAAATACTCGCGTGGCGTCACTTGAGCAATTTGGTTTGGACATAAAAATGCATATAAAGGATGTTGAAGTTGAATAAAACTCCAATGAAGTCCAGTGAAAGAATGAGGATAAGAATATATGAATCAAAGGGTCCAGGTTGACTCATACTATGGGCTACAAGTAAGAAAATCCTGGTCAAAACTGCAATGACTATTCTGTTTGTAACATGTAAAATCTACTAACCTACTTGGAGACAGTACATTCGCCACATTTCTACAGTTGAATATATTAACACTATGACATCCAAAACGTAATGGAAAAGTATAAAAAGTATATATGTGATGAACTTCACCAGAATAAAACGCTGCCATTCTGTGTTACTGAAGCAAAAATCCATTTCACATCAACATTTCTAGTTCTGTGTATACCAACATTATACAGCCAGTTTCCCAGTCATGGATGAAGCCTATAGTCCAAGACAACCAAAAAAAATAAAATAAATGAAGGTCTCTATTAAACAAAGTTTTGTATCTCCACCATCCACCTCAAACACCTCCTGTCTATTGAGGAAAGACAAAAAAGTAGCCTATCCTTCGGAGACAAATTAGACACATTACACATATCTGTGGTTTGCGGAAGCAGCCAATGGTGACATTTTACTTTGGCGACTGGGCTGTAAAAACACAATTTGCTGGAAGTGGCTTGTTTGATATCATAATGCTGTCATAAACAGTCATGTGCAGCTTCTATTTGGCATTGAAGGAAACAGTGGGGAGTTTATAATTAAAATTCAAAAAGATCTGAAAACCTACATTGCATGTATCCCAATTCCAATAATCAAAAGGATATTTCCACATTTTTTCCCTCCTAGGGATTCCCACGGCATTGCTATGATTGGTTATCAAAAGCATGTCTTTTCACTCACAGAAGGCCGCACAGTGTGGGGGTGTCTAACTCTGCAGAGGAACAAAAGTCCTTGAGACGGGTCTTGGAAGAAAGTGGATGTAATTAAACAGTTTTTTTTAATAGTCATTTTATTTCACATGGCTGGAAGTTGAAGAACATTTTCACTCAAGATGTCAGACTAATGACAGACTATAGGCTCGTGGGCATTCAGGTCAACGGGATAAAGTTCAACATCAGACATGGAAAACTTACCCTGCAGGGCTTTTGGCTCATGAAACAATGCAAGGCTGCAGTACTAAAACCCAAAAAGGAACTCAAATATCGACTTCCAAAGCTTATTTTATGTTGGTTTGTTGTTGTCTGACAACAAGTTTGGCTTACAGCAGACAGTCAGGGTGCTTAACAGTGCTTTGGCAGGAAATGTTTGACAGTTATGGAAAGTTGTAGGAGCCCTACTTTTACAATAACCCGAACTGCTCGGCACTGCAAGTTTTCCCAAAGTTCGACACCAGCAGATGCCACGAGAAGCAAAACGTGTTAAGAGAAAGGAGGCTAAAACATTCAAAAATTAGTCAAAGAGCAGAACTTTGTGTTTACAAAAGTGGCATTGATGGGAAAGTTTTGCCTTAAAACAAGAAACACTTAAGCCCAAATGATCATAGCGAAAACTGTGAGGGAGAAAAGATGAGTTTTATATGGACAAAAGCACACAAGAGAGTGTGTACACTCTATGAGGAGATTACATGTCTTAGCTGGAAAAGCCTTTTCGAAACCTCCTTGGGACAAAAGCAAACATCAATAATAGAGGTATTAAGATTTTTAATCAAGGACTTATTTAACATGGCAATTGCTGATGACAAAGCAGAGGACCCAATGATTAAGTGCCTGGCGATGACAATTCTGCATCCGTTCATTTCACACAGTCCCCTCACGCTGACTTCCTCCTGACTCACTCCTGGTATTCTGCGGAGGTAGTATCGCTGATTTTCGAGGCACTTCTGTCAGACAAATGTTTAGCATATTCAACACCCCCGCGATCAATATGTTGTCCGGGACTAGCGTCTATAGCGCTCCGCAATTAATTCACTGATGTCGACCTCTGGCTTGAGTTTTAGTGAAGCCAACATCATCTGCCTGCTGATGGGACAGAGAGGGACGTAAAGTAAATGACCTGTTTTAATACTCCTCATCAAAGCTCACAATAAAAGATCAAATGGGGCAGGAACAACCAGGATCTCTTACAATGACCTTAAAGTAAGATGCTAAATGGTGTGCAGGTTGTGACTAAGGTCAGCTTGCTATCGATCTGTCCGTGGCTAGTCTCAACAACATTTCCTTTCGTCGTTTGATAAGCTACAGTGTGAGTATTTTAAGTGACAGCATATTATATAGACAGCATAAACACATTTTTTTAAACTCTTAATAATGCTTTATGTCACAGGGTAATTTATAGTATAGCATAGTGCTTTATGAGTGGTTTTAATATGGAGTGCAAGATATAAATGTGCCTTATGCATGAAGAATAATTTTGAATCCAGTTATTTCTATGTATACATGCATAAGGATAATATGTAAGATTTTTTTTTAAAATCTGTTTTATGCTGAAAGCTGGTAATTTGTTGACACGGCTAACTCCGTTTCTAAGCTAACATACCGTTTGCAGATCTACACAAAAGAAGAGAGGATGGAGGAGAAGACCTTGACGACAATGGTCCGCAAATCTTGATCTAGGCTGAAGGAAAGATTACAAGGTCCTGTGCTCAGAGAGCAGTCACGATGACCTGTTCTCTGTCTTGCAGCAAAGAAATGAATGAGGCCGTAGGTTAAAGTAGGATTTTCTCATATCAGCTGTTATCATGGAGGTAAGCAGCTCAACCGTTAGCTTAGACATGGAATTAACTAACGTCGACAAGAGACCGACTCCCAGCACAAAACAGACTCCAACACAAACTTAATGTAAGCACATAAGTATGCGTAAATATTACATACTGAACCTTTAAATAACATTGACTAGTAACAAAATTGCATGGGTTATAGTTAAATTTGAAATTCTAACCCCCTAGCTGCACTGAACACAGAGTGGATTACACATTACTTCCACTACAATCATGACAGTGGCTTCACCAGGTGTGGAAGTAGCATTTAAGTGACATCCACGCTGAAACATAAAAGTAGACTTAAGTGAGGCGTTGATGCAGCCTTTTAATGCACAAACCGGTCATAAAGTGTCTATAATTAAACTACTGATATACAGGAAATGACTAGCTTTCTGGCAGTTTGGTTTTGAGAGCTTAACCGTGTTTCCTGTCATCAGAGAGTGAAACAGCAGACTGAATGACTGAATGTAAGTAAAAAAGAAAAGATGGACAATGATAGCTCATTTTAATTCCCTCTCTCCGTCTCTGCAACACTCTGTTGGCAATTATTTTGCTAGTACTAGTTTATATAGCCTACTATAGTTTGTAGCTGTAAACTTACTGGCATTACGCAAACTCTGAGAAAAATTTAACTGTCACAGACCTGTACTGGGTCCTAAAACTGTAGACAAGACATAATCCTAAACAACCATCTTGTATTGTCTGTGACTCACCTCTACATGGTATGTGTGCTGGAATTGTAGACAGTAAAAAGATTCATATTCATCCTGCAGTACATCCACTACACAAACGGTCTGTGTACACCGTTAAGTGTCGCTAAAGCTTTTCTTTGACATTGAATAACATGCAGAAATGTTTCATTCATTCCTAACCCTGAAAACATCTTGCTCATCATGGATGAAGGTTAAAAACAGACTATTATTGATGTATGATTCATGCATGATTCTAACTATGAGAATGATATATAGAAGCAACATCAAGTTGTTGATAAATGTACATTGCTGCTGACCATGCATTCAGAAACAGGAATTAAAGGAATGGAAATCGAGGTGATTTGATTTTCATTTCAAAATGCACAAGATACATTTATAAGACTTGTTTTTTGCAAAATAGAAAATATTTATTTTACTTGTGTGTCATGTAAGTGTATGTACTATTTAAGTCTCTCTCTCTCTCCTCGCCACTCTACTTTTCACATTTTCTTTATTCTTAATGATATTCGTATTAATAGGAGTAATGGTAAATAAAAGCGAATTCAAGGGCTTTATAAACGTATCTGTTGTTTCTGACCATGGAAACAGAAAAAAAGCCAAAAGCATGGACTAACTGGAAAGAAATCAGTCTGAACTCAACTCAACGTCTTCTTTTAGAGCCAGTGATGTCCATGAATCTTTGCCCTGTTTTCATTTACATCCTCACAGCTGAGTCACTGTAATACGTGAATAATAGTAAAGTAAGTCGGATGAATACTGACACAGTATTTGTACGCGCTGCCCCTCCCTGAACATCACTTTCCTGCTATTATCAAAGAAAAGCCTGACTCATCCACTATTACTGTAAATACCATCACAATAATCTTTGCTAGACATTTGTGCTAATTTGTTTGTGCTCCATTTGTAATTACAATATTTCCAGCTCCACTTTGAGGCACGGCATCTGAATACTAAATGGTGACATTATACTGCACGTTGATAGAAGCATAAGTCTTGCACTTATTGAAAAATGACTCGTTCATTTTCATTTTGCTGCCTCTGCTTCAGGAGCACCCATTTTAAGTGTCACAGTTGTGTTGCTTTTCCTCAAAACTGGCTTCATCTCGTCTGCTGTACCGATACAATTAGTGTGTTTGTCTCAGCTCAGCTCAAAAGTTGAAGGACAGGTGGACTAAAAGCGGACGTAATATCCAAACACCTGTGTAAAGCATGACAAATCAAAAAGCCAGAGAAGATAGTAAAAAATAGTAAGATGACAGAGAACTAGACATTCCCTTTGACAGTGGAGTGTAAGACCCTTTGGTGCAGAGCCATATTGCTCACCACCTCTACTCATCAATGATCTGGGGATTAGCCTCTGCTGGTTATCTGAAGCCACAGATGACAAAGATAGAGAGAACTAGGGAGATGAGATGAGAGTGGTATATTTTTGTACTCTCTGATCAGGTGAAGGAAATGATGGATGGACTAATACCTTCCCACGTCTTCCTCCTCTCCTGGCTCCAGCTTTATTGAGGTCTTTAGATTCACTTATCTGCAGGCCCCCAGGTTATCTCTCTCTACTCCTTCACTGACAAGTGCCACCACAGAGAAGCCCTGCAAGAAGTCTTTTCCCTAAGCAACGAAAGAAGGATGGACGTAACGAATTACAATTACTCTATATTTACTGTAACGGCGAAGATTCAGTTTCATTTTGCTTAAATGCACCACGTGTAATTTCTGCCTATGTAGAGGTCTCTCAATCAAAACAGTAACCTAATACGTCATAGAGAGGCGAAGGCCCGCCCCTTCCACTGTGCCCCATGGGACTTAACTTTGGAAAAAATATGAATGGTGGTTAATGGCGAGAGACAAATCATCTTTTGATACAATTTGAATTGTGCCATCAACTACACATATGATGTGTGTATATTTAAAAGATAGCTTTACAAGCCAAGAAAGTGGCCGTTTGTCGTAAAGATAGTAAATCAACATATGACACAGGATCAAAAAAATGACTTGTCTCTCACCATTGACTGTAAAACTTTTTTCCTTTTTCCAAAATAAGGTCCCATGGGGCACAGCCAGAAGGGTTGGGACTCTCTATTGAAGATGATGTTGTGAAGTACTGTGGAATTATAGGAGTTGTTGTTTTCACCACTATTGCTGATGAAAATCTATGTATGTAACTAAGTTTTATTTACCTTTTACCATTACGTTCTAGTTAATTAGTCACAGGTAACGTTAATGTTAACATTGAAGACATTCTGTCAAGCCATTCCAATGGACTGGCAAACTTTCTTACAGTGATGCATGGACACATCTAAAAAAAACAGATACACAGTACTTAAATGCAGAGCAAATGTTCAACTTCAGCCCCAATTCAGCTGAGGTTCAAGATGAACATCCTTGACCACATTTGAGGGACCAATTCAGTTCAGTTCAAGTCCAGGAAAGGCAAAAGCTTAATTACGCAGTGTAAAGTTTGCTCAAAAATGTGGCGATAGCTGCTTACAAAAAGCCTGCATCCGACCCGCACAGTCAGAGGCTTTGCTGATGTTGATTCACAGGGTAGTAAATCATTAATGCTTTGTGTCTGTGTAAACCTGGTGGTCTGGCAAACACTAGTTTTGCTTACTTAACCTCATTCTACACCTTTAGACTTTACCTTTCTGGCTTGGTTAAAACCCCCCATGAAATGGATAATGGAGTACTGTTTGACACATACATGTTCGAAATGGGAAGCTAGCGAGGCCACCCCACTCAAGAAAAAAAGCGTTGTCTGCTCTGAGCAGCCAGCTCCACAGACTGCACAGCCATTTTCTTCTTAACGCTTGGTTAAACACACAGCAATGACCCATAACTGTTACCTTGCTTGTAGGTCCTCTGCAAGATATACATAAAAAAAACCAAAACAGTTCAAAGTGTTTTTGAAATTCAGCTTCAATCATATATTTATAGGACTATAAATGATAGGAATCAACATATTAAGATGCCTAAAAAAATATGTAAACACTTTACTAAGTTTTACTCAATTTCAAATTTTAAATGAGGAAAATGTAGTTGATTTCTACTGTTGTTTGAGAAGATTTTGTAGTTGAAGATTTGTTATAAGTACAATTTCACCACAGTAATATTACTTTTGCTAATTTAGCACTCTTTACACCTCTGGAAAAGGAATTTGCATTCTTGGTTTTTCTCATCAAGTGGATGTTCATCTCACTTTCACAAAATTCGGCTTGTTGCAATAAAGGAAACAGAAATCAATACCAAATTACAATGTAAGATGGTTAACACGGAGTCAATTACATAACCAACAATGATTTATAAGACGGAAACTTACAACAAGGTTTTGCTTGCTTCTTTTCTTTTGTCCTGTCCGTATGACCGATAATCACTGGTTCTTTATTTTCTTATCTAATTCTGCACATTGGACTGCAACCAAATAAGCAGCAATACCTTTGCATGGGTTTGAACATCTGTGTTTGATGATTGTCAATATTGTGCCAGTTGTCCTTGTTTTCTTCTGCCAGCGCAAACACACACAGGGTGGAAACTGAGGTGGCAATTGAACTCTGTTTGATCTGAGTTTATCCTTTTGACCAAGCTGTATTTGAACAAACGGTGTAATCTCACCGACTGGCATCTGTAAGGGGTGACCCAACGCAATTACTGATACTCACATTCCAGCTGTACTTCAGTACAAATTGGTTTTATGTTTTGAGGAGTCTTTGTTTGCTAGGTTTTTGGTTTTGTTTGTGTTTTGTGACACACTTTTTTGCGAGCCTCATCTGAATACCCATGCTTTTTTCAATATGCATTTATTCAGATGTATAAGAGCAAAGTTACGGCACTACTTGTTGGGTTTTTCAGATGTATTATGACTGAATTTCCTTTGCACTGTTCAGTGTGATAGGAGCCAAACACAAAAGGTTTATCTAGCTCCCCTTCTACTGCCCCAAGGGAAAGTAGCTCCACTTTTCCCCATATGAGGTTGGATGGTGTCATTATCCAGGATCAAGTCCAGATCCCCGCCGCCACCACCACCACCGCCGCCACCACCACCACCACCACCAGGCATGACTTGATTGAGTATTGACAGCACGGACTCCTGTCTCTCCTTGTCAGTGATAAAACCAACTGTTAGGTGCCACCTGGTGATAGATCCATTCAGTAACTAAATATGTCACAGCATGCCAAGCACACACACACACACACACACTCTATTACAAGACTCTGTTTTCATCTATTTACCCAGTATAAATATCAGCAGATGTAATTTCTATTTTTAGTGACGGTGTTTAGAATATACTGCTCTGGAGGTTATACTGAATACACGCACAGGAGGGGGGCTTTTACAATGAATATAAAACTCAAGAAAGGATTCATATCAAAAAGTTGCAGAACTAAGCCTTCCACACTTTTACCTTAGGAGCAAGAATCCATGTCAAGAAGTTGCAGGAAAGTTTGCCAGACAGTTGGCAAGTGTGACACTTTGCAAGGAGAAGACAGGAACACCATGATGTCACCCGGCCCGCTTACTTCAGATGTCCTGGCTTTCTCTGCCTCAGATGGGGAGTTGTTTCAAGGGACGCCCCAGGGCTACGGCGCCTCAAAGAACTCCAAGAAATACCCTTGACCGTCTCAAGAGCACTTCCTCTTCAAAGTGCAGGTGCATTCAAACAAAGAACAATTACTTAGCTGACTGTGCGAGTCCAGAATAACGTCAAATATTTATAAACGACTTTCATGACTGTACACTGAAAAATGTGACTTTAAGTCTCAAGAGGTAGAAGCTTAAGAGGCTATCACAGAGGCAGTATGTCAGCAGCAACACCTTTGCATGGGTATCATCTCTGTCAGAATCCAATTTTTGAACATTTTGCGGTGCAATGGATAAAGTCAGACTCAAATTTTAAGGCAGAGCATAATGTTATACAGTGGAGCCATTTGGCATGATTGAAGAACTGAATTTATCATGCTTCCTAAGTTGTCACATTTGTTGGATGTTTAAATTGTTTGTACGTTTTAGATGTGTCCACGGCGCATCTCTATAAGAAGGTGTCTGTCCGTTGGTCGGTCGGCCCCATGGTGTTTAAAACACCATATTTTAGGTACGGAATGTCTCAAAATTTGGCAAAAACATTCACTTGGACTCCAGGATGACCGCATGTCTGTCCATTCTTATAATGCAATATTTCAAGAATGGTTTGACAGAATGCCGCAAACTTGGCACATTCAGTTGGACTCGCTATGACCTTGTTTCTGTCCATTCTTATGAATGCAATGTCTAAGGAATGCCTTGAGGGATTACTTTCGAATTTGGCACAAACGTTGACTTGGACTCAAGGATGAACTGATTACATTTTGTTGACCAAAGGTCAAGGTCGTTGTGACCTTACTAGACACATTTTTGGCTATAAATGCTAGTAATTCAAAGAACTGCAGGAACAGATTATGATACAAGTAAGGAGTGGACGTAACTCATTGAACTTACAGAATGGTTCTTGTTGTTTGGAATTTTCAACACAAACTACAACATTAAAGTTAGTATTGAAAATTCCAAACAACAAGAACATTGTTTCTTTACCTCAGTTCAAATCTAGACTCAAAACTCATCTGTTTCAAGCTGCATATTCACTGTAATTTCACTGTTTCCTTTCATTGCTGTGTTACTTTTGTCTGTTGTTGTTATCTATTTGTTTTTAATTCACTGTCAAGTGTCCTTGCGTGCTTAGAAAGGCACTGTCAAATAAAATGTATTATTATTATTATTATTATTATTATTAAAAATGTAAAGTTATGAACTTCAACTTTGCCCTAAGCCAAACCGATCTGCACACCTTCCTTTTCCACTTCTATGTCGAGCTACGGAGCTAGAGCAGTAGAGTTGCATCTGACAGAATCTTAACAGCAATCGTAATTACAGCTGTCAATCACATATTTATGCCCCTACCGGTCTGAAAAGTCCAGAAAAGTGGGTAGGATTCCTGTTTCCTGCCACACCATTCGAGTTACAATATGTTCAAAGGTAATTATGGAATTTTTGCCCAATGACGCCAAAAACTATCAAACACTAGAGCTTTAATCAGTGTGCTCCACTCCAGTTTTGTTCTCTAAGAGCATAACATTTCATTTGTCCCTTTTATGTACAAAACAATCAAAATGTGGCACATTGGAGTTTACAGCATTTAAATAAATTAAAAGTTTTAAAGATATGTGGGAATAAAAATACATATATATTGGGTGTAGGGTGAATAATGCATTGTCACTGAGGAAGTTGGTTTTGAGAGTTAGACGACAGTAACAAATATTTGTCTAAAAAGTAAGCAAAAAGTGCTAGATCAGCACTGTCATGTATTTGAGGATTAAATTCTCTAAGAGGAGCCTTTAACAACAAAAAAAAAAAAAAACCCTATCTGCCAACTTACATCAATGCGCTTGCTGAATCCAATCTAGTGGTAGCAGCCGTGGTGACAGTCACTGAACAAGGGAGAAACAATCGGCTTAAACTCTACGAAGAATACAGCCTTATTCCAATATAAAGGATGTAATTCATTTAACAGAGCAGGTGCTAGACAAAAGCAATAATTTCTTAAAGATATTTTGGAATAAATACACACTAGATACTGGTATCCAAGTAATTAATGTGTGACACAACTCCTTTAAAGCTTCTTTAAAAGCAAATCCCCAGTCTGCAAGTTTCAACCTTAAATTCATCTTGAGTTGAAGGACAATGGCAGATAAAACATTACCCATCTGTTCTCCGTCCACTTGCACCTCTCTCTCTGTCTCTCTCCTTCCCTCCCCTGGTGAGGTTGAGGCAACCTGCGCATTACAAGTAGAAGGCTGATGATTACATTGTTGGACTGAGAGCGATGCTCATGGTGCTGTAATCCCAGCAGTAATCAATATCTCTGGCCGCTTCCCAGTCCCATCCCTTCTACTGCATGTAAAATATCCCCGAGCAACACTTAGCCCACACTTTAATTATTCTCTCAAAGTCATCAGTGGCTGGAACCAATACTGGTCTTGAGCATACTACAAATGAATCACTGTTTTTGTTTAGGGTCGCTTTACGACGCCAGGGACTGTGACAATAAATGATAGCCAGAGTGGAAGCATTTAGTGAAAATGAGAAAATCTTTGTGCTTTTGGAAGAAATCAAGCTTTAAGGAATCTTCAGTTAATATAATATCTGCAGTATAGTCATAGATTCATGCAGAACCACTGCTGCACAAAGTCAGTAAGGTCCAGTTAATGTAAAATTCCAACTTACACCATACAGACCTGCTCTATATTTCATATTATATACAACTCAGACGCTAGAATAAAATGTTGTCATGTACATTTCTGAAATCCACAATTATGTATCATCTCAAAATCCAGGACTTTACTTCTTGCATCCTGACTCCTCTAGGTTTTTAGGTTTATATAATAGAAGGGTTAGGAAAAGGTTATGGTTTGGGTTAAATATTACTTAAGTCATTTTTTTGTATCATACCTTTGCAGACTTTTCTGTATTAAACCAAGCCCTGGTATCTTTCTCTAACCAGCCACTAGATATTGACTCCAAAAAAGCTCCTGAAATCTCATTTGTTTTACTTGGATCCTCTAATAAGACCTCTGGTGGTCCATCTTTAAATCACTCCTATACGATTTTAAGGTGAATAGAAAGCTTCGATGTCTGCTGCGTCTGGCTTTGATTGACAGGTGTGATTGACAGCTCACTCGCCTGCCGAGTCGGACTTTCAGAGCTTCTGTTTATTGAATAAAACTAATTTTGTTTCCTGATAGATAGCTCAGCTATAGTTGTGGTTAATAAGTATGCAAATGTTTGATGACATTCACCACTTTAGTTAGTAAGTTCATGTTTAGCAGTAGCTCAACCATCACCCATCGCACTTTTGTCCAAATATGGTCACTCCTGGCTCTGAAGAGCCAAAATGCAAACTCCTGGCTTCAAAATTGCAGTGCAAAAACCAATGGGAGACACGATGATAGCTCTGTCTAATTATTATGTACAGTGTATGTTTAAAATGTCATAATGTTGATACACACTTGTTCAAAAATGATGAATATATGTATACATGGTATATTTTCTTCAAGCGACTGGGTTGTACTCATAGAAAACAGAGTAAGTACATTTTTTGTTTTAAGGTCAGAATACTATGAGTTATTCTACATAGAAAGTACACTTCTGCACCTATAGTCAATCAAGTTACTTTAAACTTGATATATTTACGGGGTTGTCTGGTGATCAGAGGTGGACAGAGTCAGGAAGTCCTGTCTGCAGATCGAGTTAAGACATCAAAATGAGGATAACTGCACACTAAGCTGTGAAAAACTGGATTTCGGTCACATCTGGTCTTTCTTGTGTAACACTGAAAGTGGCAGGAAAGAGGCCTGCCACACACCACAAAGTAGTCTGTAGCAGCCTTCTCCTCCTACAAGTATAGAGATGTGTAATCACCAAACATCCAAAAAACTGGAGAAGAGCACCGCCTACACCGGTTTCAAAAGGCTACTACGCAGAGGAAGTCAGCTACAGCTCACTGACGAGGTTAGCACTGAAATCACTAAATCTAAAGTCTAAATGATTTATTCTTGTGATTTATTATTTCCAGATATGGGCGGTATTTCCAGTAAATGTTTTTAGAATATTTATTTAAACACCATTTGAGTATGTGGTAATTTGTATTTTGACAGTCTGTGATTAAGTAGCCTGTTAAGTGCTTGTTTTTGT
Organism: Coranthus polyacanthus; assembly: GCA_037367275.1. NCBI lineage: Eukaryota > Metazoa > Chordata > Actinopteri > Kurtiformes > Apogonidae > Coranthus > Coranthus polyacanthus. The sequence continues at coordinate 21,490,105 of JAPQRN010000010.1, forward strand.
GTATTTGAACAGGCTTCTTAAAGTCCATCATTTTATACAGTTTGTTATTTTAACACACGTTTTTATCCCCAGGTTTTAGCTGTAGAAAAAAAAACTGTACAACAGTTAGCTTACTTATAGCTTTTAGGTAAATGCAAGTGAATCACGTGAAACACGCCTCAAGTTAAACTACACAGCATTGGAATAAACAATTAGCTTTCACTACTTATCAGTAAAAGTTGTTCTTTCTCTACAGTAGTAAAGAGTATAGATGCAGAGATTATAGGAAAGAGATGAAAATGTTTTGCTTCATGAGGTCCACTCTCAGTCCAAAATGGTGGAAAAGTAGTTCTTTTTGCACCTTTCTGTTGCAGTGGAAGGTACGTATGTAAGTCTTCAGTTCCTGTCGCTATAAGTTCTTCGGCATTGTTACCTGATCTGTACTGAAAACCCCATTTGTTCTACATATGTGCAAAGATACTACTTCCAGTGTTTCAAAATAAAATGTGTTATAGATTTACAGAATTACAAAATACAGGTATCTACACAAAATGATGTTGATAATGTTAGTACACATATTAAGTATCCTGTTATCGTTCTTATTACTAGTGGTGAAACAGAAGGATCAAATGGTTTCTTATTAGACACACATTGTTTAATATAAGGTGTTAGTGAAATAGAGGATGAGTTATTTTTATTTATATTTCAGGTTTTTAAAATGACTTCAGTTTATTTGATCATTTCCCCTCAGTCTGACTGAAATAAGCTGCTGTTAGCCGGCTAATGTTAGCTGACGTGACAGAAAAATAGGATATGTATTAGATGAAAAAGTGAACCAATACTTAAGTACTACTAAAAGCAAATATAACATTTATATTCATTGTCTTTAAATTCCAGGAGCTGCTGTAAATTAAAAGTAGTGTTTTTGCGCATGCGCAGTGACATTAGTATTAAGAGTGTTCATCAGAGTGTGGCTATTGCTAACTTTAGCTATGTTAACTGACAAAAAAGAGCTTGTTTTTCACAATTAAATAAAATAGCCATCATTTAGTTAAATGTATATTTAAACATTTCTATAAAAACAATAGTTTAAAAATGTATATAGTCAAATGTCAGTTCTCATATAGTATATTTTAATTTAGAAACATGTTTTTTTTTCTAACTTCCACTTTTTATTTTCTGTTGTAGCAGACGGATACCTAGTTTTTACTTGGTTCATTCTAATTTGCTGTTAACGCAAACTGAACTCTTCCTCCTCATTGAAGTTTCAAAGTGTTCAAACCTTAATCCAACACACAGTGGTATTTCTGTTACATCTATTAAAACATTCTTGGTTACTATGTTTTTTAACACCAAGACTCTAGTTACACAGTTGGACTTGACACGGGTGAAAGTCAGTCATTTTTTTATGTTGTATTTTTCCAGTTCATAGGTTTGATGATGTCAAAAGCAACATTTTTAGGCCAGGATTTGTTACCGCATAGTGTATCTGTCTTACATAGGTGTTAACCTGAAATATACTCAGGAGATGATGAGCTCAGGAGAGCTTTTTCTAAACCCAAAACTTAGAAAGTGATGATGGAAGAGCTGGAAGCTAAAATTAGATGACTGCCTTCTGCATATTTTATTTCTGCTCATCATGTAAAAGCAAGTTTGTGAGAGGTCAGCGGTCCAGCACTGAGTCAACTTCTGCACCTCTATGTCCTGCCGTAGCCATCAGCTAATGTTACAGGTACTGTGTCCTGTATGTCTGCTTATGATGAGTTAGAATATTTTCTGTTCTGCATTTACTAATTGAGATAACGTCACATAAGATGCACTAAACATCATGCAAGAGAGAATTGAGTCTTACTGACAAATTCCTCTTTTGCCTTTTGCGTTGTTTTTTTTTTGTTTTGTTTTCTGGCCAGTAAGCGCTCTGAGTTAATTCCATGAAAATATTTTGCAAGAAAACACATTTCTGTCCTTAAATTGGTCTCTGAACAGCATCATAACAGGTATAAAAAGCTATTACTTTCGGTTTTTGGCTCTGGTGCCCCAACTAAACTAAATTTCTTTTCTCCCAGCATTTATTTATGTTGATGCAGCTATTGATCATGCTCACAAGGAAATTATGTCTCAGGGCTTCAATGCAAGTAGGTGGGCCAGGACATTAATCAGGAAATCAATGGCGCTGTCGATTGGCCGGGCTGTGTTTGGAGAAGGATTGCAATCTGAAGACTCTGACTGTTGGATTGGAGTGAGGAGCTACTCATTCTGCAATTACACAGTAATATTACAGTTTGTAAGGAATCTGAATTGATATCAGTAAAGTGTTTTGTTGCACACATATCTTTCTGCTTAAATCACAGAACTCGTCTGCGGTGTAATTGGTCATTATCTGTCAGACTTCATAGTGTATGATTTCACTTTACTTTTAAAGGATAAGGATGGGAATAATCTATATTTTTTTCAAGAACACCAAGAAACCAAGACGACAAATTTGGGTGTTTTTTTTTTTTACTGTTTTTGAGTTCTAATTAACATAGACGATCCTGCTCGAAGTGCTTCAGTTTAAGAGTAAAGACTCCTGAAAAGAATAGAAGAAAAATTATATAGTTTACAAATTTAGAATTAAATGGAAGTAAAACAACAAAAAAATAATAAAATAAAATAAATGTAAAGCAACAAAACATATAACGTGTTTTCATAATTAACTGCAGTATTACACACCAGATAATGGTCATGGTGTCGATGGCTGTTTTTATTTTTCTTGCTGCAATTTTACATCTTCAAACGTGGCTTTTCTTCCATCTAGACAGGAATGAGTTTCTGAGCATTATTATTGTCATACATAAGGTTCAGTGTGTGATATTTAGTGATATCTAGTGGTGAAGTTGCAGATCGCATCCATCTAGATACACTCTCATGCTCACCTACGGTGGCTGCGAAAAAAATGTGGAAGTCTCTCATTAGAGCCAATGTTTGCTTGTTTTTTTCTGGGCTTTTTACTTAAGAGGATATTAACTCTGGTCCGCAGTTCAAACATAGGTGACAGTGATGCACCTTAACGTTGGATGACACCTGCTATAAAACAGAAGAAAGCTGGAACTGCTGTATAAACATGGTGGTGCAACAAGGTGCACTCCATGAACAGTGACCTGCTCCTTCTGTAGATATAAGCGGCTTATTCTAAGGTAAGAAAAACATTTTCATGTGATTATGCACTAATGAAACCACAATCAGGAATATTATATTTGATTTCTGCAATTAGATCCTTCATAATTATTCTAAATCTAACTCACTGGACCTATATTTATTTTTCCAACACATTACATAAAATACAACAAAGCTGATAATAACAACAAATACATTTCAGTCAGGACCACTTTAGTCAAAATTATTATTATGAAGTGCACACATTCCTGTCCTTCCATGAGATGCATGAAAGACAGGAGGGAAGACAAAGCAAGACCCCCCCAGAACAGAACATAGCAGCATCAGTGACAAATTACCGACATGAGGAGGAAAGCGCACATCATGAGAGGGTGGAGCTGGGGTGGAGGCGGGTTGCAAGCAGCTT
>JAPQRN010000010.1:21501753-21548646 GCA_037367275.1 Coranthus polyacanthus
GGGGTGGAGGCGGGTTGCAAGCAGCTTGCAGTTGAAGCAGGAAGAGTAGACAGGTTGAAGCCACTGGGGGGGGGGGCGTCCTGTGGGAAATTAACCAATAGGAAGCCTAGGAGGGAATTGGCTGGAGATCAACCACGGAAAGAAAGAGCTAACTAGCTGAAGCACTTATTTAGAGTCAAGCAGCAAGCCTTAATATAAATGCTTTCATTTATACATTTTATAGCCAGCCAGCAGATTACAGGCCGCTCATTGCTTTTTGAGGTTCGAGAATTGTTTGGGTCTCCGGACAGAGGTAGCGTTCATAGGCCGATGAGGTCCATTGGCCCATAGCCTTGAGCGTTGCGATAGGAGCAATGGATGCTGCAGCAATTGCCGCTCCTATACGAATGGAATGGGCAGTATAATGACCAGGTGGGAGCCTGCAGGATTGGCAGAGGAAGCAAAGGCGTGAGTTGAACCAAGGTCGGAACATGGGCCTCCCCTCCACCGTGGCAAAGAGAAACTCTTGAAGGCTGGCTTGAGGTTGGCTTCTCAGGTACCGAGTCATGGACAAAAAGCAGAGTTAAATTCAGAGATAACAAGTGGTGTTCCTTAGCTAGCCCTATCAGTCTTGGAGTGTTTTAAGAATATAGAGAAATGGTGTGTTTTAATCTTGGCATCAGCTATGGTGAGATCATAAGACAGATCGAAGGATTTTGTGCGAGTAGTGAATTCGCCGACTCTAAGAAACCCATAAAAAGCTGTGAGAAGGACTGATTCTAATAGCAAATCTGAATACGGATCAAAGCACCCATCCCTTAAGTGTGAAATTAACTTGTGCAGGAGAGGAAGTGTGAGGGGGAGACAGATGTCATTGCCTTGTGGATTCTCTCTCTGTAGGCCGTTTAGCAGAAGCCGGATGGAAGGATTTTCAGCAGGCTGGTGACGGACGGGTCCAGACAGCGCAGATGAAACTGAATGCCTGCAACCAGTCCTTTGATTGAAGATGGCTGCATTTTACATGAAAACAGTGGACTACAAAGGCGCATTTGATGGAGATATTAAGGTATTAAGGTAAAGAAGGTATAGCACAAAAACTCGTAAAATTAGACCATGCAGAATCGTACATTTTTAATGTATATTTAGCTAAACCAGAGTGCATATAGTGAGCGGAAGAGAGTAAATAGCTTGCATTTAATCTAGCACTGTTTGGCTGAATGGGGGGCAGGTCAGACTGGACAGAGCTGGTGGAAGTTCGGAAATTCAAATCGAGACAGAGAGTCAGCAATTTTGTTGTCCAAGCCTGGGACATGAGCAGCTTGGATGATGAAATTACCCAAAACAGATAACCAAGTAAGGCGTCTTACAAAACTATTAATACAGTAAATGGAATTGTGGAGTGTCCTTTGTTAATGATATTCACTGTTGCCTCGTTATCACAAAAGACTAAAATTTGTTTCCTTGACCAGTGCTTAACCCAAAGAAGACAAGCTATAACAATAGGATACAGTTCCATTAGAGCTATGGAACTGTATCTTTTGTTAATGATATTCACTGTTGCCTCGTTATCACAAAAGACTAAAATTTGTTTCCTTGACCAGTGCTTAGCCCAAAGAAGACAAGCTACACTGTCATTATAAAAGAACAAAATGCCATTCAATTTGTCACATAGAAGAGACCAGAAACGAAGCTCAGATCTGCAGCCCGAATCTAAGCTTACCATATCACAGAGGTTCTCTACGGATTTGGCCAGATCCAGGAGCTGTGACACGAAAGAGTGGCCCTGAGGAATGACGCCCATGGTGAAATTTAGATGGCCGAGCAGGGAGAGTAAGTCCCTTTTAGACATCACCGGCATTTTGTGCACATTCCTCATAACTTCTCTAATGCGCTTTAGTTTGTCAAGAGGCAGAGTTGCTGGCATCAGGTTGCTATCTAAGGTAATCCCCAGAAATTCTAACGACTGAAGCGGGCCCAATGTTTTTTCCTCAGCAAGGGGAATTTGTGAATGAATGTTTAAGAGCAGAAATGCATCGGCCGGAATTTGAATTTGGATGACTGACCAGTAGAAAATCGTCCAACAAGTGAAGCACGAAGGGCAATTTGCATTTGTTTAAGAGGAACTAACGGGGTGTTTCCAATAAGGTATCAAATATTTTTGGGCTGCTACGAAAACCGAAAGTTCATCTGACATATGAATACATTTTTTCCCTCCATTTAACACCGAAGAGGTGCCACTTGGAAGGATGTAGAGGCATGACTTTAAAGGCGTCTGTAATATCTGCTTTTGCCGGCTTTTTTAATGAACGAAATAGCATTGCCAATGGTAGCATAAACCAAGGAGAACGGAGCCAAAGTAATGGGGCTATTGATACTATGAGCTGTGTCGTTGTGGGGCGCAGATAGATCGACGATTAGGCGTTTTTTTCTGGAATATTTATGAGTGGCTATACCTACTGGATTAATGCGTATGATTGGAAATGGAGATTTATCGAATGGGCTGATGAAATCCCTTCTCAACCTCTTTGTTCAGTAAAGTGGTGACTATCCCTGGCTCTTTCAAGGCAGACTGCAGATTATTGCAGAAGAGTGATGTTTTTGGCAACCAGAGTAAACCAGCAAAGAATCCCTGGACCAGACCCATGAGCAAATAATTAACAACATAGTGGTTAGGGTGCCGTCTCAAGGCTTTTCCCCAGTTCGGGTACGTTGACTTGGGTCAAAGGCTTTATTTTTTCTTTTCCTTTTCCACAAGGCGGATTTGTCTGGGCATATGGATTTTGGATGCCCGTCCCCGCAATTATAGAATCTGCACACATTTTCATTGAAGTTGTAACACATTGGAGTCACTAGTGGAGTAACCTTAGACTCTCTGAGGTGGCTAGCAGAAGGCTTGGGTGGTTGGCCAACGACCACGGATTTAGGGCACAGAGAGGGGAAGTGAGCGAAGGAGCCACAAATTGAGCAGGAGAGGACCTGGTGCCCTGTGAAATGCCGGCTGATAAGGGCCAGGTCAACTACCGACCAGTCCAGACGTTGATTGAATCTCTGGACGTACATGGCAGCTTTAGCAGAGAAGGACTTTTGGTATTCATAAAACAGGGTTCCACCATAAGACATGGCCAAATTGATGATAATGGCTAGATAGGTGTCCAGCTCGGCTCTGCAGGATGGATAAACTTTGCATATGATGTCCCTGAACATGCCGAAAGTTTTTGCAAGCCAGGGATCGCTATCTTTAAGCATCACAGACACGTCTCCACAGGAAACGGTTATCATTGATTTCCGAGCACAGCAATATTTTAACAAGATTAATGTCATTACCTGGACTTCGATTCTGGAGTCCATGTTGGCGAGTGATGACTGGATGCGGACAAAGTTGACAGGATGCGTGGTCGTCCGGGGCTGAGGAGCTGGTTGATGAGGCTGGGACATGTAACCTTTTGGATGGGGCAGCTACGGGGGTGCGGGAGCAGTACTTTCTTTTCTTCGAGGCTTTCCTGGCGACAGAGGAATGAGACAAATCTGCAGGAGGTGGTTCGACCTGAATATTGGTCGTGAACAGAGAAAAGAGATCTTTGTGGGAAGCTCCAGCTGGAGCGGAGATATTAATTTCAAATAAGACTTCCAGGAGCCTGGCCACCAGCCATTCATGAATGCTGGGAGAACTAGAAGATCTACTTGCCAGACAAGAGCTTCGGCGGACAGGAGCAGCATTTTCTTCAAAAAAGGCTTCTTCCGCTTCTGATCGCTGGTTCTGGGTGTCCGAAACATAGTCAACCTGCCATGGATCGCCATCTTGGGGCGGGATTGACATGACGAGCAGCAGGGTGAGTAGCAGCGTATACACCGGTCGCATAGATGTTCTCATGTGTTAGCTTGTAAAGGCGGCTGAAGCAGCTTAAATGGGGCGTCCTGAGTGAAATTAACCAATAGGAAGCCTAGGAGGGAATCAGCTGGCAATCAACTGATGAGTTTGGCAGACAACTGTTATCGAAGGGGTGCTATGTGGGCCGAGCTTGACTTCGTGGCCTGCCTGAAATGCTGCAATGCTCCATTTTTCAAGAAAGATAATATTAAACATGCAATATGAAGCATACACAACTTTAAGGGTGCTTTCACAACTACCTCATTTGATCTGGACTTTCAGACTTTGACGGAGTTTGACTTGAACCAAATTTGGTATGAAACCTCCCTCAAACCACAGTGTGGACAAAACCAAAGGAGGTGATCTTGGCCCGGATTAAAGTGAACAGTGTGAAGACGCTTTTTGGTTGAGACTTTCGAACCACTCATAGGAAGTTGTGCAAGGTTTTTTCGACACCATAAACTTCACACAGAAGAAGAAAAACAAACGAGGTGACGGAAGTTAAAAATGAGGGAGACACAGCACATGTAGATGATGAGAGCTAGATCTATTAGTTTACTCCCAAAATTGCAGTGAACGAACCAGACCAAATGTATACAACGTAAAAAAAAAGACTTCTTACTTACTTCGGACGTTGGTTCGGATCAGGTGTAAAAACGCCCTAAAAGTAAAGTCAGATAAAAAAAAGAGAATGATATAAATTAGTTAAGTTCAATATGTACATTTAGAAAGAATGAAGTAAAACTAGATAAAAAACTATATCACCAAGTGTTGTTCACCACCATATTATTATTATTTTTTGCAATTTGCACACGTGTCTTACCTTCTGTCTACATAAAAATGTGTTTGGGAACATTATTATTATAATGAGTGTATTTGTCACAAAAGAGCTGACTACAAACAGATCCACTGTTTCTGCGGAATGAACTTTAAATGAATTCTGTCCTGTATTTATTTTGCCAACACATTAAATAAAATACAATGAAGCTGACCATATGTGCACTCACGAATCCTACTGTGAGTAGATGCTTTCGTCTTTTGAGTTTTTACACTTCACAAATCAAATCCATAAAGTACAAATCCATGCCAGTACCTTTGTTGTTACAAACCTAGATGTAAGGTTTTACATCCACACACGGACCACATATGGCTGGTGTAATGGCCAAGAGAACAACAGTGCCACTGTTGTGTTAACACTGAAGTGTTCTATTTTTTTCTTTTTCTCTCTGTGCCATCATAAGACTCTTTGACCCACTGTGAGTCACTGTTTTCTCTCATTCCATCTGTCAGTCTCTATTTCTGTCTTTTGCTGCCTGCTTTTCTCTCTTCCTCTGGACATTTTCAAACATATCAGCCGCCTTAAGTGGCTTGATCTCTCTTTTAAGGGCCGGTCATTTGAAAACATGAGGGAAAACGCGCTCTATAAAATCGAGACAATTCAATCCTTGGCCCTAATATCGCTCCTCAAACGTGCGCTACACAGCACAGACGCTTCAGAGGGCTCTCTCTTTCAGGAGATGCTCAGTTATTTCACAAACTCGTGATTTTCCCAACAGTGTTATCATCTTTATGACTTTGTCTTGGACGCTTAAGCTTTCTCCGAGCGGCACGCACCGTCTCACTTCCGAGCTTTGAAAGTGTCCTTGTTAGGGTGGAGTATGTGCAATGAAAGTACCTGCAGAAACAAGTTTGATTGCACCAAATCTGTCAGGGAGGATCATTATCTCTAGAAAGTTTCCCACAGTGAGCAGCTGGGAAATTGTCAAAAACCATCTTGTTGTGGATGCAAATGAACCCCTTTGAACTCACTTTATGTATGTAGGTGTTTATGGCTGTCAATCACCATTAAGATTTTGAGAGTCTAGCAAATAGTGCACCAGTGCTCATTTCTAGTCACCTTCTGTTGTTTGTATGCTGCAACGCTGTACAAAACGTTTGCCATATTTCCTTCAGACCTAGAAAAATATTATGATAAGATGATTCATGCATATAGCTCCAAATGTCGAACCGCACGGAGAAATTTAACACAATCTTTTTCGAGGATATGTGATTTCTTTTACTAATAAGAGGCTTACGCTTACATTGGAGTGATGTCAGCAGGCGACAGAACGAGAAACACAAAGCGGAGAGGAATGGAGTACATGTGAATCAGCTGAAAAACATTCAAGTGCTGAACAAAATGTTTGACGAGAAGTGAGTAACACTCTCTGAGACTTTGGGTCTGAGACTCTTCAAGTAACACAAGAAAATTCAAAATGTGGTTTTGTCATTAGGGTTCCATTTGTGAGTGCTGTCTCCCAAGAAGTGAAGCATACAACAGCTTCCTCCAAAGACAGAGTGTTTGCTCTGTGCTGTTTGTTAAGCAGTTGGTATTGTGTTTTGTTTTTTTTTTTTCTTTTTGAGAATAATATTCATGTTCAAGAAAGAAATGCCCAGTGCATGGCAACAAGTACGTCTTTACATCATTTCAGGGTCACCAGAATAGAAATGACATCCACTTGACAACAAAGGAAAATGAAGTAGAAAAAGCATGTGCAGAAAACACTTGGTGAAACGTGGTGAAATCTACATATTGTATTTACTCAAATAAAAACCAGGACTCAATTAAAAGCTGGGTCTCTAATAATAGCCGGGGGCGAGGACGACATAATAAAAGCCGGTCCTCAAATACAGGCTGGTAAAAAATAATATGGATAAACCTCTGGTGCCTGTCATGTAATGTGTTTCCAGGTAAACACAACGTTCACAAGTTTCACTGAATACATTCAACAATATAATGCTGCTGTTTTCAACACGTTGCAGTTGTAGATCATCATCTGAAGTGTTATTGTGTGGTTTCAGTCGCTGCAGGTGTGTTTGTCTTACTTTTTCAGCTGAATTGTCATTTGCAGAAACGTACAAGTGCGTCAGGAAGACATTTACACAATAAAAGCTGTTAAGCAATGAACAGATTCTATCCATTGAAACGCTAGAGGGCTTTTATTTTGTAAGGGGAAAGACAGAGATATTTTGTAAAACAAAGGTCATCTGGATAGAATTTTTTTAAAAACAGAAGAGGAAAATACCTGTTTAGAAAAATGTTAGTTAGAGGTTATGAATGTTTATTAATGAGACACTCAAGTTTGATATCATGTATGCGTTTTTATCATTTCAAGCCAATAGTTAAAAAAAATATGCTATAACACTATAAAATGATAAGCTTTAAGTAAGTGTTAGCAAATATCTCTTATGGGTTTACATATTAATAATTAATGTACTAACTAATATTAGTAAATGGTTGATAGAAATGTTAATTAACATGTAGGTCATGACATTCATATAATAATATAATTAATATATATATAATATATATATAATTAGTCATATAATTGAAATGTAAAGAGGCATTTAGTGGCTTATCCATACCATCTTTTATTTTATCGACATTCCAAACTGCTCTTACATATCTAGGCATCATTTATATCCTGATGTAGCGGAGACCTTGTATGGCTGTAAAAGTTTTGGCTTCAGCACCTGTATCTCTAGCTCGAGCTCTCAAACGTTTACACAAAGTACCGACATTTGTGCACTACACATGACTCCGATTCAGACTTCTGTAAGATTATCACAGACCTCGTAGGTTAATGTGAAATGCAAGGTGATCCAGAGTTATCCGTGTTAGCATACGCAGGGGAAACATACATCATATCTTGCCTGAGAAACTAGTGTTTCATCTACTGTAAGTCATATGATTTCATCTGTAATCACAGAAGTACTAAACAGAACATAGTCTCGGGCAGATTTTTTGTCTAGAATCTACATGTTTCCATTTACAGCCTTTACATCCAACCTGTTGGATCAGGGAGGAAGTGAGTAAACACTGACATGACAATGGGACTATTTTAAATTGGTGGAACTTATAACCTTACCCAGTCTCCCCTACTGTGCTGAATTAAATGAATAAAATATGTACTTTTATAGTGAACTGGATTTTCATTTCATATTTATAACCTTTGTCTTCTTATACCAACATCTGTTTTTAGTTTCTACTCTCTGTTGTACACTGTCCATTCATGAACGTCCTATGTGTCCTATATATTTTATGCTGTTGAATTGAATCAGGAATAGTGCAGGGAAGAAGAATAGAGAACCTATATGCAACCACTGCAACAAACACTTTCTTAGTACGCCTTTATTTTGCATTTTTGTGTTTTGTATCACATACTAAAGGCTGTGGACATTCAGCCTCATTGCGGTGCTGCACAGTCTGAGCGACTTGGCTCTTTCATCTGAGAACCACATGAGTGTCAGAGTAAACACACGGGCGCAAATATTTTCTGATAACACACAGATCGACAGTTTCCGAGGCTCTCTTTCTTTTTCTTTTTTTCCGCACGTACCTTTCACATCATTTCACGATAGATGGTTTATCTTTCATACAATCATTTATCATCATGTATTCTTCCAGTGAAAAATTCTGCTTCTGTCTCTCACACCCTGACAAATGTACAAAGCTCTCCTGCAGTTTGGTTGACTCCTGTGTGGGAGATGGATGTGACGAAGGCTCCCTGATGTTTTTGGTCGTGACATATTTGGAGCGCAAGAGATGGGGAGATCGGTGAACTTGTGAATTTCTATATTTTAGCAGCCTGTGACTGAACTGTTAAGATCACACAGGGAAATAGCGAATACACTGTTAATTTTAGACTTCATTTAAAAAAAATAAATAAAAAATTGTTTCAACTAGATACTCGTCACGAGACTACAGTTATTTTAGCAGCTAAGTTTTCTCTTGTCAACATAATAAACCCAGCACAATGCCGCAAAAACTCTATATATATAAAAATAACTCAAAGGAATACGGAATACAATAACTTAAAATGCTTCAATCTGCAAATAAAGAATGTCTGAAGTGGACCCTGGGGAGAGATAAATGGAAATGGTACAATGGTAAATGTGCATTTGTTTACATGCTTTATATCTGTAGTGATAATAATAGTCTGCTAATGTATTATTTGTGTTATTTTAATGTAAAATAAATAAAATATTCCCTCTCCTTCAAAGAGACTGTCCTGCTTTTGAGAACACACCCGTAGTTTGTCTGAGCAACCAGTTCACTGCAACCCGAAGTCACGTAACCTTGTTTTGGCAACATTTTAGCAGACACGAGCTAATTTTTGGTTATTTGGATGTGAAAGTTTAAACATGCAGCATTCACTCGTGCTTGTGTGCTTACGTGGAGTTTGTGTCTATGTGCTGCTGGGAGTCGGGCATTTGTTGACGTTAGCCAACTCCATTTCTCCATTTCTAAGCTAACAGTAGAGTCTGGCTCCAATGTTGTACGCTGTCGCCACTGTAAAGAAGCAGAAGACTCTTTGAAGAAGTCAGGAGAAAAAAAAAACAACCCAAATCCTCTGCATCGAAACATAGAGGGTGTTATCATGGATGCAGTCGCTTACAAATGGAGTTGGCTAACGTCAATAAAAGAACGGCTCCCGGCACTAAAAAGACTCCAACACAAACATAGCTTCAGCACACAAGCACGAGTTAATGTTACATACTGAACATTTCTGTGACCACGTGGAGGGAGCTCGGTGGCATATTCTGAAATAACGGGACCGAAACACTGAGCTGAAAAATGCTATTGTTTTCTGTGAGTTTACCACCACGAGTGTCCCCTTTATATTGCCTACAATGTCTGATGTCTACAGTGTTTGGCCATGGTTTTTCTCCCATGTGTCTTGAAGTCACGACACTGGGAGCAAACCGTGGATGTATTATTATGCATCCATGTGGTCTAGAACTTCACCTGCTGCCCCCACCCGTTCTCCAGTCCAATGGGCGCACAGCCCGCACAATGCAGGGATGTCACAGATTGTGAACTTTCTTTTCTGGGTGTTCAGAATTCATCCATTCATCCATTATCTGTAACCGCTTAATCCTCTGGAGGGTCGCGGGGGGGCTGGAGCTGACCCCAGCCGACATTGGGCGAAGGCGGGGTACACCCTGGACATGTCGCCAGTTCATCGCAGGGCGGTGTTCAGAATATTCAACACATAATTTTATTTTATTTTATACAAACTGATAATGAGCAGAGTAGCTTCTCACCTTTTTGCAGTTGTAGGTGTCCTGTCAGCAGTTTCACAGATGTTTCTTATCATTCTGTTCTATGGGGAAAATGCTTTTCGAACTGCAGTACTGCAAATGTCCACTAGGACTACTTTAAGACGTATCCGGGTCTCTTTGTACAGTAGATCTCTTTGTACCTGAAAAATCCTTTATACGCTGCATTTCAATTTTCTATACAAACATCATACTACATCACACTTGCATTAGCGCTGAATATAATCATTCAGAATTGTACAGTATTTAAAAGTTCTTTACTCTTAACTGGGGCATCAAATTTTAGAATAGCAACACATTCTCCTCCTCTATTTTCCTTCTGTTTTACTAGTGAACTACTTAAACAGTACATTCAAGTGGTGGTTTCTACTGCTGCGTTTACATTCTGTTCTTGCCGTAGTAAATAATAAGTGAATATGAAGCTGAGTAAGATGGCTGTCATTATTACATATCACAAATTTAGGTTTAGTATGTTTTTCCAAACAGAGACAAGTACTCATGTCATTATCTGAGATGTTGTCAGCTCAGAAAATACATTTCTTCTTCTTCTTCTTCACACTGTTTTGATCAAATATTTCTCTGGTAATGAAATAACACCTGTTGGGAAAGAAACTCTCTAATAAGATCTCAGTGGGTTGTTTTGATTATATTTCTCACAGTAACATTTTCTTTTTATTTTCCATAAAACCAGTGGAAAGTCAAATTTTAAGTACGAGTTTTGCATTGCAGTGCTTGCATTTATTATCTTGTATACATTATGCACAATGTACAGGGTGAATGTTCTGACTCTGACAGTAAACAAATAAAAAGTAAATAAATGAACCTACAATGCAGAGCACTCCCCCAATAAAAGACATATACAACATATAAGCAGTAGGTTGCTGTTGTAAGCCCCTTTCAATGGCATCTACAGTAAGTAAAAATGAAAGTAAAAATTAGTTTCGAACAGTTTTGAGCAGTTGCCATCTCGTTTTTGCTTTTTAGAAACAGAATTGACCATATTTGGACACGAGGGTGGAGCTGAGGAAGAGTGAGGGGTGAAAACACTCACCACAGCAACTAACACTCATTTACAGTTATGTTTGATAACAGTAATGTCAACTTTGTGTGATATAGAAATATACTAATTAGTGCTAGCTGACCTAAATGGCCAATGTGAGTGACAGGTACCCACCTGGCCACGCTCTTAATTATTATGATAATTAAATAAAAATCCACTCCCTGTACACTTATCATGAACAGGGAAATTAGCTGTAGAGACCAAACTGCTTTTTGTACCAGGCTGTAAACATGTTTATTTCTGCTGTAAAGTTGGACATTTTAACATGTGGGTCTATGGGGATTAACTCCTTTTCCAAGACAGCCTCAAGTGGCCTGTCAAGGACCTGCAGGTTTTGGCACTTCTGCGTTGGCTTCACTTTAACTAAGTTAACTACTAGGTAAACATTAAGCATATTGACTTTCTTGGCATTACTGGGTAAGATAAAGCATACGTAAATGCCATTAGCTCATTATCTGTCAACACCTGGCAGCTATATCTTCATCATCCTCATCAGATGTATAAAAGTTGGACATGAAATTCAAACCACAGGCAGAATCAGGAGGCAAACAGGTGCGGTAAAACAGCCTCTGCTTGCTTTTCTTTAGCCAGATGTAGCAGACAACTGCAAGCAGATGTTCATTAAAAGACATATATGCAGACAGAAAGCTGCTGTAAAGGCAGCATAAATGTTATGACAGCAACCGCAGTCTTCTACAAATAATGAGACTAATTGCTGATAAGGAGCATCTTGGAGAGCAGGTAACTGGGTCAGGTGATTAGAAGAAGGAGCGTAAAACTGAGCTGTGACGGCTGGTGGGCAGCTGAAGAATGGCAGGTCTAAAATAACTTAAGGGCCTGCCAGCAACTTTGAACCATGCATCAGCTTTAGCTCATGAAATGCCAAGTAGGTATAAAGTAGGTATGAGGCAAAAAAAATAAAATAAAGAAATATAAACTAATTTACCAAGCACATTTCAAACAAAAGGTTGCAAAACAATGTGCTTCAAAAAAGATGAGAAAAAGAAAAAGAATCAAAGAAATAGAACACTAATGAACTACTTATATAAAAAGAAGGACAGTAATAATACTATAGTTGAGCTTAAAATATGTATTAAAAGCTATACACATTGTGTTATAGAAATAATTAAGTGTCTCATTTTAGCATATTGTACTAAGCTTTTAAACGTGTGGAAAAGGATTTGGATTTAAATTTCTGAATCCTAATAAAGTATACATTGTATGTGAATGTGGAAATTGATATACAATACCACACTAAATCAATGTTTCATGTAGTCTTGTTGGAGTTCATTTCCATTATTTAGGGAAAGCGCCAATTTACGCTTCATAATGTGACTTGTGTGAAAACCACAATGGCATAAAACAAACATTTATTACCACCGCTGTAGATCTCAACAGGGTGCTCCCCCATTAGTCTGTAGAGAAATGGCCACGACAGGGGATTTTTTTTTTCTTTACCCTCTAATGTGTAACACCATTCTTTAAATGTAAATATCCTATTACAATTCAATAGATGGAGCGAAAAGGGATGAGTATCCAAGAGAAATGCACTGCACCTGCCTGGGAATACTAAACAGATTATACATATGCGTAGAGGCCAGCACACCGCAGAGAATAGAGAGCTATGGATTTGCTCAGACTCCGTCTGTGGCATTTTAATCCACTGTGGAGATTAAAGCACTAATCCACCTTCATTTCAAATAATTTGATATACAGTACAAGATGCTCACATTATTGCAGGTTTGATCTCAATATAGATTGTGTGATAAAACAGGTAATTTGAGAAGTTTTAATAAATTATATGTTTTGATTAGTTTTGCTGCAGAAATGCAATGTATAGGGACCTTAGTTCTAGACAAATAGATGGAATTTACATGGTGTATATTAAATTTATGCCTATGCTCTAATGAAATAGCCATAAGCAACGTAATGTTAAGTGTTACCATTGGATCAATCAACGTATGTAATGGTAAGTTAGCTATTAATTTATTATTGAATTTCCTTTTGGAGATAAAGAAAGTTCATCTCATCTCATCATTAACATTATGTTACCATACACGTTTGGTGGCTTGGTTAAAGCCACTGGTCACATGTATTGTGCCAGGTCGATACTGAAGAACGGTGGAAACCACTTATAGTGATCACGTTTGTCCGAGACACATTGATCACTTTAAGCAGATGATCACTATAACCGGACCTTTCATTTGTCAGCTGTCTGTAGGTCTAACACTCACTTTTATAGTGATAATGGTTTTATATAGCTTAAGATGTTAGTAAATACAGACAGATATAGATATTGTGGTTCCTGTTACATTACACGTATGTTACTGTAACGATGTGAAATACCTGTTATCTCTGACCCTGAACTCCAAGTGTCACAGGTTTTCCCCACTCAGTGGCTCCTAGTTTTGGTACAAAGGATATGACATGAACGCAGCATTAGCCTTGTTTCCTCCAGCAGCTTCCCAGTGCAGTATGTTAAACACAGAAAGCCTGTGGAAACTCTAAAATGTACTCCGTTAGGCTTGTGAATGACTCTGCTACCTGTTCTCCACAGATCAGGGCCGTCGTGTGACTGCGCGTTATTGATCCAATTAACGAGCAGGGCTTCAATTAGAGTTGTGCGTTAGTTTTCTGTTGTTTTTCATGAAGACAAACTCATTTCCAAGTGCACGCAGCACCAACTTCAGGCATGTAAAGACCAACATGAATACTATATATTATTCATATATTATTATATATAATACTCCACTTATATTATAAATAATATAAGTGGATCACTGAATGATTCTGTCCCAGACATTTTGATTCATATAAGCGGTTTGAACTGTATATCAATAAATTAGCTCTCTATTGCATTACTGTGTTACATCATGGCATGCAAATTATATATATATATATAAAAAAATATATGGAGGAAACGCTTGTATCCAGTGTTTACCATGTTTCTCTGATGCCACTGAGAGACGACCAAATGAAACGGCTGCTACACTGAATAACAGCAACATTGACATTTGCAAGTGCACAGGTCAACAAAATATATAACATAGCCCCAGTTGCGGAAATGTATTTTATGTTTATTATTATTATTATAGCTTTAAAGAGCTTCTTCGTACAAAAGTCGAACAAGGGAATAACTGAAAGTGATTCATAATTGAAATGAAAGCACACATCTTTATATATGCTTTAATTTAAAAGCTCACCATTAATGCAGTGATGGCCATGTATAGATATAGTTAACGCAAAAATTCACAATTGCATAAAGGGGGAAAAAAACACCAAAAGGCTTCAGAGTCAATCATTTTGGGTCTTTGAGCTCCAATCTGTCTAGTCTCTGAGGGCAAACACAGACCTGTCTTTCAGCTGTTACTTTCAATGTACGTCGCTGCTAGAAACCATTGCGGTGAGTGCTGCTGCTCGCCATATGATTTTTTGCCGTTTGCCCTCGTACTTGCCCAGGTGACTGCCATTTTGATGAGCTATCGAACAAAAGCAAATATTAAGCTGGCCCTCGCGCGTTGAAAATTGTCAGCACCATAAAATAAGACTGCAGTTCTATCTGTCTATCTGTAGTCATGTGTAAATGGAAAGGCGTTATTTTCTTCATGCTATGCAGGAAGGACAATGTGGGGTAAATCTTTCCTCTGTGATAGCCTCAGGCGTGCACACTCTCATTGTCATCACAAGACATCACCGTCTTTATAATCCACCCATATTCAAATAGTCACTGTTTGCCAAATGCTAGTATGTTTTATTAAATCCTCATGTCTTTGGATCCACTTAAAGCTGGATGAAAAAAAAAAAAAGACAAAGAAAAAAAAAAAATCTAATTTGAATTAAATTAGACTTGAACCAATTTTGACTAATCTCATTTTGCAATTTTGAATTTAAGCTTTAATGCCGTGGTGTTTTCTGTAGTTGATGTGTAAAAGTATACGGGAGGAATTACAAAAACGAGCCCTTGCTAAAACATTAATGCATTTAAGATTCTGGAAAGCTTTTAGCAATATCCAAACTATTCATGCACACATTAAACTTTCATAATCATCATCAACGCAGTGGAAACTATCTGCATTGTCTCATGGCCTTCCTATAAAACATACCGAAGTGCGTTTTGCATATACTGCAGACAATGCAAAGACGGTTGCCCTTATTATCATGAGTAACAAATCCTTCTGCATGAAAGGGCTTTTTCCATTCGAGTTAATTACTTGTTATCAGCAGCCACAGGACAATAAAGACGATACATTTCATTCATGCGTCAGTGTTTTATTATGTGCTTCCCACTGAATTAATCAATTGAACTAGTTTTGATCAAATAAATCAAATCCAGAAGTGGGAAACAATGAAGTGGTAAACAAATTGAACTGGAGGTTTAAAATTTAGGTCACGCTTGATTGTTCAGTTAATACTGACTGTTACCAAATGTTTTATTAAATCCTCATGTGTTTGGATCCACTTGGCTGGATCACGGAGCTTCATGGTCCAAAGTTGACCTCAGGTAACTTTGGTCTGGCAGCGAATGCACTGACGCAAAAAGCTTGTAGAGCTTTTTATGCAGTTAGAAGAAATTTACAATGATTATACGAAATAGATTTGGACTAAAACTTTTATCAGTATAATCCAGCCTTTTGTGGTTCTAACTTCAGGGTCCACTCATCAGGACAAACAACCCATAGAGACCCATTGAACATAAAAAACAACGTATTGAATCGACCGAGAGATGAATCCACAAGAGTCCCTTCTGTTACGAAATCAAATCCTTGACCCATAAAACATACTCCCAGGATCTTCATCAATTGTTTCAAAGTACTGCTATAAGACTGGTGTGAAAGCCCATACAAAAAAAAGCAGATTTAGAAATGAACACTATGCTCTCAGTTTAACCAAACTGTAACCACACGTTGAAATGTGACCAAGCGGCCCGTCCGTCAGTATGTGACGACTTGAGAGTGAGAATGTGTAGTATCTGGCCCTAAACCATGAATATGCAGTCAAGGCCAAAGGTTTTGACGGTGACACAAATTGACTCATCATGAATTTGATGTATTTGCCAATAAAACTCTTGTGAAACTTGTGAGATGTGTATATTGTACATTAGCAGAGTACGTCATTATTCAAAAAGTCCCGGCTACCAGGAGAAGAAGGAATCTATGGTCACTCCACGACAGAGAGACAGAGACGCTCCTCTTAAAATGTATACGTTAAGAAATTTGAGTTACATGAGAGTGAAAATGCAACAGATTCTATTCGGAGAGGGACACATAGCATACCTCACTGTAGAATATGTGACTGAGACACATAATGAAAACATCACGTCATGAATGTGACAAATAATAATCCGGACGTGATGTTTACTGTTTGATTTTTGCCATTCTTCTGTTATTTACGTACCTATACCATACTATGAATTGTTATTATTTTTTCTCTTAGCATCCTTGATGCTTTGGCAGTATTATTCACTTGACATTCATGCCAATAAAGCATGGTGAATTGAATTCAATTGAATTAAATTGAAGTGAACTGAACAAAAAAACCTCCACATTTTTTGGTGTATTGCTTTGCTCCCTTTTCCTCAGGCTGTAAGTGGACATCTTCTTTCACTTCTGTGGGTCATCTCAAGCTCAGCAGAAAGCCAATGGTCAGGAAAAGCCAAGACTGCAAAGTTTTCAAGAGGATTACAGGCAGACTTTGTCAAACAACCCAGGACAAGGAAATCACTTTCACTAATCCCACTCTCTGATGTCCGACCCACAAAATGTCCCTTTCATCAGCAATAATTGAACAATGAGCAGACTACTATTGTGCCCGAGTCATTTTCTATGCCCTTAGCCTTTTGACTTTCAAAGTATCTTGTCTCTCTTTCCTGTCTCAGATTTGGAAAATTGTTCTGACAGGGCTCCGCTCCTGCATATTGCATGATATCCTTGCAATGCTGCAGGATGTAGCGAGTAATTCTCAGTGTGGAAGATCTGCCTTCATGTAATGTTATCATTTTAAGTGAAAGATTCACACATGACAAATTATTGGAAGTTTGTGTTGGAGTGTGTTTTGCGCAGGAGTCATCATTTGTTGACATAAGCTGAGTGCATTTCTAAGCTACTGGTTGGCTTAGCTAGGGTGGGACACTGTTGCAGCTGGGACTGGTTCATTAGCTGCTATTACACTGAAGTAAGTGCTAATAGGCTGTTGTTGCTATATTGCTCAGCAAAGTAAGTAAGTATATCACTCTCTTCAAAGTTCCCTATCAGAAAGTACAGTCGAGCACATGTCGACTGTCTTTGGCAGTTTGGAAGTGAACTCAAACTTTCCAGTAAAATGCCGCCCCCTTCTTTTACTTTTTGAATTTCAGAATTCAAAAATGAACTCAGTATCCTTCAATAACATTGTCACTGTACATCCGATTCACCGACATTGTGCTTTCGTGCCGCATTCTGACTAAAATTCAGCAAGATATTTCAGTTTGACCTAGTGCGGGATGTAAACCACAATTTCAGAGTGCTCTATAAACTGAGTTAGTGAAATGTCAAAGTGTGCTTTGAGTATTGCTCATGCATTTACAAGGCAGGACAGGGTGTTAAAGTTTATACATTTGGGCTTGTTGTTTTGTCTTGTTTCCCCAGCAGCAGGGAGTTCTCAGACCCTGCCATCTTCACACGTGGTCTAGCCTGCGGCACTTTAAACCCCCTCCACGTCACACACACATAAACACACACTCACCTCCTCTCCCTGTTGGTGTCTCTTTTTCTGTGTCTGTCACTCTCTCCTCTGTCTTTGTCTGTCTCCGCTTCCCTCTCTCTCACCTTCTTTTTTCTCCTGTTCAGTGTTCAGTTAGTGAATCCCTCAAGTCTATACCGGACCACTTCCTTTGACACACACAGCAAAAGCCTGTCTGTCAGCTCCCGCACTGACAGGATGAGGCCAACCTTGCCCAAAAAGTTCTGCCGGGTGTACGTGTACATATCGTATGTGCGATCGCGTAGTGTGAATGCACTTCCTTTGCGTAATTTTGCATGCATGTGATGTCAGTTAAGTTGAGGTTGGCCATAAATTACTCAATGTCAAATTATTCCTTTTTTTTTTATTTTTTTATGGAAAGAGTCAAAAATGCTTGGAGTGATTGAAACACCACGAGCATATGAATTAGTCAAACGATTCACACAAAAGCTAAGACTGGCCTAAAATATCATGTGGTTCTCTGTGGTGGGTCTCCTTTCTTTTCCAGTTCATTTTCCCCTGCATCATTTCCTCAACACTGTTTTCTAATATTTTATCTAGATTATTGTTGTTTTTTTAAAAACTCTAGACTGGTGATCATCAACTGATGCCCTGCCAGAGCTTCCCATCCAGTCTGCAGAATACTAATTAACTAAGAAAATGTGAGGTGTGTGTGTGATTTTGTTTTCTTCCTATATTGAAGCAACCCCCAAAAACAATTGGAATTGGAAATAATTTCATTAAGAATGATTTACCGATCCCAAATATATCTATTCAACCCACAGGCTCTGAAGACATTATAAATCAATCTGTCAGCTTTTTATTAGCGAGTAGGCAACACGTCCTACCTCACTTTGCTGGTGGAGACACTGAATGTCTGTAGCCTGATAGGTGACACTGAAACAAATTCCCTTCTCTAATGAATGGAACGGACCTTCATGCAAGAAACATACAAATGCATAGGTCATTTAACATGTCATTTTATTTGTTTTCTTTTACGAACTCTTATTTAGCTTTTGTTTTTTTTTTACATAGATTTTTTTTTCTATTTCCTACCATCGGGGCTGAATTCTACAATTTAATTTCTGGAATTACAGACTTGAACCATAGCTGTCTAATAGCATTTCAGAATTAGGCCTAATTACATAGCATTAGGGATTTACCGTGTTTTTTCGGAGTCAAGAATAATTTTGACACATTGTCACGATTGACACAAAATTTGAATAAACTTCCTCAATTTTGCCACAAAAAACATTATCGTTTTTACACTTGCTTGAGGTGGTTTTTGCCTTTTTCATGAAAAGGTTAATATGCACTGTTTTGTGACGTAGTGATCATTTAACTGACTGATCAGCGACGTCTTGGCGGATATTCCTATAAATCATTAAAACACGGCTGGAAGTAGGTAGTGTAGACTGATGCAGAGACTACATTCTTCCATCACAGTGATTTTAGATGAAAACCAGCAGTGGAATGTGCTCTACTTCTTTTTCTGTGTTTATTACAGCCATGTGTAACGTGACCTGTAGCGCCACCTTCTGACAACATCATGCAGCTTAGTTCTTTTGCTCCAAATCTGTTTATGGAAATGCACATAATTTGCATGTTTTTGTTTTTCTTTTTTGCGACTTTCCAAAAGTTCACCTCAACTTTGCCTGACCTTTCATGGAAACACAGCCATTGACTGATTAGAAACATTCTCGCCCTCTGACAAACGTAGTAAATGACCCTCAGTGTCAGCCACAGGTCGGCAGTTTCAAAAGCAGCTGAAATATTTTCTTCTCAAACAGCAACCATATATGCAATCGCTTTTAGACAATACAAGAAAACACTGTGAGATGAAGTCGACGAAGGACAGTGGATTCGCAAATGAACCACAAGGTGATTGTCTACAAGTATTGCACCTTCACAGCAAAATACTTGAGGAAAAAAAAAGGGGAGCATGTGGACAAATTGCCTGGTTGACTTTGCTGTTCTCTTCAAGGGCACTTGCTCCATCCTTACTTCTTCGTCTTGCAGGCTTGACTGGTGCAATGGAACAAAAACGTTGACACCTTGTTTCAACAAATGAGAAATGACAAATGCATAAATCATTCAGGCTCTGCTGCGTAGAGATTTCAGGTTGACACAGTCTCAGGCTGTTTGATGCTCCGCTGATGAAAACTTCCACAGAACCCCACGGAAGACTTGTGTCACCTCAGTCTGCTGATGTGCTAAAATGGACTAAAACCTATCATCTTGAAACCCATCATGCACCATGTTACGTATGTTGCCACCGATTTGACCAGCTTGCAATTTTGCATTCAATCAATTATGTTTCTTTCGTGAAGGCATTATTAGTTTGGTCAATAGAATTTAAACACGAACGCTGAAAATCAATGTACTAATGAAGCAATAAATGAATATTGCCATTTCAAATACATTACAGCATTATTGGGAATATACTGCTGCTGTTATTGTGCTTGACCTCAACAATGCCAGAGGTTGAAATTCCTTTGTGGCTGAAGCAATATGTGAGATTTCTATTTGATTAGGATAGATCTGTCTTTCCCAAACTTAAGGTCAGGACCCAAAATGGGTCGCAAACCTGTTTTTATTGGGTTGCCATGTGTAAAATCCATAACGATGCTATGATACATGAATTTATTATCCGAATGCAAAGAGAGGAAGAGCCTTCTTCTTTTTACTATGCTGGTGTGTTTATCTCATGCGTAGCCTCTTGTCTTGAACCTGGACCTGAAAATGTGATCAAACATTGTTTGTACAGTGGAAAAGTCAGTAAAAAAAAGTCCATCCTGAGCTACAAACACGGCAGCGCAACATGGCGGACTTCATGAACGGTGAACAAACACGATTCTCCTTAAACTATTATAATCCATTTCTGCAAATAGATTCTCCTAAATCCTTCTAAATGTTACAGACTGGATCTTTAACTAAACCTGAGTTTACATCCCATTTGTCAAAAAAGTCGTCTTCTTTGATTAACCTTTTAACTTCCACTCTTTACATGGAACCCTAACATAAGCAAGGGTTAGGGTTATAACAGAACAAGTGTAAGGTCATTTGAAAGGGAACATTTTCTAGTTTGTATCTTTAACATGTGGCTAAAGTTCAACCTAAACTACATTTAAACGTGGCTCAAATGTAACCCTACACCTAACCTTAAAATGGGTCTCTAGTGATCTGTTGGATGTTGAGACTTAACTTGCAAATAAAGCATAATTTCATGTATTCGCTTTATAATAGTATAAACATGACTTACTGTACATTGATTGGCTTGCATTTCTATAAAAGCTACAGTATTTCCCAACAAGAGCAATATTCCACAGATGCACAAATCTGTCTTCAAACCCATCCAATTATCTATTTAGCCAAACGTATAATTACTCGTCTGTGTGCCAAGAGTGTTTATTAGGATTCCTTACACACAAATTAAATTGCCCCATAAACAATTTAGGAGCCATTAGAGCATCTCAAGAAATGATTCACTTAACGAGGGGGCGGGATAGGAATGTTGAGATGAGGAGATGGGGGGTTGTAGTGAGACAAGGCAACCAGTGACGTTGGGGAAATAGACAATTAGATCTTGGCAGGCTCAACTGTTCTATACCACTGATGGCTTGTGTGAAATCAATATAATGAAGTACATGTGGGGTGCTTTTTTTATTGAATCACATGGACATATCGCTCATGAATAAATGCCCGTTAAAGAAAAGCTTAGAATTTTAAAGTCAAATTGAGGTTGAGAATGTATAGTATACCACTGGTGGGGATCTTCCTGTCACTGACGGCTTGTTGTAGTAGGTTCATGACGCCTCCAGAAGGCTGAACAGTAGGTGTGTGACTGGAATAATTAATCTGTGGAGCAGCTGTCTCTCATTTATTGTGACTGATTTGCCAGCTCACTACCTTGCAATTGAAAATCTGCAGCACAGTACAGATATTTGGACAGAGAAGTAGGTTTAGAATACCCAAATGAACACTTGCATGTGTTAATTCGTTAAGCTGTTTGCCAGAACATAATGTTCCCATTATACGTTTGTGTAAACCAGACCAAACCAACAATATTCATTTCAGCCTAGATACACATTTAGAAATGTGGCAATGAAACACATTTTTGTGTCAGAAATGTTGAAATCACGTATCCATGGTTTGGACACACAATAGCTACATTTTATTCTAGCAAATGGAACAATTCCTGAATTCAGTTTCCTCATACCCTTAAGAAAGTCCATTACCAGTATTGTGTTGTTTTGATGTTGTACTATCATCTCATTTCTTAAGGGAGACCACACTGTACAGCATATGTTTTGAACTTTTTCCAAGCAAACCTTGAAGAATAAAACTTTGGCCACATGAGGTACTGTCGTGACTTATTCACTAGCAAGTGAGGAGTCATGTTTTGACACCCAACTTCAAAGTATCGAGATTCTATTTCATGTTGGCATTGGAGGAAAGTCAAAAGGATGCCAAATGCAAAATCCGTCAGTGAGGTCAAAGCTACTTCCCAAGATGACAGAGGGGTCGACAGATTCATTGTCAGCGCAGAGATACAATGCCACCTGTCCTTGAAATCCTGTTCTAAGCATTAGCTTTGTCTTTTCTATCCAGCGTGACCAGCTCTCTTTTCTCTTTAGCTGCTCTTTCATCTGTTATTTAATGGAGGGATTGCCAACATGAAAGACATGACCACTTTGCCTTTCATCACAATGACATCATCCCTCAGGCTACACCTGAGAACTTGCCTTCTTAAAATGGAATGATGTATAATAATAAAAAAAAGAAATCCTGTATGTTCATATTGTTGATTATAGTGTAATCAAAGCCATGTTTAGATTTATGGACTTGGACTTTGTACTCACCAAAGAAATGGGACAAGAAATAAGCAGTCAGATGATCAGACACGATTAGCTAAACTGCTTTATTTGGAGGAACATGGAAGAAAAAGTTTCATTCGTGGGAAGTTTGGGCAACAGCTTTTGAGACACTTTACAGTTTGCGAATAAAATATGGTAAGATAGGGTTAATTGTATGTCATGGTAATATTAAATTTAATACATGGTAGTTTATGTGTAATGACCATAAATTAGGGTTTCAAAATGTATTTCATGGTAATATTCAATAGAGTTTTAGCACTTAGTTAATGGTACATGATAATTACAACGGTGTTAGTGCTCTTATTTTCAACCTATTATTCAACTAATAATTTATTTATCAATGCATTGGCTTTAACGTTCAAGGTGCAAGTGCTTCAACTAAAAAGTATTTGTCTGATATAACCTGGGATGGAGTCGAGATGTATCGTGCTGCATAGACAAAAAAAACAAACAAACAAACAAACAAAAAAAACCTTTATGATTTAGAAATGCAATCAATAACTTGTGACCAGTAATTTAATACTTACAAGTAGATTGATTCCTCCTCTTTAAACTGTTTCCATCATCTCCACTGCTGTCAATAGACAGTTCTCACCACATCTTATACAAGCAAAGCTTTAAGCTGCTACCAAGGCTGAAGTGTGTTATAAACATGCAGCTGGAAACAGAATGGGATAGAAGGCCAGGTTTTATTTTAGACTTTTCTTTTTAGATTTTTTTTTTTTTTTGTGGAAAAAGTTTGTGAAAAGGCCAAAAGTCTTTTAGAAGTCAAAAAGAATGAGATACTGACTACAGAAACAAATATGTGAAGTAAAAATCAAGCTTTTTTATTTAACTTTTATTTGCTGTCTGCTTAAATGAAACCATTGAATTGCACATGTTCTATTCTGCATCGCATCGTATCACATTGAATCACATTATGTTGAATCAAATCATGTCATGCTGCTTCACAATAGGGGTGAATCATATCATATGTATCTTTAATGTACATGTATGTATATATATATATATATATATAGGTAAATAGGTGGATGGTGCTTTCCTGGGGCTCAGTACTGCTAGGGAGATGATACTTGATAAGCTTAGCAGAAGAAATATGACATATTTTATTGACTTTAAGTAAGACAAATATTACATTTCGTCAATGCATAGAATCTATTCAACTCCCTCTGTGAGTGTCGACTGCACCTTTTTAAGCTTCGCTGCTGTTCCCTGCTGTCCCTGAAGAATCGCTGCAGTATCAGTTTCAAGCAAGTTTCCATTTATTTACCTGATGGTATCTGGATCACGATAAGACTTTTAGGACCTGTATATCTACAGCAGCCTGTAAGTACTTCTCCAAGGCAACATATTGATGAGGCAAAAAGAAAAAGGAAAACCTCAGGTAATTCACCCTTTATCTCTGGTCTCATGTGTTTGAGGAAAAACAGGAGGAATGTCATTAATTTCAAAGGTCTGACATGCACCACCGTTGGTTGTTTGCCTTTTGACTTTACCAAACATTTACTGAAGAGAACCACTTGAACCAGTGGGCTGATTTTAACAGAAGCTTTCTCTTTTTTTTTTTTATTGAAGTAGTAATGTTTCTCTGTACTTGGTCCCTGGGAGACTGCAGAGACATCTTCAAAAGAACACCTGCCCTTATCAGTGTGCTTGACCTATTTCCCCAGCTTCTTTGCTCCATCCCTCCCCCCGTACAGCTCGGGCTACAGAGGACAGGTAATCCCATTCAGACTTGCAGAGACTGATGTAGTGCACCTGTGATCTGGTTATCTTGCCCTATCTCGACTGTGGATAGAGTGAGGTTCTTGAGTTATAGGGTTGTCATAGATGACTGAATAGTGTTCAGCTAAGTGAGCATTAAACTAGTTGTTATTAGGGGATAACGGAGCATGACGAAGTTTAATGGTGCTGCTACAGCCGCGCTAAGTGCACAGTGAATGTTATTCTGTTACAGAAGTGACAAATTTCTAGGTAAAATAATAGGTTACTGTTGAGAGTACGGCAGATAAAGAAATGAAGGGTTTCTACTCTTATTTTTCAAAAATTTGCTTTGGATAAAACAACTAATATGGTATTTGTGTTAGTTTATTCACATTATATTTAGTGAATATGTGTATATTCACATTATGTCATTTCATTCTAATGAAATAGACGCAAGTAACATTAAACCTCATTGCAAGCTTTCACCAACTTCACATAAGCACACACAAATCTTATTTATTGAATCTTTCAGTAGATTTTACTGATATACTTTTAATCGAGGTTTTGACAGTAGAACTTTTCACAATGTGCTATTAGTACTTTTGATGTATAGGGATGGAGACTTCTGAGTTGTTCTTTGACTGAGCTGATATGTTAGTGACAAGTTAGTTTTATTTTGATCATCATGCTTTAAATTGCTGCAAATTTTCTGATATTTTTGCATCAGGAAACTTTATTGTACTAACTACTAAACTATTCAAATGTGACAGCAAGCTTCCTATGCTTAAATTATAATGCAAATGGAGTTACAAATCTTATTGAACCTTTAATATAATGTTAAATACACGACTCATCCAAATACAGCTGGCCTAGTTGTTTTTAGATATTTTAATGCGGAAATGTTACTCTTGGCAGGCTAAACTGTTATGTGGGTTTAACAAGTTAAGAGCTCTGCTCAAAACAACACGTGAAGTGAAGAAAATATAAAAGTACCCAGGGCTCGGTCAATAAGAGCCATAGCTAAACATAAACAAAGTTAAATATTGATGCAGGATGTGAATCTCATGGGAGGAAAAGCAAAGGCGTCTTCTGGTGCCTCGGTGTCTGACTGCGCTGCAGCGAAGCACAAGGAGCCTCCACGGGGCTGCTTTAACTATAAAAGATGTGAAGTCTATATAGTCAGTGTTGCTGCCCCTCTCTCCTTGCTTAACTCATTTTTTACTCATTTTAAAACATAATGTGCACTTTGTTTTATCACAGCAGTGCAACTCAATCCATGTCCACTGATTCAATTAATTGATTTTTCTGTCATCAGCCACTCTCTCCTCTGTGCTCTCGAGTCTCTCTTCCTCTCCGACCTCTCTGCGGGCTCTTGATGGCAGCTGAACGGTCATAGGGAGGCGCAGCAGGTATTTAGGCTTTCAACGGCTCAGGATAATGTGCATCTAGTGCATGAGGCTAAAAATGTAGCTACTCAGGCCTCCCTAATTCATTTAGTGGAGCCCAAGGAGGCTGTGCGCTGGATCCACAAAAACCATCAGCTACAGCAGAGAGAGTTCAGATGGGAGTACAGTAAAACAAACAGCCTCCAAGAGGCTCAGATGAGTGTTCAGCAGAGTTGTAATCCTCTGCCACAATAACTCCTTCCCATCGGATAGGGATTAATAAATCACATAGTCAATCAGATTTAAGTAAACAACCAAAACAGGAAGCGAAAAGTCTAAGAGCTTAATTAGTCTAAGTACTATTAGATCGGCGGCCAGTTTCACAAAGATAGACTCTGACTAAAGCTTCCTCTACCTAAGATAGATACATCAAAATGTATCTTTTGCACAAAGCTGTTTCGTTCTTGACTATTGTAAGTAGGACTCATTTGTTTTTAATTCTGGGTAGACTTTTTCAAACTAAAAAACTTGGGTCATTATCTCAAAACTTCAAACAATTCAGCTCGGTTGACTCCATCTCAGAAAGTTGAGAGAGTTATGAAGTCTTATGAGATATTATGCTGAGAAAATTCAGGTAGAGTATTTTTGCACATATAATCTTGAAAAAATACCGTGGCAGGGCGTAGCACTTATGATAACTCTTCAGTAAAGCACAACATATGAGCCATGGTTTCCTCCTTTTGGTCATTTGGTGCCACTGGTTAGTGTAACTGACTGTTACCTGCTAAGTAATGTTAGTTAGTTCTAAGTCATGTAGTTTCATAATGGAGTTGAAAATGGGTGGATGGGTAAAATACAGACCTAGTATCAATATTGTGAGTATTGTGATATTGAGGATGGTGAAAACATACAAGCTCCACACAGTAAGGTGCTTCTCCAACGGGGATCATCCAGGACCGTCTTACTGAGGCTGCACTTCTAACCATTGAACCACCATACCACCCCAGGTCACGGTCTATAAAAATTGTGGCCTCCAAGGAATGATGAGCCTCGACCTCAGGTCGCATCTCCAACCCCATGCAGTGAGTCATTATTTTTAACCAAATGTTAACTGACCCAACCTGTGACCTGACAGCCAGGTCTTTTATTAAACCCAACTGGTTTCATAATATTTTGGAGTGAGAAATGAGATAAGAAAACATAAGAAAACAATACTGAGCCTGACTGAAGAGTTATCATAAGTGCTAATCTGTGTCACATTAAGTGGCATCTTTTTTTTTTTTAGATTACTTTTTTAAATAATGAATCTGAATTTTTGCAGTAAAATATCTTGTAACTGTTAAAATTCTTCCTATAACTAAAAGTTTTTGTTCTGAGTGGGTTAAAGTGTTCATGTTTTTTAAAAAGTCTTAATTTACCAAGAATTCAAGGCAAATGAATCCCGTGAGACAGAGAAGAATTAAACAGGGTTGTGCTTTAAATACATTTAGACATCTAACTAAAGTCTGACTTTAAGTGTTAGTGTCAGTTTTCTATTAGATCGAAGCTCTTTGTGGAACTCTGTGAAACTGTCTAACTTAGATTAAACTAATTTAAGAGCAAAACCAAGGCTACTCTAACACTATAGATCAGTCTAAAACATGTTTATGAAACCAGCCCGTGGTCTATTTTTCTTTGGATTCAGTGGTGAGTTTTACTGGTTTGATGGTTTATTTTTTCACTCCTACAGTCATGCAGGTTGCCTCTTTGTTCTGAGGTTGTGCGGGAGATGCTCATCTTTCTTGCAAAGGAAACCAGGGCAACCACCCTCTGACAACTCCCTCGACTCCCCTGGCTTATAGAGTCAGACAGCGAACACATGCATACGCACAGGCACATGCAAACACATACTGTAGGTGGTGATAGACAACTAAGAGGAGGAATACATTCACACACAGACGCGTACTGTACGAGGCGAGAGACAGGCATGCATGCAGGGAGCTGCTGGCAGAAGGATGGATGGGGAGTTAGAGAGATAGAAAAAGGCAAATATGCTGTGAGTGCAGTTCCTGTTTTCTTGTTTGTGATTAATCAAACAACAAAACAATCCTATTACTTACAAAAAAATGCCTCCGACAATATGACAGAAATGTTTGTGCCATCTGAAAGCTTCAGATATTTTCAAAGTTCTCTTAAAAAATATTTAATACCAAACTTGCTTCTGTTCAGAGCGGTGGCCTTTATTAAAAATTGATTGAAACTTGTCTAGCCAGATGTATTTGCTCTGCGTTAAAGAAAAATGTCACCCGCAAACTTTTATTATGTATTCACAATCTCACACCAAATTTTCTCTGGTGGCGACAGAGGTATTGAGGCCTGTCTTTGACTGATGTGCTGTGGCACAAGTTGTCTTCGTCTCAGACGAGTATTGCGGAGGGTTTTGACAGTGTTCACTCCAAATATCCTGCTCCGAGCGGAGCTGATCAGAATAGACGCCTCTCTCAGCACTGCTAGGCGAGCTCCACATCACAGTCTGTCACCACTGTCAAAAAGTAGGGTCTGCACTTGGATGCTCACTTTACAACATGGCGATGGCCTGTAACATCTTGTTAAACTCTCAAATATGTCAGGTTTTTTTTTTTTTTTTTTTTTTTATGCTTGTAGGGTTCTTGCTTAAAGTGTTGCTCTGGATTTGCTATTCACAAAATACTTGATTTACTAAGTTGGAAAGAGTTAGAAATAAATGAATGTGACATTGACTGAAACCATCTTCTATTCAAAAATGCCACACACATCCTCCCATCAGGAGCAAAGAACATTAATACCTGTGTTCATTTTTTGTTACTTTGAATCACCCAGATGAAATTGCATTCCTGCTTATTGTGAAGTGGAAAGCTGATTACTTCACCTGAAGGTATTGCGGTAAAGTTTTTAAGCATTCCCCAAACACTCAAACAAGAGTTTGATCTCGATCATACAATTTTCCGAGCGATTCTCTAAAAGTTTTTGAGGACAGGTGATATTTAGTTTAATTGAACGCTGCCAAACTTGGAAAATGTATCAGGTTGCAGAGTGTGATATAACAACTCTGTCTCTTGTCAAATTCCATTTATTTCAACTCCAATTATGTTTTTGTTATGAGGATAATGCTGGTGGCTTTGACAATTACAGTTGCAGGTCCTGTCAGACAGCCCTTTCTGATGAGGAACTGAAGCTGTTGTGTTCATCTATGCTCTGATGAAAGCCACCAGACTCTTTTGGCAAAAACGGTCAATTTATCTTACAGAACACCATAGTCGTCTACCTTGATGATGTCTACTCTGTGTTATTGTGTGACTGTGGTGTTTAGTGTATAGGATTTAGGGGCATCTAATCACAGAAATGGAATATTCATATGTTTTAATAGATTACAATGAGTCTTTTCTGCTGAGGGAGCGGTTCCTCATCACCTTGTTTCTACAGTAGCTCAGAATGGAGCTTTTTTCTATTTTACCAAGGGAGGTATCCATTGTTAAGGTGCATTATCACCCATAATACTGTAGTGCAATGCGAATGAGAGTTATTATCCCTTTACACAACTGCACAAAATCAAAAAGTGGCACTTGGTAGTGATGTTAATTTATTTTCTTTGAGTTTGCCCATTGACAGCAGGGAAGTTGAGCAGTTTCACAAGTAGTTTACGAGTAGTTCACTTGAAAAATATCAAATGGTTTTCTAGTTCTGCTACAGAAATGAAATGTTGAGAAACGGCATAATGGGCAACATGGTTGGAAGACAGACAAAAAAAAAGCTAAAGGCACCGCTCCAACACATAACGATAAATTATATCAAGCTTGGTGAAAAAACATCGAATGGCTTTCTGCTGATGGTCCAAAAACTTGCATTCACTCTAACTCCCCCTCGTGGTTCTCAGGTTGCCAAATAGCAAAAGGCACCACACCAGCACATAACAGTAAACTGTCTCAAGTTTGGTGAAAAAATATTGGACCGACATACAAAGGTGATATCGCAAATTCAGACCAAATGAAACAGAAGCGATCTTAACACTAGATGCTACCTGTCATAAAATGGGAAAAACGGTCACTTCCTTAGAATGACTCATTCTAATGTAAAGAAAACACAGCGATATTATATATATTATATATAGATATACAGATATTATATATAGAGATATTATACGCTAATGAAAACACGATAGTGAGTTTTATATTCCATTTCCCTCTAAATCTCACACATTGAACCTGAAGTTCACATCACTTATGGCAACCTTTTTGTTTTCATTAAAGCTTCTTTTCTCATATGACAGCCAGCAGGTAACTCTCAAAGTACCTGCTGCGTTCCTGCTGAGCCTTGTGGTGATAATAGCCTCCGAACTTTCAGGTGCTAACAATAGATGGTGTGAATTAGTAAAAGTTAAGGAAGGACAGAGCAAGTCATTGGGGTAATAGAGCCTTGTAATAATCTCATTAAAAAGAGGGAGATGAGCAGGGACGAGACCATTATCCTAATCCATTCCCTACATTATGAGTATTTATTACTTTAGTTTTCCAGGGCTTTTCTCATCAGCACCTTGATTGGGATTCTGCTGCTTCTGTGTTTGGCTGCTGGGCAGGACGGCTGAAGTGAGCTCCCATCAAAAGTGAAATCTCAGTCTGACGGAGCTTTCCCTGGTGGCACGGCAACATGGCTAATGGCCTCGCTCTGGGCCTGCCCAGGCATAGCTTGTCGATACAATTCTCTTCCGCTTTTCCCACTTGCCAGTTCCCATCTGGAGCCAATTCATGAACTGAGATGGTGTGTACCTTTCCCACGAGGTCACCGCCTGTCTCCGTATAACACTTAGCCTCAGTCCTCCCCCTCCACATCCCCTCTGGTCTTCTCTCCTCTCGCTCCGCTGAGCTTCTGTTCATTGTGACAGGCGGTACAGTGCAGTGCATTACAGTGTGTCCACTTTCACTTTACTGTAAGAGCTTCATTACTAAGAAAGTGATAAAAGTGCTGATGACAACAGCCAAAGCCTCCCTTCACAACAGATGTATTGTTTATCACTTATGTAAAACGGGAACAAAGAGATTTCCTAGAGGTGCTATATTTAACACATAGTGAAATAAATATGCATTGTTTTTAACTTGTTATAAATGCTCCTCCTAAGTATTTTACCTTCGAGTATGGACTGATATAAGTACCTTCTCTTGGTATATGTCAAATTTACATATACCAAGAGAAGGTACTTATATCAGTCGTTTATCTAAAAAATCTTAATCTTTATGTCAAGTGTTAAAAATGATGACTCATTCTGTACTTGCATATGCATAAATGTACTTGTTTAAATATAGTTTGGGCTGACTAACCAACCCCCTCTCATTGCAAAATTTCACCTAAATTCAACAACAGATGAATTTAGGTGGGTGTCTGAGGAGGAAGGCAGTTCTCTAAAGCTCCAGATTACTATGGATCTCCAGACACTCCATAACTACTAAGTCATGTTATTTGGAGTGATTATATTAATTCCCTCTATCTCGAAATGATACCTCCTATGCATATTCATATTCATTTCATTTGGAAACGGGTCATATCGTGCAAACTGAAGATGCTCTAATTGGCATTTCAGTGGATTTATGTAGTATATTGACATTAGCTAACTCCATTCCTAAGCTAACGGGAGCTACAGTTGTACGCTGCTGCCGCTGTAGAGGAGCAGAAGAGAAGCACTGAAGAACCTGGGCACAAACACAAGGATTTTCACAGAAAAACCAGCCAAAGTTCTCATAGAAATCAGTGTTATGCATGCAGGTCACCAAGCTTACAAATGGAGTTATCTACCGTCAACAAATGACAGCACAGACCAGACTCCAACACAACCACGTTAGCATACACTCACTAGATGTGTTTCCAGCTGTTTTTATTGCCATTATATATTTGTGCATTAAAAACACCTGAGTGGAAATAAAAGTAAATAACAAAAATAAAAATTTGAAATAGTTATTATGCTTGGGAGAGGTAGAAAAGTTATCGATAATGGGTAAATGCGAAGAAGTCCAGTGGAAACAGATTTAGTGCAAAATGATGTGTCCGAATGTGGAGACTGTAACGTTCACTGAATTAATACAAGAAACAAATATACATGCCATATCACAACAGCAACAAAACTCCATGTGTAAAGAAACAAATGTTAGGTTTTGACAAACTGTGGTAGAGTTTGAAACAATGTTATATGAATCAGACCAGCTTCAGGTTTTTTGACAAAATAACTCTTCGATCATTGGCTCAGATAGGTATGTTATTGTATGGAATACGACATCAAACTGGCTTCAAAATATGACGAAGAACCAACTCTTAAAATTTGCATAACAGAAGTGGATAGAAAATCATTTTTATTTTCTTTAGCAGACTTTCTGAAAATTCTGTTAAAATTTGTCTCACATTTGTCTGGAAACCCACCTACCGAGACCTCAACAGAATTTGTGGTGTTTGAAAAACAAGGAACTGGTTGAATAAAAGGCTGTTACCAGTTGGAAACTCATTCATCTGCCATTTTTTATTTTCATTTAAAAAAAGTTTTTGCTCATTTCAATTAAGAGTGGCTTAGTTTGTGATGTACTGAAACATAACATCCATATTAAAAACACAAACTTTGTAAGCTGCCACAAGTCAACTGCTGAACAGCAGGAGGCTGTCAGACAGGCCGGCTGAAGGGGTTACGGTTCCTACTCACCCAGTCAAAGTGCATATTCATTCACGCTGCTCAGCTCTGGTTCAGCACTGAACTGTTCAACTGTGTCTCAAGGGTGAGCATCAGACAGGCATAATCTCAAGGCCATGCACTGTTGGTCTCATTATTATTCTGAACCATATTTACCTGTTTAGCTGAGGAAAGACAGAGTGAACAGTTAAGACTCCAAAAAAGTGTTTAAACAATGAAGACCTGTTTTATACTTTGTAATAAAACCTTGAAATTACAGACTTTCTTTCTGATTATAAAACAAATCGTTTGTGCCAATATCTTTTTCCAACACCTGCCAGCATGGATTGGGCAGAACTCACAGAGACACCTTGGGCCATATTTACTAAGCAGGGCAAATGCAAAAAAAAAAAACAGAAAAAAAAAAAAAAGAACCAGTGGGAGTAGCCAGTTCTGTGGGTGGTCGACTAATAATGCACACATTTACAAATACAGACGCAGCCAGCACTTGTGTGGAAAGCAGCGGCGTGGAGGGTACTGTGGCACCCTCGGCTATACATTTAAAAAATCAATCAACAAAATTTTTTTTTGTGTTTTATGTTCATATTATAATGATATTTTGATTTCAGTAAGTGGTTAATAGTAGATGCTACACAAAAGTGAATTTCACGTTTCTTTATGATTCAGATCAGAATCGCCCACTGACAGCAGCACCTGCAGTACACATGATGATAGCCCAGTCAGGAAGAGAGCAGGAGAGCTAACGTTTGTCAGGGTAAAGGAAAGGGGGAAGCAAGGGCTAGGTGTTGGAGTATCAGCATAAGGTAAGACCGCTTTTACATGCACTGCCACCGTTCAGTGGGCATGTTAGCCTACTATTAATTGTTAGCAATTTACTTTGCATACTTGGTCGATGCTCTTATTATAAAGATATCTTTTAAATCTGTCTTTCATAACAGCCAGTGTATAGCTGCTGTTGTACAGTGAGCTTTTTTTCAGATCATTGACTGCTTTGAATGTAAAAAACAGTGCCAGTGTTCAGGTACCACAGAGCACATACCATGTAATAAAGGCTCAGTGTGTGATATTTAGTGCCATCTAAATATCACACACACACGCCCAACCCCACCTAAAACCTAAACCAAAAAGTGCAAAAGGCCCTCATTGGACCCAGTGCTCGGTCTGTCTGTTTTTTGGTTAACTGGAAAACATACCGTGTCTATAAAAAGTGGATGGAGCTACCTGGACATCACCCATTGATTTTTGGACTGTCATTATATTCGGGCAAAAGGGGCGAGGCTGCAGCAGCACAAGGGTTGATGGATGAGGTAATGCTAAACGCTAGCTTCAGTCTTGTTAAGAAAAATTTGTTTTATTCAATAAACAGAAGCTTCGAAAAGTCACATACACATGAAAACCTGACATGCCAGAGACCAAACCCTAAAATATTGTTTATAAATGGACAACCAGAACACTTACTTGAAGGTCCAAATAAAACAAATGACTCCTGGAAAACATTTTATTCACTCAGTGTTTTTAGAGAGAAGTTCATTGTAAGTCTATGGGAGACAGGGCTTTTTGGAGCCAGCATCTAGAGGCTGTCAGCGGTATTACACTTTAAGATACTTACACAAAGCTCCTCGCTCTGTGGGGGAAAATAACTCCAGTCCATTCTGAGCTACTGCAGACATATGACTGATCTTGTCTATATAAAAATTCAACTCCTTCTAAAGGAATGAAAATGCAATTCTTACTTTCAGTGTCCAGCTGCTGTTGTATGTGTATGTATATAGCCTATGTTTTGTGTATGTTTTCATACATATTTATTACTCCTTTTGAATACCGCATGTTCATAAAAAGTATACTACTTACTTTTTAAAGGTCATAGTCATGTAAGCATACACAGCAGCATGGATCATCATGTCCTTGAGCATATGCTGTACATGTGTTTCATCAGACACATGTCCATTCATGTGAATGTGACAACAAGAGCATACTTGATGAAATTAGGACCCACATATTGTGGAATTATAACGGTGTTATATATAACAAAATACAATACAGGTCTAGATGTGAGTCATGTAATTCCTGATCTGCTCAAATAAAAGTGATTCACAGATGAAAGCCTATCGAGCCATTCAAATATATGCCCTGGCTTTTCACCTGAAATGAAAAGAGTGGATCCTCATATCCCTCCATACCTGGCCCTGCTCACGCTGTGTACCCGTCGGCCTTTCTGAGGTGGGGGAAGATCGCATGGCTCCTTTTTTAATGTTCTCTGTAAATCCTGTGGGGAAATTACCCAAGCCCGGTCACCACCGTTTGTGACAGATGGAAAACCTTTCCAAAGGGATTATGATGCCCTAGACTCGCTCTCGTTCTCATTTCTTTTAAAGCCCAGGTATCAGTTATCTGTCAGCGGAGCTCTGGATTGCCTTGACAGAGGTGCACATGTCTAGGTTCGACCCTCACCGGAGAGCGGATGAAATTCCCCGTTATGACCTCTCTGTCTCTGCCAGTCACAGCTGTCAGGCAACACAATGACATGGTGGTAACATTTGAAATGCACCCTAATAGCGCCCTGTTGGGTCTTGTTACCACTATCACCCCGACCCAACAAAAGGTTTTATTGCCTATCAGCAGTGTGCCACACTCCCAACTGCCCCATCCAAATGGGATTAACTTTTAAGTACACATCTAGGATGACACTCTTGGTGGAAAATTGATGGACTGCTCCATTAAAGGGGATATTGTTGAGACATAATGTACTGATGTGAAAGGAGGCTCCAGCCACAATGGGTGTGAATCTAGACTAGTGTTGTTAAAGTGTAGGAAAACTAACGCTATCAAAAGCACACACTTGACAGCATCTTAAAGGAATGCGGGGTCAATTTGGTACGGTTTGGGGCGGTGTTATAATTTCATGAAGTAATATATATAAAATGTGCTTACAAAAATGTACAAGACACAAAAATAAAGCAAAAAGAGATTCTACAGTGAAACATACATACAAGCATAAGCAAAGACACAGAATTCTCAAATGTAACAAAATGAGTCCCATTGTTTTACAGTAAACATTTCATTAGATTGACTCAAAAAGCTTTCAACACTCACTGTGCACATGAATTCATTATCTGAAGTAAAAGTTGGCCATGTTTACTCCATTGCATTCTTGGACACATTCTTTGGTACAAAAGCTCATAAAATAAACATTTACATTTTGTTTTTTTCATTTTTGAAATATGAGTGCTATTTAATTTGCAGATATATTTCATTTCATTTCATATTCAGTTATATTACATTATAGGCCAGATCTGAGTTGTAAAGGTTAAAAGTGTTTGTGTTTTACTTCTAGTTTGTTAAACCTGCATTATTTGAATGACACATAATTGGTTGATTGTCGTTAACACATTTTAGCTAGTCTAGGCAGATTTAGCACAGAAATTTGTGCTTTAGAATTTGATTGTGCAGGTAAAAATTGGTTTGGGTTGGTAAAAAATTTGGGCTGCTTCACAATCAGTTTAGCTGTGCAGACTGTGCGTTCATCAAATATTTTGTGTGGTTTTGCGTGCATTTGGGACATTTTTTAAAAGGTTTTTGGTTGGGAAACATCAGGTGTATCTGGCAACACTGCTTATAGCTTTATTTTGGTCTCAATCAAAGCGTGGACCACCGAGGGCCACTTAATGCTGGCTCCAAAAACAACTGGCTCCCATAGACTTCCACTGAACTTCTTTCTAGAAATACTAAGTCAAGACATTTTTTCAAGGAATTTTTCCCATCTCTTTCACTTTATTTGGATCATCTAATAAGTGTACCGGGGTTCCTTTTGTAAATGATGACTCCGTTAAAAACATTTTCAGGTTAATATAAGGTTTTGATGTCTGCCATATGTGCTTTGATTGACAACTTTGACAGCTCATTCAGCTGCCAAGTCTGTTTGTTGAATAAAACATTTTTATCCCCTGAGCATATAATGCAGCGGAATATAGTGATCCACACGTCTGTCCATCCGTCGGTCTGTCATCATTTTGTTTCCGGAGCATAACTGGAAAACCATTCAATATATTTTCACCAAACTTGCTGCGATTTATCAGTTATGTGTTGGAGTGGTGCCTTTTGCTATTTTGTCTGTTGTCATCATGTCTGTGATATAATTTTGTTGTTTCCTCAGTAGAAGACAACTACTCAATATTTTCCCAGTTTTATTTTTTTCTTTCCTACCTCTAGTTTCTGTATTTATCATGTGGCTGAAACAACACAACCTAAACTCAGTGTTTAATCATTTTAAACATGGCTCAAATGTAACCCTAATCCTAACCCTGGTCACAGCACTGCAGCCAGTAGAAATTAAACCCCCTCCTTCAACATCACTTCAACAGTACAGTGGATAGAGATAGACTGACATGTGACCTGACTAGACTGTATCTGAATCAGTAACAAGTAAAGCCATTATAGTCTGGCCCACTTATCCATCAAATGGTTAAAGAAAAGCCACTATTCAACTGTGAGAATAAATACACTTAACAAACCAACACCTAGTCTTGACCTGAACGTTTAGGAGACAAAATATAATGTTTCAAAGAGGAAAAGGAGGCCGTTATTCATAAGGTCCTGCATTTGCAATTCTTTTATGCTGTCGCTTTATGTACAGCACAATATTCCCACCGGTTACTCAGAACTAATTCTGGACCAGCCACGGTATTAGAAAGAAATAAAGCCTTATGGAAGCTCATTTGCACATGCCTGGCCCCCTCGGCCCTGCACTGGCTGACAGCGGAGACTGTACTCTAGTTATATTCATTGTCTATAGCTTCACCAGGGGCATGGACACACTTTCTTACATTTTTAACATTCATATAAATGACATTCTCTGTTTGCATCAGGCCTCCCGGATTCATTATATTCTGCTCTCCCATTAGCTCCTGAGTAAGACAAAGAGAAGTATCCATGAGGAACTGTTCAATAACTCATTTAAAGAAAAAGAAGTGAGTCAATGCACAGAATGCAAATTTTTCTGCTTATTCTCTGTTGAAGAGGATAGATATTAAAGAGTCTAGTTTAAAGTGACATGTTGGGGAAAAGACACTCATTTCTTTTGTTACCAAAAGTTATAATCCTGAAGACAGAAGGCTTAGCATTACAACTGGAGGCAGAGGCTTTTGCTTGGTGAAAAGTCTGGCATTTCTCTGTAGTTATTTAACAGCATTTGATTCTGAAGATACAGGATGTTGTCGACTTGACCTCTTCTGAGGGGTAAATCTTCCCTTGATGAAGGAGACTGATTGACTCATGATATGTTCAGATGTTCTGGTCAAAGAAGTTGAGCGTCGTCTGGAGTTTAATAAGGTGAATTCACTCTTCGTGTTGTGCTCCTTTAGTTATAGTTAGGGTTAGGGTTAGGGTTAGCTTCATTCAGGATTGCACTGAATAAACACCAGGTGTTCAAAAATATTTAATCTGGATTAAAATATCCATCTTTTCTAAAAAAAAATGGATCTGGATTAGCAGGATTACATATCACAGTGTAGGATACTAGCTCTGCAAAGAACAACAGGTTGAATTTGCAGCATGGTGTCACTCTCAGTGCTTTTATTTGAAGAGACTGAAAGCAGCACACTAGAACGACAGAAAATATTTTTGACTGGTTCATCTCTGGTTCATCTGCGTGGTTGTGATCAGTTTATTAGCTGCTACTACACTGAAAGACGCCAATCACGATAAAACCCCAATCACGATGACCATCCCGTTTTTACGCAATACATCTTGACGAAGCAATAGAAAAATACAGAGTTTCACAAGGAGAGTCTCAAAACGTGCAGTTGAACATAGGATGTAAAATTCTGCCCCTCCCTGTCACTCTGTTGATCTCACACTGAAGGTTTGAACCAGACCATGTGATGTAATTCGATTACTTCTTATTACTTCTGAACAACTGAGCCTGGGAATGTACTGGTGCCAACTTAAATGTAGCTTTGTTGTAGAAAAACCAGATGGCAGTGGAGGTGGTCAGGTCTGCTGTTATGCCATAAGAGCCAAAATCCAACGGCAGAAATGAATCCTTAATATGGGTTTGAAATGGAGCAGGTAACCCAATATGAGTGCAGAGCTGCACAGAAATAACGGAATAGTGAAAATCTGTCAACCGTTGTTACCACTTAGAGGACCTGTATGCGCCGCTCTGTTCCCTTAGGTGCTAAATTCCAGCAGATGGATTCAAAACAGTCAAATAGTGCAGGTTTAGCGTTCTGTGGTAATCCAATATTATCAAAAAAACAAAGCATCATCTAGAGACTGTAGACTGAAGCGATAAGATTGTTCTTGAAAAGTACCACCCATTCAGGCCCAAATAAAAGTAAAGTAAAATATAACACACAAAAACTCAGACTTAAGACACTGATGCTCAAACAGTGGACTGACTTGGCTGCCATCTTGGATGGGGTTTGGTGACAGGAAACCTCTCCAAGCTGTTGTTTAACAAAAGTCTGTCACAGCCTGTATTTCAGAGATGTAAAAACATCTTTTTTTATGTTAACATTTTGGTCAGGTTGACTGTTTCCCAAGCCCTACAGTCTTAATGTTAAATTAAGCCTATATCACCATCAAGACCCTACTACATTTTAATCTTTAATTGGGGATCTTAGAGTCCTCCTAAGCCAAGAACAGGAAAAGTGTGTTTACCACACTTTTCCTTTTTCACGTTTGAGTTAAGTTTGATTTTTTTTTTCACGTTTGAGTTAAGTTTGATCACCTATACCCATATGCCATAATGAAATCTTAAAGACAAATCTGAAATTTCTCTCAAAACTGCTTCTTAAACAGCAGCAGTAAAAGAAAAAGGTTGAATCTGGAATCGTTTGAACTCTCGCCTCCTGGGTATTCAAGTCCTAAATATTAAAACGGTTAACTCTTGTTTTCATCTGAGGCTGCTAACATGGGGAAATTTTGTTGTCCATGTTTAATTTATCTTCCTAACTGGTTAGATTTAGATATAAACAACATATATCTGTGAATGTGCAGCTTCACTAAGTTTTCCATTTTTTGCCTTGGATGTCACTATATCAGTCGGTTATAAAGGATTACGTTTTTTGAATTCAAGTTATTCAGTGAGAACACAGACAGAGCTTTGATAACGGGTGCGATTTGAAGTATTTGACCAAACAAACCACTGAAAAAGGGGGTTAAAAAGAAAGCAGCAGGGAGCGTAGTCTTTGCAGAAAAGGTTGTAATTTTGCTAAGTGAGTCATCAAAGATAGTCATTTAATCCCAGATCTGTCCCAGACAGGAAAAGAGAACTCTTTTGATCAGGAAATGAGGCCAACGCTGGGCCTCCAGAGAAATACCCAAATCCATTTTGGGGATTGAAGTCAATTCAGGGAATGAAAAGATCAACAAACAATCTATTTGTCAAATGCAAAGCCTGTGGTTATCTAATTAAGTAAAACATACACAAATGAGGCTACTGCTGCACATGTCGGAAATCTTAGAAATTCAAACGTTCACAATTTAGCCATTAAAAGGTAAAAAGAACAGCTTGTCAGCTGGTTCCTCAAGAGACAGACATGGGCAGGATTTCAATTTGTATTATTTTT
Source organism: Coranthus polyacanthus (assembly GCA_037367275.1). Classification (NCBI taxonomy): domain Eukaryota; kingdom Metazoa; phylum Chordata; class Actinopteri; order Kurtiformes; family Apogonidae; genus Coranthus; species Coranthus polyacanthus. The sequence goes on from JAPQRN010000010.1 coordinate 21,541,699, forward strand.
TGTGTATTTTGTCATTTGTATGTATATTTCTGGGCAGAAAAATATGATAGAATTTGTAATTAGGTGCTTTGAGAGCTTGTATTTGAAATAGTTAAATAATAATTCATGAACCTTTTTATTCTCAAATAAGAAACATATTTATCTCCAGGTTTAAACTCCATCGATTCTCAAACAGAGTACCTTTATTTACCTCATCTGCAGAAAGAACCGGGCCTGTTTTTTCTCATTCCTAGTTTTTATCAAAATATGTTGCATCCCTGTTTTCTACTATATTCATTTTTATTAGCTGTCAACACAAACCAAACTCTTCCTCCGTGTTTCACTGCCGCCTTGGTAAATTTAGTGGACATTTCAACAACAGTGCCATATCCTCGCTGCTCTGCCGCTCTTAAGGTTCTTCTGTATTTGTTACTTTCAGTTTGTTTACAATGTGTTTTTGTCATTTCAAAACACAAATTACTTGTGTTTTAGCTAAATACATTTTTCTAACACCAGTATCTTTACGCAAGTATCTTACAAATTCAAACCTTCACAAGTATCTTAGAAATTCAAACGTTCACAATTTAGCCATTAAAAGGTAAAAAGAACAGCTTGTCAGCTGGTTCCTCGAGAGACAGACATGGGCAGGATTTCAATTTGTATTATTTTTTGTGTATTTTGTCATTTGTATGTATATTTCTGGGTAGAAAAATATGTGTAGTATTTGTGTGTGTGGAGTGTGGAATTTTTCATTCGTAATCCATCAGGATTGATATTATTACACCTATGCAGACAGAAGTGCCTGAATAACTCTATGTTAGTGTGTTGCTGCAAACACAATTTATACCATTGACTGTTATGCAACCTTCACTCTCTCACTCGCAGAAATATCACAGCTTCGACGGCTGTCCTCTATTATTGAATAGAAAGAGAGAGAAAAACTGCAGGTGGTTGCCGTTTAATATTTAAGAGGTTTTGCTGGATTCCAGCACCTGCCATGCATACTGACGAAAAAGTGAGGGTTTCTCTCTCAGCAGACGTGGCCTGCGGACCCTGTGGCCTCCATACTGCCCTCTATCCCGTAACACCCCACCACCACCACCAGCCAATCTCTCTCTCAGCCCAACCCTCCCCTCCACAAAGCCCGGTCTGCACCCAAACACTTCGCCTTCATGCTTTATTCATTTTCCATAACATGAACATCACAAGTAAGTCTCTGTCTGTCAGCCCACTCTTCGGATTCTGGGATTAATGTAAATCCCGACAAACAAAGAGGATTCAGTAGTGAATGATAATGGATAGATGCTATTTGCATTGTAATATGAACTCATTAGATGTGTCTATATCCAAGAGGTGGCTGCCTATTTCAGCGCTGATGTGACGTTTTGTTTTCATGGAAAAGAACAGTGGTTCTTCCAGATGAGGGGAGGAGATGGAGGTGTCCATGTTCATCTGGGAAAATGTTTATCATGATTCCAGTGTAGTCGTGTCTTTTCTGACAAATCAGCCACAACAGTTTTACACCAACGTTTGGCGAAGACGCGCTTCCCTCAGGACTCGCCAATTCTGAAAGCTTTTTTCACCCTCTCTCCAAAGCTCTCAACAGGGGGGGATGCAATGTTTTATCTTTAAAATGAAAAGAGGTGTCATGAGGCGTCACTAAATGCACGGGGACTGTGTTTGATTGCTTCGCTCTAGTATGAGGGGCTGTTCTCGTGTCTGTTTGGTGCCTATCACTTGCTGCCAGTTTGCCTCATCATAAATAATGCAGTCTCCACCCTGCCCACCCAACAAACACCTAAATGAAGACAGCCTGCATTGCAGATTCTCCGAATGAGAAAGGTTACTTCAAGGAGCATGGCGAACCAGGATGAGAAAAACAACAGGAAATGTTTGACAAGGATGCCTCTGTTTGAGGGCGTTGTTGCACAAATATGCGTATTCTTGTTGATATGTGTGCGTCTGTTTGTGTGCACTTGTATCTGCTCGTGTGGGTGGAATAAATAAAGGTACCATACGTATCAGGGGGTAGTATAGGCGAGAACAGAGCAATCTACAGGCGAGTGTATGTAAGCCTGTAGAATACAGTAGCTCTATCTCCCAAAATATCATGTTTTAAGGCAGATAAGATTGGCAGGAAAAAATATATGATGACAGTTATCTCACACATAAAAGTCAGCTCAAGCAATGCTCCAGAAAACTTGTGGCTGAGACATTCCAACAATTGAAAATCTGCTTCCCCTCTACTTTTAATCACCTGAGTTTGTGATGAAATACCTTAGCTGGAGGCATGTCTGTGACTGTTAATACAGGGAGTCAGGACTCTAGCATACCAATGAATCTATAATATATCAGTATATGTTTATTAATCTTGGCAATGCAACAATAAATATTCATGGCTTTTTTATTCTCTATTATGCTATGATGTTAAATACAGTTAAATGCTTAAAAAAAAAAAAGCTATTAATAATGGGTTGGAGATTTCTCTTCTCCAACTCATTTCTCTTTTTCAGGTTAGACGGCAACAAGTCTGCAATTGTAGCAATTAATGTTAATTGGTAATTAATAAATTAATAGCCACTCGAATGTTCTGCAGTTTTGTTTTTTTTTTTTTATTTCTGAAAATTTGCCATGCTGAAAGCAAGAGCTATGCTGGACGGAGATAAATAGCAGGCAGGGGTGGCAACAGATAGATACAGATACTAGTGCAAAAAAAGTACTGATTCAACTTGTTTACTTAGTAAAAGTGAAAAAGTCCAGACTCTAACAGTATAAAAGTACAAAGTCTTTGAAGGGCATTTCTACCTGCTGTTTGTGTGCAAAACTAACTGAAAATATAAAGTGAGAACTATTAAATTATTCATTATTAGGAATATTAAATTAATAATGTACTAAATATATCTTTTATATTCTTAAGATGGATAGTTGTTTCATTACTAAACATCACTTCTGGACTGTAGCACACACACATTAAAGTGTGTTAAAGCTGAATGCAAAGTAAACAAGACAATAGTGGACACAGACAGAGGCATATTTGTAATAATGTGTTTATTTTCGATGATTGTTTCCATTTTGGCTCCATTTTGAATTATTCATCACCAGGTTTTACTACGTGGCTCCGAATTACGAACTTACAGGGAAAAGACAAAAACGGAGACGGTTCTGGAAGAAAATCACCACACACACAAAATCCCAAAACCAAAATGAAAACACTGGTGTTCATGAGTGCGAGCGTGGCACACTTGTACCTAGTGCATATGCTAAGTAGCTGTAGCTAGTTTCGCAACATCTGTATGGTTGGCAACGTTACAGTACTTTTGGGAGCAAACAAAGATACCGAAAAACAAACTCCACTCCACTGAATCTGAATTGTTTTCTGAGTACACAAACACAACTACAAATGCTCAGACAAACCCTTGTTTCTGGTGGACTTTAAACTGCAGATGGTGTGGATCAGGTAATAGTGGGTGCAGCAGAGGCTTTAGTCTGTCATGAAGTTGAGCAGCAATGCCAAGTTAACTTAACCTTTTAACTTTTTACCCTTTTCATGGAGTCCTGTCTCTAAACAAAAGCTTGTGGAACCTTTGCTCAGGGGTTAGGCTTATAACACAGCAAGTGTAAGAGCAAAATAGTTGTATTCAGTTTAAATGTAAGCCTAACCCAAGGTTCACTTGGGGTTATAACATGTGAAATGTGTGAAATGTGTGAATTAGGGTTAGAGGTTAGACTTCATTTGATTTCAGGGAACATCTTCTAGTTTCTGTGTTCAGGATGTGGCTAAAACACAATCTAAACTACATCAGTACAAACATAGCTCCAATATGCCTAACCCTATGCAGAAGTGTGATAAACTAAAGTGTAAGGGCAAAATGCATGTATTAGACTTCATTTGAAAGGGAACGTCTTCTAGTTTCTGTGTTTAGCATGGGTTAGGGTTAAAACACATGGTTAAACCCTAAACCAGCATCACTAAAACATAACCTGAACATAACCTCAGTTCAAACATGGCTCAAATCAAACCCGAACTCTAAAATGTCATTGACTTGGTGGATGTTATTAAAAGTGTAGGTTCAGGTTTTTTAAAGTCTATAGATTTCGTGGTAACATGTGCGTCTCCCAAATGTGTCCATGCAGACCGCGACCTATTGCATATAATACATCTCACTGTAACTGTAATGGCTAACCATGTGTGAAAAAACCTATATATCTGCCATTGTTGTTTCAGGCGCAGACATGTACAGGTGCCTTATTATTACAGAAAGAAAACAATGGGCATGTCATCATTTCCTAAACTCTCTCCTGTCCACATGGATGAACACAAAAAGGACTTTTTAAAAATCTTCACGTTTCAACCTCTTAACATCTACCAGGTCAAATTCAAGCCATGTTAGGGTTAGGGTTAAATTTGAGCCACACGCTAAACATAGAAACTAGAACATGTTCCCATTCAAATTAAGTCTAATACATGCATTTTGGCTTTAAACTTCTGTTATAAGTTTAACCCTAAGCAATGGTTCCCTGAAAAGGGTGGATGTTAAAAGGTTAAACAATCTCCATCTCAGTGACCTTTGACACCGATGGCGTGTTCATTTTGCCCAGTACTAATATGTATTAATGTGGACAGGGCATATATCTACAAGAAATAAAAATAAGTTAGTGAAACTCATCAGTGAGATTTTTCACAAAATATTTGAATGTGTTGTTATGGACTTGGGGTTTATTATAGGTGCAACTTCAATCTTTTTGGCCTTCAGACCTGGTCTCACCTTAAAACCCAAGTGGATTTGTCTGAAAACTGACTTGACAACTTAGGTTGTCTGGACTCCAGCCCTGAGGCTACAGAAGCCATGCTGGGTGAATCGTGACTATTATGTAATCTGCAGTAAGATTCTGCTTTGAGATAAATTTCAAAAAATATATATTACCTTGACATTTTATATTTGGCATCTACAGACAAGTGGGATAATCATTTTGGTATCTGTAGTTGACCAATTTGTCATTGTAAAATACATGGAGCTGGTTGGTTTCCTTGAACTGGCTGGAGTTTTAGAAGATGTGATCTCTTTCCTCCACAGAGGCTTTAGAGTGCAGTTCATGAGCAGCAACCCATGTGCTTTTTAACATCCCAGTATGTTAACTTCAATGAAAAGTAGATTAGACTCGGGTGAGCGAACGCTCAGTCAAGCATTTCTACACACAAATCGAGATGGTGGACCTTATATTTACACTGTATGCTAACCTACTGAATCAATATTCTCTAAGTGCGCCCTAAACATTGGCAGCAGCCTCGGCATCAAAATATGTTCCCCTCAATCAAAAGCAGATTAGGTAGAGGTCAGTGACTAGCTTGTCGGCTGCCAATGGTCCATGTTGGAAATAATGAACCGCTCAGAACATGACAGACATGAATAGCATGATATATGATAGAACACACTCAGCACAGGGTGCACGGGCTTAATTGATAGTCAGGTGATTAATAAGGCAGAACACAAGAAAACTCCAATCAATTAATATATTCCATGTTCATGGGACAACACACACATGCACTGCCTGGAAAATAGAGAGATGTGTGTAACAAAGAAAAATGGCTGGCTCCTTTGAATTTAAATTAATGACAGTAGCATCGTTTATCAGCGCTAAACCATGTTAACATGCGGCCTGTGCTGGTTGGTTACACCCTGTTGCCTGTCTCATGTGGGTATGCTAGTCAAATTCTGTGCTACTGTTCTCTCAAATACAATCCAATTTATAGATAATTGATTCTGGGAAGTTTTCCATCTAGCTCTGCCTTCTGGGAAGTCGAGTAGTGGTCGCGCAACTACTGTAAAGCTTCAAGACCAGAGTGTTGAGCCAAGAAACTGTATCTTGGCCTGATTCATTCAGGCTAATAATGTTTTTCTCCCAACGACCCACCCCCCACCCCCCACTCCAGACAAGGAGAAGTGATTTAATAAACTTAACAATATGCTCCAACAACCGATGCCTCTGCAAATTAGGCTTTAAACCTCATCAAAAGTCTCACAGCAGTTACTGTGTTGTGGTCAGCTGTTACGCATGTGTAATCTCGAATACACGCTGCAGATTGTTTATCGGCATGCCAATCCGCATCTCTTGTGAGGAAATCTCAGTTCTCCTCTGCACCACAGAAAACAGTCTAAACCTTGTCAAGACACAGCAAAAGAACCTCAGGGAATATGTGGACTTTTTGGCATGCCGTACCTAATAAATGTCAAGAGGCTCACATGGGTTTGTAGGCATGTGAATGAAAACTTTCAGCTATCAAATACAATGCTTTAGTATTTATTTTTTTCAAAATGACAAGGCAGTCTTTTATATTATATATTCCACAGCCAGCTGCACATTTTGTCTTACTTTCAAGTTTGTTGCGTAACGTGATGTGCACTTTGATTCATAATGAATAGAAATTTTATTCAAGGTCATCTTGTCACTAAAATGTGAATAATTCCGTGGCAAATATGAGCTGCACAAAACTCAAAGCCACAAAAGAACAGCCAATGTCTGTCTGTTGAAATATTAAGGCAGGGAATAAATTTGAATGTGTCAATTGTCCCATGGTTGAGTTGAGAATCACTGATGCTTCATCACCTAATTAGAGTTAAATTTTAGCCTTGATCCTAAAAGAATGCTCCTACATATTGAGACCTGACTCGTGCCATCGATCATGTTGTGAAATGTAGCACAGCTCCCAGAGAGGTTGGCATGTTGCCTGCACCTCTCAAGGCAAGAGATGCTGGGCTCCAGCTGCTTATATGCCCTGGTTTTGGTGCAGCGGAGGTGCTACTGGCACTCGCTTGCTTGTATACCTGGCAAGGAATGGAAGTGTGCCACCCACTCAACAAGACTTTTGATTCGAGAAGTGTAGAGAGTGCACTCCTATCTATCTATCTATCTATCTATCTATCTATCTATCTATCTATCTATCTATCTATCTATCTATCTATCTATCTA
>JAPQRN010000010.1:21589693-21601685 GCA_037367275.1 Coranthus polyacanthus
AAGAAACATATAAAAATACATTTTACAGTATCCTCTGGAGGTGTATTCACACCAAATGTTGTATATTGAATGAATAACTCATACTTGACAAGAGTCTAAACCCTCTTGCCTTTTCAATGTTGTCTGGCTGAGTTACAGTGTTTTATCCAAAATGACACAAGGTGATCAAGCAGTGCAGTCATTTAGCTGTCAAACAAAGGACAAATTGAAAAATGTGATTGATAGCTACAGTTGTTTTATTCCATTTCATGGTGGGTGGTATCAAGCGTTAAGGTACATTACCACCATTATGTTTGAGTGTAGACCAGAGTTTTTAACCTCCAGCCCAGAACGGACAAAACAAACACGTGCTTTAATGAGCAACTTCAGCATTTTTAGTGACCACCATAGGGGAGGGTGAGGGGGGTGTTCAGTTGGTTGCAATCTGCAACTTCACCACTAGATGCCACTAAAGATCACACAGTGAACCTTTAAGGAACCACTGTCGAGGCACATGACTTACAGAGTGGAGAAGTAATTGTCAAATAATCAATGTACTGTTTTATCTAAATACAGTAATATTAAGAATAAATTAAAATAAATGGTTAATGAATTGGTGTGTAATCATGCGCTTGCATTCCTCTGATTTAATAAACCCATGTTTAATGTCACAGTGTTATGAACTGTGGGTAATGTCTTCAGCCAAAGTCTGGCCTTATGGAAAGTGGCCCTAAATGTCTGCAAAGAAAACCCTCAATCACAATTTAACAATGGGACACCCCTAAGCACCCAGAGACCTACCGGGAATACACCTCAAAGCCTGTGAGTGACATAGGGTTTGGGCTGTAGATTACCTTAAATATCACCTAATAACATGCTAATAAGTCAGATTGGAAGTAATTACAGAATTTTCATAATAAACATCCGTGCATAACCATAACGTCAATGGAAATATTTCAAATTTGGACTGAAACTCATTTCTGGTACTTTTTTAGATACGTCATATTATGTACACAAAGCTCTAAATGACTATTTTGGATTTAATTCTGTGTGGCGTTCTGTTTCCTACAAAATGTAGTTGCTACTGCATGATCATTTGTATCAGCAGAAGTTTTTAGGAAAAGTGAGACGAAAAGTGTAGCTTGATCAATGCTTCCTTTTTTAGCTAACGTCTGCGGCAGAACAGTTGAAACATCAACATCAATGAATACTGTGTCGAGATCTTGTCGCAGAAATAACGAAGCAGTTCAAAGGTCATATCACAAAGTGTCATTGCCCCTCTTTGATCCCTGCACCCTTCTTTCTTGAGGGTAAACTCACTCATCCATATATTTGTTTGTAGACAGGGAACAGTTGGAGCGTTTAGCTTCCTGTCACCCCGCTGCCCTTGACTCTGTTCTGAACTGGCTGTGCCCAGCACATCATCACCGCACCACTGCGTACCAAGACACCGAGATGACATGCAACATGTCCCCTGACTCCAGAAGAGGAGGGGAAGTCATCATTTATTCTTTCAGTCGCCTGCCACCTCTTTTGTCTCCTCGCCTTTTTAATTTCCCTGTCCCTTGTTTTCTGTCAGCTGATGATGCATAATATCCCTGCCTTGTTTGAACATGTGGAGGTTGGATGCTCTATATGAGGTGGGCACTTGACAGATAGAGATATGTCGGCATTTTTCCCTTGGATCTGTGACAGGTTAATTCTTACAGGGTTGTAAATACAAAGAGAGATGAATTATGCATGGAGATATAAAAGAAAGCGATGGGCTTTGTGGTTAGACTAGACGGAGTCTTTCCGAATGGCTTAGCATTTGAATGCATGTTTGCTGTCTGAAATGGAGCACATTTAACTATATGGATATAAGTCTTATTCACTTTAGTTTATAAGACTAGCAGACACAAGACTTGAAACGCCTGTTTAGTATATTCTCAAACACAGGTGCATGCAGGGCTATTCCCTACATAGCACAAATTATTCTTATTAATCAAGCTGCCGTGTGTGTTCAAAGGTATTGTGCTTCTCACAATAAATGTGACATACCACTCAAATTAACACAACTGGCGTCAAGGCTCATTTAATTCAAACAAAGCAGAAAACAGTACAAATTATTCTGCATTGGATACATTACACAGAGTAAAAGTGTGCAATATTTATCATTTTCAATAATATCTTAAGTGTCTTAGCCATGTACGGTCTGAAATTATTGCAATATACATCATTAGATTTAGTTTCTGTTTTGTTTTTTAGTTTTAAAAGGACAGATACTGGATAGGACTTGCAGATTCATCTGTCGATTATCCTCTCAACTAATTGATTCATTGTTTGGTTTATAAAATGTCAGAAAATGGAGAAAAATGATGATGTGTGTTTGCTGAAGCCCAAGGTGACGACCTCAAATGTCTTGTTTGGTCCACAACTCAAAAGTTTACTGTCACAGAGGACGAAAGAAACCAGAAAATATTCATATAACAAATATTTGGATTTTTTTAATTTAAAAATGACGTTAACACCACAAGGGATGATCAAAATAATTAATAATAGACAACGAATCAATTTATGAAGTAACAGTCGCAGCTCTACTCGTAGAACTAGAGTTACATCCTGTAACTACAGTCATCTAGTAGAGTAATCCGCAAACTGTCAGAAGTCACTTGCCATTAAAGACACCAGTGTTTTATTTCCCTTCAATTCAGGTCTTGTTAAGTGTCTGTTTAAAATGTTCTCGATCTCAGTAGATTTCATTTGTTTTTGTTCAATTTCCCCACAATAAATCCTCCTTTCCACTTTGAAATGCTGTATTAATGCTGGTACTGTGTGTGATCCCAGTAACATTTGCGCTGGTGACTTCAGTGTTTTTGAATTGTTTTTAACTTTCATACCTTTAAGTAAATTAATCTGTTTGTCCTTAAAAGTGCTGTTTTCATACATATCATTAGTAAAGAGAAATGAATATGAGTGAGCCCGTGCAGTGGAAGACTTTTACAACTTAACAAAATTATTATACTGACAACATCCCTCAAATCAACACCTTTCACACACAATGCATAATGTATTAATGATTAAAAAATAAGTCCTTCAAAGGTGTCTTTATTATTCTGAGTCAAAACAAAGATGCACCATTCTATTCATAATTCAGATTCTGCATACTGATATGCATATTAATAGAACTACTATAACTACTATTTTTTTTACATCTGATCCAAAAAATGTATGTTTATACAACAAACTTGCCTAAAATACAGTAGTTGTTCCAAGTTTGCATATGAAATGAGCATGCCAAACCTCATTCGACTTCATCCCTTCCTCCTCGACATCAACAATCTTTACATAAGATATTAAATCTTTTTTTCCCTTCAGGTTTGAATTTTAAAGCAGGGTGACGAAGATGAATCTCGTTTGCATACCTTAGCCCGTGCTTCGGGGTCCAAATTGCACAAGATAGGATGGCATTTTGAGATGATTCACAGAAAAATGTTACCTTTGTAATGACTCAGCTTCCTTTCTTCTTGTACTTCAGCCACATTTCACTAATTTGCCGCAGACTCCCATGCAGGCGCATTTTTGCCAATTGCCTTGCAAAGGGATAATACCGGCATGAATGTTCGATTGGTGAATCACCATGTTTGTCTCTCCGACCTCAATACACAGGAAACAGTTTGGTATTTCAGCGTGTCTCGTGGCCGTAAATACCAATGAGACAATACTTCTTCGAGAGTGACATTTATATCAAGTTTTGAATGAAGTACTTTCCCAGTGATTATGTTGTTTTGCTGTGGTGTATATTTTGAGTCTGAATCTTCGTTTGGCTCTGTCCGTCTTTCCAATAAAGACACCATCCACACTGTAATTTGAACATAAAAGAAATTCCTTCACTAGTTTTACCCTTCGGCATCCTTTGTTTTTTTTTTGCTTGACAAGGCAAATGGGATTCTTGTAAAAGATACAGTAATTGAAGTAATCAAAAGCTATTTGGCTGGCCAACTCAACACGACTTGTCCATTTGCCAAAGGTTTTTTGCGAAGGTTGCTTTTTTTCTTTTTTTAAGGATTTACGTGCATGTGACAGACTTCCCAACCCGCAAGACATAGTGTATAATTTTGTCCAGAGTGAGGAGTGTTACAAAGTACTCTCACGGCAAAGGAATCTTTAAAGCCTATGTGGGAATATAGCAACAGCTTTAAATCTACACCTATTTGTTATAATAACACCACAGGTAGTAAGTACCTTAATTGGAATAGTACAGTGTCACCGTGTAGTTACTCCTGCAGTAACACAGTGTAGCGAAAGAAAAGAATCCTACAAAGCATCCAACACAAAACACACAAAAACCCACTGCAATACAAGGTAAAACGTTTTACCTTAAGAATGCCTTAACATATATGGTCAACGTTGCAAGAACAGAAAAGTAAAAGCAACTGTTTCCAGTTTTCAGGGGTTTTTTTCTTCTCAGATTCAAATTTAAATTCTCCAAACTAATTGTGCACATCATAAAAGCGACTCCCCATTCTTCTGAACAAATGGCAAAGGCTTTGGCACATTCATACAAATGATTATGTCCAATTGTCTTCTGTTTCCTACATTATCAATGGCTTATGTCACGTCAGTACGTGTTAACACTGGTTCTCTGTTGAACAGTCTCAGGCATTAGTGCAAAGTGGTTCAGCCAGCCGCCAATCTGTCATGCATATTTTCTATAGGCTAAGAGACATTTTTTTGTAACGTGTCCTGATTTGATGAATTGCTCTCAGGTGAATCTTGACTCTCGCTAATGAAGGGGAATGTGTGAAGTGTTAGATCAACCAATGATCGTTAGGAGGTGAAGAAAGACTCCAGTGTAATTCACTTCCCCGTCAGCGCTGCACGTACAGTTCTGCCTAAGGGCTGTTTCCTATGTTTACATTTCTAATTTTGTATATTTTCTGCCCTTTGTGCTATGCAGAGTCTTGTCTTTTTCTTTTCTGTATCGCAATAAATAACATGGTCTGTCAACATATTGCAGAACAAAAGTGTAAATATGAATCCTGTCTCTAATTTACAACAAAAAATACTTTAAGAAAGCTTATTGATTAATTCATTTATGGGCGGATTTGTACGAGTAAATAGTAACATAAAGTCATGATTCATTGTCTCTGTAGAGAAATTAATATAACCTTTCATTAACAATGGACTTATCTGTTCAACCCTAACCCAAGTTCATTAACATTAATTCCTTTGAGACATAAACTACGATTTTGAGCAGGTTGTGGCTTTTTCAGATAATCTATTGTGTGGTGCTGTTTGTATGAATTGTTTTTGGCACCAAAGCAACTGAGAAAAACTGTCAGAGGAAGTAATGTATAGGAGTTATTGGGGCTGGTTCCTCTTGCAGTGCTTTTGTGCATATTTCCCTGTGTTTTTAAATTTGTGTCAATTTACACGTTAAAAAACACAGATGTAATGACTTTCGTTATGCTTGAAGGTACATTACCTTGGAGAGAAGTCTCTGTGCTAACTGAAGCTCGTGACATCTCATCTCCATCATGCCTAACTGACAGACATGAAATTTATAGAGAGAAATGAATGAAAAAAAACATATTTCCCTAAATGTGGAAACCATTTCTTAAAGTCATTAACGTGTAGAACGCACCAGCTTTGCATTGTGTCACCTCTAAAAATCCCCAATAAGTCAAACTGCTGGCAGTATTTTTCTAAAAGGTCACACATTACAGGGCGAGGTTTTTATGTATTTGTATTATTTATTTTTATTTTGAGAAATCATGCACTGAGTTGAAAGAGAGAGAGATAGAGAGAGCGAGAGGGAAAAAAAAAAGCGGTGGGATGACAAGCAACTGTTGCAACCCACCCCCCTACCCCCCTCAGGAAACCCAGCCATCATGTTGTCAGGCCATATCGATCTCTGAGAAAGAGTGAAAGAGACTGTGCCAGAGAGAGAGAGAGACGGAGAGAGAGGAAGTGGGAGACGTAGGGATGAAAGTACAGAAAGAATGTTCCTTTCCCAAAGTGGCTGGTGTGATTTTATCATGCTCAGTGAAAGAGTGACATTTCAGTAATGCTTTATTCCTCACTTTGGCATTTCAAATTAATAAAAGCCTCTAATAACTATGCAGATTGAAAAGATGGAGGATGAGTTGACACACTATGAGCTAACACACTGATGAACAATGTAGCAATTTCATCCTCGCTCTCACTGCTTCTTTCTTTCGCTCTCGCAGTTTCAATCGCGTTTCTATCAATTGTTCCCTGCGATGACCCCTGCGTCTCATTGTAAATGGCTGAGCACTGCGTCAGTGTCCTCCGATTTTCTTCTTAATGTGAATGAGCATAGAATTCCCCAGTGTCAGATTTTAATGTGTTTTAAAAGCCATTTATGTCAGAATCAATGTGAAGAAGCGATTCTTGGGATTTTTAAATTACTACATGGTTTGGATGAAGCTATTCTGCAGTAACAGTTAGATGGTATTTTCTAGATAGTTTCAACTGAACAGAAAGAAGGTTGTAATAAATAGCAGACGTTTGATGATATTCAGTTTGACAGTACTTGATATACTGTTACATGACATACTTGACAGCAGTAGGGGCTTAAATTCGCTGAAAACCAGTACTGTAATGTATTAAAGTGTAGAGTGTGTTTAACACGGTGTATCTCAACACTGAACAGTAACCAACTAACAGTTAATTAACAGTTAAGTAATATTTATCTAGTAATAATGCATTAATGGGGTTCATGTTAACTAAGATAATAATGTACACCTTATGCATTAATGTACTAATAAGCATTAATTAACAGTCAGTTAATAATTAACTAATGTGACTAGCAATCATTTATTAATGTTAATAAAGTTATTTATTGACATTTATTAACATTAGTTCGTACAGTATTAAGCATTAGCTAAGTTAATTCACAGTTGTGTCTAATAATCATTTACTAATGAGGTGCGTCTTAACTAAGTTAGTGATATGAAGATTATGTAATAGTTTATAAAGATTCTTTTAACATTAGTTAATGCACTAATACGCAGTAAAAAACAATTAATTGATACAATAATAAGCATTAAGTAACTTGTATACTAACTAACATTAGTAATTGGTTAATAAAGATGTTAATTAACATGTATGTCATGGAGTTCACAGCTATGCCAGTTAGCAGCTAGTAGAAGTAGTAACATATATTCAGATCATATCTCAAGTCTAATATTTATTACCATAAATTAAAAACAGTCTTGTTGGCCTTTTACAGAAGATTCAAATCGACAACCCTGGTATTGTTAATGTCATGCGCTTTCTGAATAAGATCATAAGAGTTTTATCTGATGTGATTATTTTACATACAAAAATCCACCTCAGTGAAGTATTCAGTGTAAGTGTATCTTGACAAGAGAGATAGGCCTATCAATTTATACCACACAAGCAGACTGTGTTTTATCCAGCGGGAGCTTTGCAAAACAGAGTGCCGCAAAGAGAGTGAGATCTTGCAAAGAGAATTAAGCATCCTCTCATTATAGCAATGTTAAAGCGTTTTATTGAATCCTGACATCAGAGGATTTCTAATCCCACACACAACGCAGCTCACACACACAGACACACACCGACAGAGAAAACACACTAATGCAGAGAAAAATATACAGGTACGCTCACGAACATACAAACATGCAGTCACATACACACAAATAAACACGTACAAATCACTTTGACTCAGTTTTCCATATATAAACAGATTCATACACATGAGGAAATGCACAGACACATGAAAGCTCATCACCACCACCACCATTCCCAATGATAATAAGGCAGTGTTAAATTTACCCCAGTGGGACTCTGCCACATGGGACAGATAATGAGGCCAGGTGTTAATTAATGTGGAATGCGTTTCCCCTCGTCTGCCGACGACCTGTGAATCCCAATCAAGGCTGAGACCCTGGATCATGGTGCGGTTGATTTGCCAAGCAGTGTACTTCAAAAGGCCAGACTGGCTGTGCTGCAGTCCTCAAAGGGACTGCTTTGGCGAGGGCTGCATTCCAAAGGGCGGAGTACTTGGCATGGGGCAAATTGAAACATGAGCGCGGGGAGAACTTTGTGTTTTTGTTTTGATCAGATGTCGACATAAATAGCAAGTTAGTGCCATCAGCTCTGCATATTTTCATGCAATATCATATCTGTCTTGCAGTGTAGGAGAGCGCTTGGTGATGAGTCAGGGAGGCAGTGAGATGCAGCCAAAAAGGAGGCTGTGGTGGGTATGGGGTGTGGCCATCTGGGACCAGTAGAAACACTTTTGCACCGATAATCTTTTCATAGCTTAGTCCTGGGAAATTTATACTTGTAATAAAGAAATATCAGATTTACATACAGAGAGAGTGGAGTTTGCCAGAGGGTCTAATGAAGGATGTTGATGAGTTGCATCATGGGCAGTGTAGTTCAGCATTTCTATAAAGGTGCTCTCTGCAAGTCACCACATGAAAAGGTACTAGGTGTCAACTGGTCAACAACTACCGGGAGAAAAATACCTGATTTTAGCTAAATCATACCTCAAATGCATAATGTTTTGCATCTCAAAATCCTGCTGGAGAAATTCTGATTTCAGATTTGGAATCAGCAAGTCTGATTGTAGCAGGCAAAAGGTTTTTCCTTTTGTTGTCCAGTGTTATCACCCTGGCTGATTATCAGATCCAGTTTTCAGCATTCAGCAACGACGAAAAGAAGATGAAGAAGTCTATTCTGAGCTGCTGTAGAGACATGGTGAACTCTGTAGAAGTAAATATAAAAGGCTCATTCTAAGGTAATGAAAATGAAAGTGATTATATGCTAAGGAAAACATAATTAGGAATATTATATTCCATTTCTGTCATTACTTCTAAATACTTGTAAATATTACACACTGGACCTTTAAGTATAAACATTTTGAGACCTGCTTCTAAATGAATACTCTAACTTTGTATGCTAAGTAACAATATTTCTTCATTATGTTACATTGTGATATATTTGCCACTTGTCGTGCCATATTACGATGAAACATAGTTTGATTGCTGTTGAGGATCCCCATCAAATGTCCCGTCCAATTACGTTATCAAACTCTCTCGGCCAGTAAGATGTTGTTTCTCGTATGAAACATACATGACTGACTTGCCATTATCAGCTGTCAGTTATAACCCTCAGACCTATGATGTGATATGATGGAGTGCTCGCAGGTCAGACGTGCAATCCTGCTGTCCTTCTCCTCTGAAGGTCAGAAGAATGAAAAGCCTGGCTCTGATGTGACTCACTGCTGGCCCTGACTGCAGGTCATTAAAGCTCTATTGAGTTTCTGCCAAAGCTCTGACTCTCCCAATATCTCACCATGGCTCATCTCAGCTGTCTCTTCCATCAGGGCTTATACCAGGCCCCGAAAGGATCAACACCGAGTCTCCGTGTTGACTGTACACTTAAAGCATTGCTTCTTCTAAAAAGCTGACCTAGATCTACCTTGATATCAACCTTTTTTAGCCTCTCTTCAGTGTATCACCACAAACGTATCATCCTCTGTTATATAAAAGTACTATGTGACTGAAGGGTAAAGACTCGCCGTTTTCACCGATTGAAAGGTGAGAATTTTTTGTGGCTTCTGATGGGTATCTTGTGATTTTTTTTCTGAAGTAGCACTTCAGCTCAAACTATCTTCATTTTTGCTGTCGTGGATCACGTCCCTGAACACTGAATCACAGGCGAGTCATATCAGCAAGCTGTCAAACTCTGTTCCGTGAATGAGGATGGGCATGCGGAGGTGGATACTGGGGGTTCAGGCCAATGACAGGTCTGCAGGTGTCGTGCGGCAGGTTAGGAGGTGTAAGGCCGAGCAGGATGATAGGCTGATTAATCCAGCAACACCTCAGGTCCAGAGGGAGAGACTTCTTTCACAGCCACATAGGCACTGGAGCAGGGAACTTAGAAGTTACTGAGGGCTCAGCACTATAGCAAAGTACAGAGGCTTATTATAGCGATGTTATGCCTTACACTGTAGCTCGACTACAAATTATATATACACTTAAAGTCAGCTGTGGGCTACGCTTGCTGAGAATCTATGCACTGGTGTTAATCACTAAAAACCCAAAAAAGCACATGCATATTCAAGTCTCTCAGATACGACCATTTTGGTTGCACATGTGACAAAAGATCTGTCAAGTGCAACTAAAACAACTTGACAAAATGTCAGTGCACCTGACATTTTGCAGATCTGTGTGTTTATGTGTGTAGCGTTATTTTTTATCCCTGAACGTATTCTGTGTAAATCTATCCATACTCTGCCTCTCGGGTCTGACCCTGATATTCTTCTTGGAAAGGCAGTCAGCTAATGTCAACAGATGTCCGGCTCCCAGCACAAAACTTCACATAAGCAGAGAACCTTTATATGAAGAAAAAACAATACATAACCATTCACAAACTCACGAGGACCCATTCAAAATCAGAGGGAGCAAGAAACACAAATCAGTCACATGGTCACAACCTGATTAGACAAACCTATCTGCAGAAGGACAAGCAAGAGAAACAATGAAATAATTAAGCAAAACTCTGTGTATTAAGGCATTCTTATAGACATCTTAGGTGTAATCACATTCAGCTACATAGATACACTGTATGGGATAGTGTGACTGCTTTACAACTTGTCTGATTGTCTGACTACTTGTGGTTCTTTCCCTGTCAATCTTCATTGTCGGGATGTGTTCCTAGACCACAGAAATTACTTTGGTGAGTACAGTGTCAGAACCAATCAAAAATAATGACCAAACAAAGCCTAAGTACTTTTGAATGGAGATTATCAGCCGAGCAATTTGAACTCAGACTCTGCATTTGAAAGTGTTTACATTACATACATCTAGTGATTAACCTCTTGATATCTACCTGGTGTTAGGGTTACATTTGAGCCATGTTCGAACCGATGTCATGTAGATGTGTTTCAGCCACATGTTAAACACAGAAACTAGAAGTTGTTCCTGCTCAGGTTCAAATACAAGCCTTACACATCTTCCAACCCCAACCCTAGTTTAGTGTTATGGTTCCATGAAAAGAGCGGATGTTAAAAGATTTTTTAAAAAAAACAGGAAAACAGGAGAAAGAGAGAGAGAGAGAAACAAAAAAACAGACATGAAGTTCACCATTTCAAATCAACCTCTGAATATGCAAATGCACTGTTGTTCCCTCTATTCTTAAACATTTTCTGGTTTCAAATGTGGTATTTACCGTGTACCTGCATGCATGTGTGGTATGTACACAAGAGTAGGTGTATGTATACTGTATGTGCTGTATTTACAGTAAGGAGGCGGGTGGGAAGGTAACTCTTGCAACTAAAACACTCAATAAAATTGAATGAGATATTATTTGATTGGTCCACAGTTTGGTTATATTTGCTGCAGCCAACAAGCTGCAGTTTAGAAATATCATTATTAAACTGGTCCTGTTGTTGTGGCTTCTGGCTGAACTGCCAAGCAATTTGTGAACACAATGATCTCTTTTTATTCTGCGTGTCTGTTTATACACAAAATAAATTTCCCCCAGGACTGTTTTGTAACTGATAGCACATTATTTCTTCTTTTCTTCTGAAAAGGATGCATCAGTCAAAATAGAGTCGACCTAAATTAATTTCTTAAGCATTTACTAAGCAAAGCTGTCTCTGTGATATACATAGAAACAAGTAATGTGAGCAAACAAGAGCGAGCGCTTCTCCAAAATACAGCCAGAGAGCAAAAGTAAAATAACAAGCCGTGTCTTTAAGGAAACAGGTTGAGTAGAAAACGGACGAGAGTTCAATCTGTGATCTGAGCTTCAAGTCCAGAAATCTGTCAGCTAAACTGATTGGTTGGATTGCCTGCTCCCATCCTTCAGCGAGAGCTGTCATTGGCCGGAGAATTTATCTGCCGAGCCACATCTTGTGTCAGAATGTGCATCAACAGGAGATTACACTTTGTCAATCTCATAGGCCATATGTCACTAATTTTTACATCTGCCTCCCATCACATCATGTATACAGTATATATATATATCTATC
>JAPQRN010000010.1:21616873-21627112 GCA_037367275.1 Coranthus polyacanthus
TCTTATATTGTACATTCAGTAATGACTATTGGCATCAGTGGTGGCTGGTCCATAGGGGGTGCTGGGGTGACCCCCCCACTTAAAATAACTTGGAGAAGAAAGGCTATTTAAACATGATATTAAACCACAGACTGTATATAGTTCGTTTTTGAGCTGCTGTTTTGAAGCCAGTAGTTTGCATTTTGTATGTCGCCATGTTGGCTTTTTGGAGTTGGAAGTGACCATATTTGGACAAAAGGGGCGGAGCTGGGAAGGAGTGCAAGGAGTCAGAGCCATCTACGAGGGGTCATGGGTGAGCTAATGCTAAACGCTAGCTTACTGACTCGGTAAAATGGTAAACTTCATCAAGCATTGTGTAATAAAGTAATTTTACGATGTTGTTAGTGTAACCTATTGACCACAGCTCAGAAAGTCCGACTCAGCAGGCAAGACGCCGTCTATGGCTACAGCCCATAAATACTGAGAAAAACATACTGCATTCTAAAACCAGCCACTGGTGACTTGACAAACTGAGACACAGGCAACGCTATGAGCCAGCTTTAGTCAAAGTGAAACAGGCCAGTTCACACCACTGCAACTTCTCCTTTTCAACATTTCCTTTTCATTTTGCTGTGAATCTTTTGTCTGAACTGGGCTTTAGAAAAGAAGTGACAAGAAAATCCGAGCTCTACCCTTTTTGTTTCCGCTCTGAAATATAATGGATTCGTCCTTGGGCCATGCCCTGCCATTTTGCCCTTTCTCAAGTTTTATGAAAATCTTAGATTGATACACACCTGTTAATCTAAGCTTGGCACGGCAGATATCAAAGCCTTCTATTCACCCTGAGATCTTATTAAAGGAGGAAACATTTTAGATGGACCACCAGAACATTTATTAGAGAGTCCAAATAAAATGAATGAGGAAAAACAAAGTTCAATGTAAGTCTATGGGAGCCAGCACCTAGTGGCCGTCAGTGGTATTACATTTTACTTGTTGTGCGCTTTGTAATCATGTCAACATTTATTGAAGTTGTTTTTAACTGTATTAGCTTAATTGCTGTGTGAATTCATACACCTACTGCAATTTCCAAACAAATGTGTATGAGAGTCCTGATACTTTTGCTGAACAGGTGACCTGAGGCCGTGTTCTCATTGGATGGGTTCCAGTTTTGCCCCACTTCCACTTTCATTGGCAGTTGTTTTTATTTTCTTGTCCCTGTGTGATTGGATAATTTTCACTGAGTTGCAGAGTCGCCTTTAGTGAGAGACATGTTTTCAGGACTGCACTGTGAAAATAAAGCAGACAATTAAGCTGCTCCAAATTTAACAGGGAACAAACATTTGTCCCATTCAGCCCGTTACGCCTCTGTTTAGTCCCCTCCACGACTGTGTGTCTGTGATTTAACGGGGTCACACAGTCTTATGGCTATTTAACCCGAGCACACGCACGAAAAACTGCGTCATGATATAGGTAACGTGAGGCATCAGTCAGTTACACCAGGGGTAAATGGATCCGTCATGGGGCTTTTACCTTTTAAAACAGGGTTTGATTCTCATGTGTGACTTTTTTTTTAAGAGGAATGGATGTACATTCACAAATGAAATGAAGCTGACCAAACAACACATGGAATATGTTGTGTTCATACTGTCTCTTTAATATCACTGCATTCTTTTTCAATTTGCTTTTTTCATACTGTACCAACTATTTCTTATTTGGAGTTGTACATTAACTCCTTTTTGCTACTAATTAACTAACTAACTAACTAATCAATTTATTTAGCTTTTTTTTTCAATCCTTAACAAAATGTTTGTGAGAGAAATCTCTTTTGTCCTCCAGCTTTCTTTTGTAAAGATGCAGACTCATTCATAAAGTAAATACAAATATGTCCGTTCACTCTATATATCAAATTCTTGCTGTTTCAGACATAAAAAAAAACATTGCATTTATATTGTCTTGCCTGCTTCATTGTAATACATAAGGAATTTGGAATATCTAATGTTAACATGACTGCAGGCTTGAAGGAATTAGATAGAGAGAGATGTTTTATTCCCTACTGACATTTTATGCTGACAAATCTTAAAACAAAGGCGAGTTTTAAAGACCACAGAAAGATTTTTTTTTAATCCTAAATCTTCCCTCTGAGGTATACAGGAGTAGTGTTTCAAAGGCAATTTTCATTCAAAAGAGCAACAGTTTCTGATATAAAGCATTTTACTGTTATTTTATGCTCCCCAGTGTTCCCCTCGAGCCACAGACAAACTCCGTACCTCCCTCTCCCGGTGGGAATCTTGAGCTCATAAAAGTCTAAATGTATCACATACTTCAAGTGTACCTCACACTATAAAGGAGTCTGAATAGCTTCTGCAAAGTTAATTCACATGACAGGTGTTTCACCCATCACGGCGAGGATCGAAACCCAGGAGGATATCTTTGTGCATTTTAGTGGCCGCACATAGGACTGCAGCAAAGAGAAGCGTAACGATACTATACCATAAAATCTACTGTGTAATGTGCCGGGACATTTCTCTTTTGCATTTAAACCACTGACATTTAAATATCCTTCTATCCTGAAAAAGAGCTGTCGCGTGCGTCTCTCTCCCACTTTCGTCTTGTATGTTTATATGACAGGATAGGATGCAACACAAGGAAATAAATCAGTATTCCTCCCGAGTGGTTTATTAAAGCGTGTTGTTGACTGGCCTCATGGAACAGCACAGTAAACAGTTAAAAACCAGTGCAGTTTGCTTCATGTTTTTATAAACGCTAACATATATATATATGCTAATATATGCGTTTTGCTTCTTAAGGATATTTAAATGTAAAAGCACAACAGAAACAAAGTATGTCTGATTTCAAATAATATGGTTTAATAGCATCCTTTTAACTTTGAACACTTTATCTCCTGTATAAAACCATCAAGGCCATCGAAACTGATCATCAGCTTGAAAGACATATGCCTTATATGCATTAACAGAAATAATAACAAAGCTCAAGTCTACGTGATAAAGTTCCATTTGAATTTCAAAGCCATTAAAGGCCATTAAAGTTATAAAGTTATGATGATTAAGTAGTCTGATTCACAGGAAGTTGTCTGTTGGAATAAACCTTCCATTGGTCAACTTCTCGACGGTCTACTGCTCTCAGCATATTACAAAAACCTCCAATCTAGCAACTACATACTGAAAATGCTGTCTTGCTGTAAGACGGGCTTGTTTGGTTGTTTGTGGAGATTTCTTTTGCAGAGGTTTATTGATTGGTTTAAAGAAATACAAACAAGCCAGCTAGTTTCTTCCCCCTATTCCAGAATAAAGTATGGAGACTGAGGCTACGATTCATTTCGGCAAAGTTTTAGAAGTAATCTCCTAACATTCGCTCAGATCAAATCGTTGTCAAGGGCAATGTTTTGTTTTCCTCCTCAAACGGTCACGTGAAAGGGGAACAACGAATCAGGGAGGGATACGTAGAGACTGACAAGACCAGGCAGCGAATGTGGGGAACGTCTGCATCCCTGTTCCTTAAATTCTCTGGTTTTCTCCATCCACATCTGAAATGTGTCATTTTAATGTTAGAACATTCAGAAGATATGTGGCCTGTGAAAAAAACAGGTACAGTGTTTACTTGGGTGACTTTGGGATGAAAGAAGCAGCCGAAATCTGTAAATCACATTGAATTCTTCCATTGGAATGAATGAATGGGACAGGATCTGCCACTAGTCTCCTAAAAGCAGGGGTTCCCAACCTTTTCGAATACAAGGACCAGGCTGCATTTGTCATATTACAGACTTCCTATCAATGTCATGTTGTTGTAAAAGCAAAATTCAACCTTAAAACACTGTACAAAACACACGAAAATCAATACTAACTCACCATCAACGCAAGCCCAATGCCGCAGGCCTATATTTATCTTTGCCAAAGGGTTTTCGTGGTCTGGTCCATTCACCACTGTGAGCGCTGCTGCTGCCCAACACTGATCACAGGCCAGCCAACACTGGAAGTAAACAAAACACAGATCTGTTAATTGCATACATTACACACCATGAAAACACTTTATCTCTGCAAATTGCAAATTTCTAAAATGGTAATTTACTGTCAGGATAATTCTCAAGGTGTTTTACAGTCTCTCTGTTCATAAAGAAAGCACAACTTGGCCTACATTTAGACACACAAAAACATGCACAGGCAAAGTCACGGGCTCTTATCTGGTTTCCCACACACACACACACACACACTTACAATCCTCCACGCCTGTGCCCCATGAACCATGACAGCTGTAGCCAGCGTGATTGACAGAGTTTGAAAGTCAGGTTCAAGTGCAGGTTCACACGACCCCCAGTGTTAGCCCGCTTCCACCGCAAGGTTCTCTCCGGCTCTGCCAACGCCTGCTCACTTATCTTCCACCAGATGTCTGTCACATGCTGCGATGTTTTCTGCCAGTCATCTCCCAGTCTCCGGCGTTTAATTAGTGCTCATTAAGGCCCAGGCTTTCTGTAAATAATATATGGGTGCCAAAGAAAGTACATCAACATAAGCTGTCTCTGGAGGGACAGCAACCATGAATAGTAAACACATCGACATGTCCTTTTTGCTGCACTTATTGTATGATCAAGCTTTAGTAGTAATGGAACCGACAAGGTTGTTTTGGCTTTTGTGTGCATAGGTTATGTGTCCTCACTTGAGTAATGGAGTGGCAAGGGAGTTCTCTCCCCCCCCTCATTATATTAAAATGTAAACACAACTTTTTTTAAAACAGATTCTTTTATTTGTACTTTCACCCTTCACAGGTGCACGCATGCAGGAAGCAATGCTTGCTTTTGTGCTCTCTCTCTTTCACACACACACACACATGCAGCAACCCTCTGATTTCCATATTAATATGTCTTCCCATTGCCAATTTCTTCTCAGCTTCCTCCTTGTCTCAGCGGCTTACATCACATGAATGAGAAGGCCTTCCACCACGAGGGCTGAGGTGGGATGAGGGGGGGGGGGCAGCGGGAGGGTAGACATTACCATACTGTATGCCTACATCAATGCACAACCTCAATAATAGGCCTTGTCATTGAAACAAATCACAGGCTTTCAGTGGCACTGGCCCAAGCCACACAAATTCAAATTTCATTTTCGCCTCGGTAGAAAATTGGAGCAGGGGGAATTAACTTGTGATCCAATCCCAATATTTCTCCAACAATTTGGGGAGGCCTGGCGGGGGCTACTTTATATTTCGATGGGGGACGCAAACAATTTGCTTGAGATGTATTACATTACACTCCGAAGAATGACAAAAATTGGCCACAGCACAGAGCGACAAAAACAAGCCTAATCGGACTCTTCAATTTCACGGTGACACAGCCCGTTGTAATGAGGTGACTCTCCGACTCTTGCCTCTCCTCGCGGAAAAAGTTCAATGCCATCTGAAATGTAAAAAGCAGTCGATGTAAAGTAGCACAGTCAAACTGGATTTGCCTTGTTCCTGCTGCATTTCAACACGAGAGTTTTGTCTTCCTAATGCCTTCCATTGTGGGGCATTTTTCTGAAGGCAGCCTGAATGCATTAACTTTAGTTTTTTTTTTTTTTCCATTGCACTAGTCCACAGGACACGATACAGGGTGCATTTAATTCACTGTTATGAAGCTAAAGTTAAAATTAAGTCAGTAACTCAGTTTGTATTTTTAGATCATATTATAAAAGTCTGATCATTTCAAAAGTGAGCATAAACAAATGAAATGGTTAATTTTAATAGACTACAATATGCATATTCATAAACATTTACTTATCCGTGGAGCTCTTTATAACAACCAGGCAATTTAAAGTGCTCTACGTACGTATGACATAAGACGTCATAACATGAGACACAGACACAGAAATATAAAAAAAGACCTAATTAGGAATTTTTTCAATGACATCATTGTCACAGATGTGAGATTTATTTCCGCTCCACTTCATGCATTCAGTATTTCAGAAATCAGATGGAATATTGTATAAAGTAGGTTCTTTTACATCAGAAAGCCAGTGCAGATCTGAGAAATGGACTCATGTGATCCACTCTCTTGGTCCTGAGGACTCAGCAGCAGCATTTCCAATAAGCTCCATCCTTCTAAGACTTTTTGGAAAGACATGACAAAGCTATGTTATGTAGCATCTCCGCATTCAAATGGGCCTGTGTTATATATTTTAAGTTGTCTACCTACATTATATCAAATGTTTCCAACAATGTTCAAATTCAGAGAAATGACCCGTTTCATTTGGTCGTCCATTTAACTTTACATCAGCTGAAATTACCTGAGCTATTTCATTAGAATGAAATTACATGATGTGAATAGAATTTTCCTACATTGTCTCATCTGTAGATTTCTGCCTGAGTCACGTCAGAATTCACCAAATATCACACACTGAACCTTTAAGAAGAGTTTTCAGGTACTTTATTTTCCTGCCACCTTTCGACTTCTTCCTCCCTACATTAACACAGATATCTGTAACAGGCTCGTTACTTTGGTTTTAATGCATTTGAGGGGAATTCTCTACAAATGTTTTTTCACATCTCGACTTCAACATAAATGGACTGGACAATAACACATTAGAAAAGACAATCCCTTGGTTGGTGTATCCTTCAATACATGTCACATATGAGAAATAAAACTAAAATGACATAAAAGACAAAGTAACAGACACCGGACAAGACAGGGAGACTTGGTCGTCATGGAAAGTCCTCATAATGTTGAGAGTTCTGTTGCTGAATGATTAGAACATTGTAGAGTGAGGGGCTACTTTTTTACATTTATACTTTGTACGTTTGTACGTTTCAGAGCTTGTACTTTTGGATGGACCAATTCTCCATGCATCCTAATCATACTCATTCATTCTCTATCAGTAAACACAACAGAACCAGAACCACAAGTCTGGATTTTTTTTAATGAAATTCTTCCATTTTGATGCCGTCGTTCCTCCCATTATATCCCAGAGGTCCCTGCTCTCATGTAAAAGACATCAAACGGGTTCTCTTTTTCCCTGTAAGGTGTTGGCAAGTTATTCTGGTTTGTCCAGGTTACACATTGACATTCAACTAAAACTTTCAGCAAGGACAAAGTTTCCCTCAGCAGCCTTGATCTCTCCATATCTGTCAGCCATCACTGGTTCGGATATGTGAGCCTCTCCAAGTATCTTGTTGAGGAAAGTTTTCCAGAAAGCTCAGTATGTATTTATACAGCATGGAGGCGCATTACAGGTTTTGACCATGAGCGACTTGTGTGAGGGAATAGGTGAGATATAGAGCTGAGGGAGACCGGTGTGCTCAGTCAGTCTTATCGCTGAGACTGGACTGGCGGTCATGGGTTAAATCTTTTTTCGGAAAAAATAAAGCAAAGGGACTTTGAATTCTAAAGCACTTATTTATGAAACTTTCAGAATGCAATTTCTGCATAAACATTTGCAGGGAGCTATCCTGGAAAATGTGTGGATT
Source organism: Coranthus polyacanthus (assembly GCA_037367275.1). NCBI lineage: Eukaryota > Metazoa > Chordata > Actinopteri > Kurtiformes > Apogonidae > Coranthus > Coranthus polyacanthus. The sequence continues at coordinate 21,624,305 of JAPQRN010000010.1, forward strand.
TTCAATTCAGAGGCCTCTATTTGCCTCTGTTTTTCCAAATGTAATATAGATAATGCTATTCTTAGTCGACGGTTTTCTTCCTTTCTTATTTAACAGGGACAGTGCACAATGCCTTTACAGATACAGTTACAGCTTATCTTCTAAGGAACGAGGGAATAACACACAGGCAAACATTCCAGCTCCCCTTCGGCATAATACAGTCTGGCTCTGAGGGAGCCTCAGCATTTGAACCTAGCACAGGTGCAATCAATTCATTAAGTCAATCACATAATTAGCTGCACAAAAAGAAAGGGAGCCCAGATAAAGCCACGGGGGCCACGGGGGCCACGGGGGCTACGGGGGCCACGCTGACGCACCACGCAAATAGTGATGTTAATTAGTCAGGGTGGCGACCGTCCTCCTAAAATCATCGAGACAGTAGGTCACGAACAAAGGAAAATTAAAGAAAAGGCCTCAAGCCAAAATAAAGAAGTGAAGTATTGAATTTTGTGAGCGCGTACCTGCACCGTTTAGCTCGAAAGATGTCAAGGCGCTTACAAAGGACTGAGAATGTTTTTAGCATCATTTCAGTGACTCTATTTCAGCACGTAGGACCCGCTGGATTATTATAAGAAGTCGTTAAGAGGCTGCTGGAACAGTGGTTATATATAACCTGGGTGTCAAAAAACAACAAAAAGGAAAAAAAAAAAAAGGTCTGTCTTTGCTACATTCCTCTTAATTAACTGTCTGCTCACACGAATTAAAGGCTCTGCTCGCACGAACAGGTTTTTTCGTACGCGTAGACTACGTATGAAGGTGGACGCCGCAACGCCATTTCCTCCCACTGCATAAAAGTGAAGCCAAAATCTAGCTGTCGCGGGAGCTGCCATGTTGCTTGTGTGACTATGACAGTCTGCGCAGCATAAATGCAGGGACATATAAACTTTTGACATTATTGAGTTTTATTCTCGTAACATTTGTCAATCTCCTCCTTTTTATTTCTAATGAATGTTAAATTACTTTGGCACGTTCTCTTTTATTTATTTATTTGTTTTATTTGGTTTATTTTATTTTATGGTCTGATCCCCTGGCATGTGGTTTCCTCTTTGTAGTCTTCATATTTGTCTATATCTCCTGTATTGCTTTTATACTGTTAATAAAGACTTTTGGAACGAAAAAATAAATTAAAAAATGCAGGGACATTGCATCGGCCTGCCGTCCATGTGATGGGTTCCCAGCCGCATGTTTGAGGTGATTCTGGAGTGTGATTGGTCCCTGCCATTATCAGTCTCCCATTTTTATAACATCCAATAACATTAAAAACAAACTGATCAGAAAGATGACGATTTGAACACAAATCACCCAAAAAGTCTAAAATCACCTTTGAGATGTGATGTGAGCTGGATGAGTTTTATTTTGACTGAAGCCCCATTGAATAACATGGAGAAGGTGTGATTTATGACCTATACTGCAGCCAGCCACCAGGGGGAGATGCTGGGGCTTCACTTTATATACAGTCTATGATTGTACATCACGATCGCCACCATAATGGACAAGTCAAGACCAGACTGTTAACACCTAATGCATTTATTCAAGTAAATGTGTGAAAGCATTTACTTGTTAAACCTGCATTTTTTTCTTTATAAAGCCCAGCGCTTGTGTTTTGGCCATCGTCATTTTGGCTTTTTTGGCCATACTTGGATAAAATAGCAGAGCTGCGTGTGTATGAGCCGTGATTTGTGAGCTAAGGCTAAACACTAGCTTACTGACAAGGTAAAACTGTAAGATTAATCAAACATTTAACAGTCTTGTTTGTATAACTCATTAACCCCAACTACAACTGTGTCTGTCAAGAAAAAATATATATTTTATTCAGTAAACCTAAGCTCTGGAAGTCCGACTCGGCGGGCAAGTGAGCTGCCAACCACTCCTGTCAATCAAAGCCTGACAAAGCCCTAAAATAGTGTATTTTAAAGATTTATTAGAGGGTCCAAATAAAACAGATGAGACCTGAAAGACTCATATGGATTCATTAACAGCAGATCAATGCGATAACATTTAGTGACTTCTTGGAAATGGCCGTGAATGGTTTTCTCTCTCGACGCATACTTGAAAGATTGCGCTTAGATCTTTCAAGCTCTATCGTTGTAAAGTTCCAACCAAACTTTCCTTTCAGGTTCTTTTACTTTGAGGTTGTTATTTAATGAGTTCTGTGCTCCTCTCTTGTCTTGAGTCAGAGATGCTAGGCGCTGTCACAAAGAAGAAAAGCTGTGTTAGACATAGTGAGCCTGTCAACATAGTGCCAAGCAGCCAAGAGAAGCCAAGGTTAGGAGCCGCCAGAGGAGAAGACACAGGGCACTGCTGCTGCTGTCGACTCCACAATATCAACCTAACTTAACCTTATCTCACACTGCCATGGAGATTTGTTTACAACTACATATACACATGAAGGCCGCCATATTAAGATTAGCAACTCTTTTTTTCACCAGGTGGTGTTAGATTCAATACAATACAATGTGTTTTTTCAATGTTAAACCCATTTATAAAACCCATAATTAGCTGAAACATCAACTCAAACCTGTTGAATGTCCAAAGTCGGCTTCATCTGAAAAAGGCCTCTGTCACTAACTAATCATAATAATAGATTTCAGTAGGTTCCAATTGCCCAAGTTGTGACTTATTCATGTCTTAGGTTCCTAGTGCCGCGTACGTATCCACAATAAGTGGAACGAGGGTTGCAGTTGAATAATGTTTTCAATTCAATTCAATTCAGTTTTATTTATATAGCCCAATATCACAAATCAAGATTTGCCTCAAAGGGCTTTACAG
>JAPQRN010000010.1:21686208-21698654 GCA_037367275.1 Coranthus polyacanthus
TTGCTGCCATTCACTGACTCCTGCTAACTTCTAACACGATTTCAACAAGCAGTTCGCTGCATTTGTCTCAAATTACAAACCAGTGTTGAGCGTGGCACTGCCTAATTCAAAGGCTGTTGTCACATGTGTTTGAGGAAAGAAAAGACGCAGGTGGTGGCGGTGGCACAAAATCCCAAAACAAAGAGTCGGTACAAAGAATTAGAGAGCAGGAGAGATTGCAGACAGATAACGTGGACAGGGAGAGAGCTGCAGGGACACATGGTAAAGTAGTTTAGACAAAGAGCACACGAAAACAAAGAGATTCAAATTACAGTGGGGAGAAATAAAGAGGGAACACAGACGCCTTTATCACAAAAGCCAACCGTGAAACAATGGCTCCCTGATGGAAAGCGGCAGCAGTAAACACTCCTGTTTAGCGGACCTGGAAGAATGGTTGGAGAGAAAAGAGGGAGGCAGAAGAGGAGCAGGAGGGCTGAGAGGCAGACCTGCCAAAGCGGCCCCCGTGACGAGCAGCGCCACCTCGTTAAACCTGTCCCCGGGAGTCACAGGCAGATGCTTGGCTTTTTCTATGATAATAACCGACCCGCTAAGCAGCTAGCAGCGTCATGCTCCTTTGAGCAACTATTGACCTCAAAGCTGTCACTGGGTTTCACACCAGAGCCGGTTCCAACTCGCTGCGCTCTGAAGGGGCTTGTCGCACTACAACTTTTAATGCGGGCCTAGATATATTAATGTAGTCATTATCAAATGCATGAAAATGCCTTTTCGTCGGTATGGTCTGTAAGTTTATATTAGGCCAATGAATCGGCCACACTGCATGTGGGCTTCAGATAGAGTGGCTACACATTCATGATGACCAATTATAACTTAAGACCTTTAAAGCGTGTACCCCAGCCTGTGCAAATTGGCATTAAGGATATGAAAGTGTTACCCATTAATGCACATTTATTCACCATTTTACATTTAGTAGACCAACCGCTGTCAAGCATCAAAGCACAGTCAGCACATGGAGGCATGAGTCAAGAGGAAGCAAGTAGAGTGAGGGAGAGATAGAGAGGGAAAGAGATAGACAGAGGAGGGGAGAACAGCGGTTCTCCGAGGATTAGCTCATTTAGACTGCTTTGATCTCTGAGATCTTAATTGCTGGGTAGCACTGATAGAGTCCTCACAGAAACCTACTACAGCAACATCATCCAGGCAAAGAGAGAGAGAGAGGAGGTGGATGTGTCCTTACCTTTATTTCTTTATGCCTTCCTTTCTTCTTTTCTGGATAAATTCATCTCACTTGGGTCAGTTTTTTTTTATTTATTTTTTTTTATCAATTGTGTTTTCAATAACCATCGTGTAATTGCTGTACCTCCAGATTTGTTGTGTTTTTTTTTTTTTTTGTAACAGGGAGAATCCAGGAAGCAACACACCCATGTACACATCCCGAAGGACACACAAGTACTCAAATCAAATACTCTGTTACAATTAAAAGTCCTGCATTCAGAGCCTTAGTAAAACTACAAAGGTATTATCATCAAAATATATCAAACGTAAAACCGTAGACTGACCCACGTAAGAATGGCACATATTACATTAACGTTGCAACCTGTAATAAAAGCTCAGTCATGTTAATGTATATACTGTTGGGTCAATTAATCTATAATATTACTTTATCTATACTGTATCTATCTTGTATGTTGAATCTCCAAAAGAAGTTGTAACTAAAGTTGTTTGTAATTAATGCAGTGGAACAAAAAGTGCAATATTTGCCTCTAAAATGTAGTGGGTTATGTTATAAAAGCAGCAGAACACTGAGTTAATGTTATCTAGTGAGCTGACAGCGGCTTGCCAGTTCAGTCAGACTGAGGGGAAATTACAAAAAAGTTACTTTGAAAACCTAATAGATTCAAGGCTTTTAAAAAAATATTCATGGCCAGTTTATTTAATTAATAAAGAAAACAAAAGAAAAGCGTGTATTTATTTAACAACAAATAATTTGAATCTTCTATTTCATCAATATTAAAAACCAAGGATAACACTGAATACATTTTCAAAATTAAGTAGTATTTTTGCACCAGCATGGGGCAAATCGGATTCACTGACCAAGTTCTAGCAGAGAAAATCTAAGTCCTCGACTTACTATCAGTGTACAGGCTGTTATCATGCAACCGAGACAGTCGCTGTGCGAACAACCGGATCACAAAAAAAGACTCCAACACAAACTTCACAGAAGCACACAAGCATGAGCAAATCGAACCTTTAACAAGGAGGATTTTGCATTTTGCATTTTGGTCATTTTTAATAACAAAATGCCCCTCATTCTCCCCTCAAATCTACTAACAAGACAGACCCGATTACAGTTGTTGTTTGGCATGGTGGCGTGCTAAACTAGCACTAAGCCACAGCCAAGGAGCAGGAATGTCAGGCATAACAAATCACGGCATAAAGAGTGGAACACGGCTCTTTGTACCAAACTTCATAGCTATCCATTCAGTATTTATCAGGAGGTTATAGCCTTTCAGTTCATCTTTCAGCTCTTGTATTTTGCCCCTGAAATATGTTGATCTGCATATTTTAATGAAATGGAATTTACTGTATATTTATTGGTAGGAATAGTCGACGGAGTCGCCCCTCAGTAAGAAAAATCCAGATTCGAATTCATGTTTCTCATTTTGGCCATAAAACAGTAAATGTCAACTTCTAACTGTCTTGTGAAAGAGCGTTTTGTCATATTCCTCTTGCGATGCAGGGGAGCTTTTGAAGTACAATGTCTGAATGCAGAAAAACTCTCTAGCTGTAGTTTTATGATTTTGTAAGGGAGGTTGATGGTCACAAGTCAGCAGTTGAATATAAATCTTACAGATAAAGTCTTTCGGAGAGTTGAGCTCTTTTGAGAGGAACTGAGAGCTCACCGTATTTGAGGGCAGCTTCGGCTTTTCCTAAATCCCTGTTTAACCCCCATATAGAGATCCAGAGGGGCTGACTGGCAAAGACCGGGGGTTAAGGAGATCATTCAGACAGATGAAGATGATGCATGGCTTCCTTCTTTCTCCCTGTCTGCCTTTGTCTCTCTCTCTCTCTCAGATTCACACACATGCCTACATACACCATCCTCTTTCTCCCTGTGCTTTATCTACTCCGTGCAACCTTGTACAACCGTTTTTCCCTCTCTCTGGCTGCAGTCCAGCTTCTCCGTCGTCGCCTTTCATCTATTTGGCTAAGACAGGAACAGGCAGATTAAGGAGAGGGAAAAGTATTAGGGGAGCCATTCTTTCTGGCTTTGTGACGGAAGGGTTACTGTTAGCGCAGCAGAGCCCTCCCTCTGCTGAGTTTGGTCATTAGAGAAGCTGTAGAGCAGTGGGGGAAAAGTAAGCCTGAGGGAGAGTTTACATTACAAGAATACTGATATTGTGGGGTTCTTGTGCATGAATGCAATCACATATTTAACAGTGCATTTCTGTCGGATAATATATTATCAACTACAAAAGAAAATAAAGTAGGAACAGCGCATGCACTGACAAGAATGCCAGTCGTGACTGTATATAACACAGTTTGAATCCAGACCTCTGTGATTCCACTTGCGATAATTGCCATAATTTGATATCTGTGTATATTTATTCACTCAATCTTGCCCTCTCGTAGAGGTAGTAGTAAATGCCACCGGCGGTTTTGAAATGTTGCCAGTTTGTGTGAGAGATGTGCCTGAGGTGGTTTGCAAAGCGCAGCACTGTAGACAAATATTGTCCATTAATGTCCATATGTCAACTGTATGAACATATGTGCACTATGAGTTACAGAGTTAAAATGTTAATGACAAGAGTTACAAATGTATTTGCTGTACCTTTTGAGTACTATATAACTATAATATGCTATAATATATAATGCACGCTCTAATCTAGCTGGCTACATAGACTCGCTGTTCATCTGTGGTGTGATCTGACTGAACCACCTGTGGCCAGCCGGGCTTTATGACTAACCAGTACATACTGTCTTCCTATTCGGAAAATAAAGTACCAAAAAGATTTTAAAAAGCTGTCATTTTTCACTCAGTGCACATTCGACTGGTTGACTGAACCAGATACATTTCAGAACAGACTTTCTGGAATAAGAAAGAATGTTTTTAATGTCCTGCCTGCTCAAATAAAGGTTAAAATACATTTTCAAAAATTAATAAATGACATAAAAATACAAAATACTCACCTTCAATTCAATATTTTGCCTCATATTCATAAAAGGCAGTGATGCGTATTTGCGGTGGTTGCAACACTTGTGCAATAAAAAGGTAGAAAAGATTAGCTTCTTCAGAAAAAAATGATAGAGTCAACATCATGTAGAGCAGACATTCAGCGTGGTATTACTCTAGGCAATCTGTTCACAGTCTGACCACGTTTGACCCCCACAGCTAATGTAAACTGCAGACAAACGCAGCCCATTTCCCCGATTTCCTGTTTGTCGCCCAACAAACTTACAGTGGCGTGAGTGACTCAAGAATCAGTCGTATGATGCAGACAGTTCAGGCAAGGTGAGCTTTTTGAGTTGTAAATATGGACATAGTTAAACAGCGCACCTCTACTTGGCTAATCACAAAAGACTCCAGTGTAGCTCCACTGACCCGTTCTGAGCCACTTCTTCCAAACAGCTAAGGCTGGATTTAAACCAAAGATCTGCACAGTCTGTCTGCCAAACTAAACTAAACACGCAGATTATAAATATCTTTGAAGACATGCAACAGGTGTCAACAGTTGAGTCTGATGCCTTCAGATTAGCAAAGTACTGGCGGCAAACACAGTAATCAGTAAGTTCTTTCATTTCTTTTGAGAGAAGTCACAAGAAATGGTAACTAATTACACATTTTTCAGCCTGTAGTGCGAGCACAGGCCAGTGGGAGAGTGGGGAGGGGGGGTAATTGTACTCGGGCACAGTACAAGGCAACTATACCAAGGAATACGCCCATATTGTCTGTATGTGCTCAAACGTAGCCTCCTGCATCTTCTGATAGTCGAGCTGCTTGATGATGCTACTGCACATGTTGTCTATCAGCACGTTGTTGCTATCATGCCCGTGTTCTTTTCCATACAAATCAGGGCGTCTAGAACCACAAACAATCCAGAGGTCCACCATTGTTGTTGTGTGGTGACGAACATTTTGCACAGTGCAACTGGTCAATGCCTTTACTTGAAGTGCTGAAGCTCAGAAGAAACAGGCTGCGTACTTAAACTACACAACTATTGCCTGGTTCAAACCTATTTAAAATATGAATGTAGGCACTAGCAGCAGATTCGGGCTCATAAATAAAATCCGGTAAATACCTTAATTGGATTTATATAAAGCTGTCGTTTTACTGGAATCATGGCCATGTTGACAGGAGCAAGTGAAACTTCCTGTTACATGTCCCTTTTTTTCTACAATCACAGACACGTCCTGTCACACTGGTGCAGTAAACAGTGCTAAATTGTTAAGGAGTCGGCTGTGGCAGTGTGCCTTGATTAAACCTGCATCAAAATCATACCTTATTTAGGAGCAGATAATTACTTCTAAAGATCTGTTGAGAGCTGAGATTACGCATTTCGCCCTTCGTGCGCAACATCAGACGAGCTGCTCATTGTGGGCTACAGTTAATACGATCGTTTAGAGCACTGTATATGAATCACAAATGGAGGGAGTTTCAGCAGTGGATAGGTTGAAAATGATTTGAATGAAATGTTTCAAAATGACTGTCATCATACAGGAGTATGCATGCTGTTAGATTTGATGAGTGAAATATGTCAAAATTAATGCAAGAGGAAGCCATTTCTTGTTAAAAATTGTTGCTTGCATGATGCAAATCTAGTGAAACTGCCCAAAGATTGTTTCCTGTAATAGTGACGCACATTTAGTAAGGAGACATATCGCCTTATCAAACTGTTACTGAGGGAATGACTAAGCTTACATGGGCCCACAATACAATTATTTTCAGATAAATGTCTTTTCTGATTTGTTTGTTTAGCCATTATTTGTCCACTGTACCACCATAACTCTCTCAAACACAGCTGTGATTTGTGATGCAACTGCAAAGCCTTTATTCCTGTGATGTAATGTTCGTCTGAAAAGGGGAAAAAAATAGCCTATCAACTTTCAAAAGTACAATTCAAAGAATATTCTTTTATTAAATATTGATGTCGCACACATGGTTAGCGGGGTGTTAACGTCTGAAGGAAAACAGCATCACTTAACGCCCTTGTGCTACCTTGCTCTACAGTGAACAGCTGTTACATCACCCTTGAATCATTCATTCTGAAACCAAAAGAGTTGAGGTAAACACAAAATCTGTGGAATGTAAAAAGGGCTTTCTGGTTTTCAGAGTGAATGATCAAAAGATGAAGGAGTTCACAGTAAACCATAGCCCTATACCTCCAAAAAATCCACACATTCATCCACTTTTAAAATTCATTGTGCATGTGTTTTTCTCTTTTATGACTTATGAGAATGTGTGGTTTGTTATTATTACTGCAGGCGTTCTTCTCCTTTTGTGCCATTAAGTAGGTACATTGTGAAACATTTTCAGTGTGTGGTCCTCCTTCCTGTTTGATGATTCACCTCATTCATTTAGTTCTGTGGGGCGGGCGATAACTGTGGTGGGTTTTAGTTTCAGTAGCTGCGTTTCCATGTTTTTTTAATGCGTATTTTGAAGTTATTTTGCAACCAACTGAATAGCCCTCGCGTCACTCCGTCCTACGGTGGCCTCAAAAAAACCTGCAACATATTAGGTGATGGTAATGCGCCTGACATAAAACAGAAAAAAGAAGACGCTTGACCGACATGTATTTACAGAGGGAATGGGTCGCCGTTGCACAATGTTGCACCGCCATGTTTATGTAGAACAGAGTTCCTCTTCCTTTTTCTGTTTTCATCCAGCATTAAGGTATATTACTGTCACCTAGTGGATCAGAGCTAATATTAAACTAAACTAAAAACCTTAGAATTGACAAAGCATTTTTTGTGGCCACTGTGTGGGTGAGGGGGGTATTCAGTTGGTTGCAATCTGAAACTTCACCACTAGATGTCACTAAATATTACACACAGAACCTTTAAACCATGACAACATGGCTGATGGTAGCAACAGGTATGTGTGGACTGATGCGGGAACCAAAGCGTTCCACAGTCTTGTTGGTGATTTTTGGTATTTCTGAGCCAGTATTTCTTTTACTCTATTACAGTATAATAGCGTACACCACCACCCGATGGCACTATGCAGCCTTGTTTACTTTCTCCAAACCAACTGACGGAATTAATTCGCATTTTCTTTTCTGCAACAACAAAAGTTTGCTTCAAATTCGCTTGTCAATTTGCTTGGAAACACAGCTAATGTGAGTGAATAATCATTGTGATTTTCAGAGTTTTTCAGATGACACCCAACAGAAACCAATGACTCTTGAGTCAGTCTTGTATAAGATGCTCAAGGTGTTTGGTGCCTAGCATAGCATCACTTGTGAAAACAGATCAATCCTTTATGCTTGCAAACCCCTTTTTCATCAAATGATATTTTATCATTTTAACAGTTCTTAAATACCATATATTTCAGTTTTCTGTCCAGCCATTTACAATTATGAACATAAAATTAGTCTATTAGACAAAAAATTGAAGACAAAAGTCAGAACTGCCACGGTAAAAGAATGGCTATAGTTTTCCAACTACAGGCGATGCTCCGTGTCTCCTGCATTTCAAGTACCGGGGCGGTGCGCTGTCAGCAGGATCTTTGTTCCAGTTGGGTGACTGAGCCTTCCTGGTATCGAAACATGAGGACAGTGAAGGCAAGTCTCACATCAGCCAATGGAGACATCAATAATAAGACAAGGTGAGGAAGGAAAGGGGGGGGTTATCTAGGTACAGCACATGCACTTCCCAGTGGGCCGCGGGGGCAGACAGGGCCACAGAGAGGCAAGATATGGCGTGACACTCCTTGAATCTGTGATTTGACATCTGCTCTGTGTGAAAGTCTGTCAGAGGGCAGGAGGAGGTTTTTGAGGGCACTGCTGTTTCGTCTTAAGTCCCGGGCTCGAGGTTTTTATCAAAAAGATCTGACTCGCGGTGGTGCGCAGAGAGTGGCAGAGCGGCTCAATGCTCACTGGAGGTGGTCAGGTTTGAATGGACGTTGAATAGATGTCATTCATCCAGCAAGTTCAGTCCTCCTCTTCCACATAGGTAGAGGGAAACCAGCCCACCTGAGAAGCAACAAAACAGAATCGATTCAGCCAGCAGCACTGAACTTAAATACTGACCTCAACACAAATATGAGACGAGCCTTCTGACTTTTTTTGTTTGTTTTTTTTTATTGAAGGAATAGTCTGTGCGAGAACAGGGATTATTACTTAATTTGTGTTTCAATAAGATTAATAAGCGGCTCCATCTGTAGACGTACCCTTCCGTCGACCTCTCCCTTCCACCATCCGTTGGCCATCTTGTTGTAGATCTTGATAAAGTCCCCCTGCAGCAGAGAGAGCTCCCGTGTGTCTCTGGAGCTGAAGTTGTAGCGTGCCACTGCAATACCCACCACCCGAGGAGAAAACACTAAAACAGAGAGATGCCGTTATGGAGGCTGTGTCCGCTACATTCAGAAATCTTCTGAGAGTACCCACAGAGATTTATTGTGATTTAGTACATTTCTTAGACCAATGTTTGGGCTACAAATGGACGAGAGCTATTATCTCACTGGTACTGAGGCGATCTGCTGTCACTGGTCCACCAAGAAATATCACAGAATCACACTTCATGCAACCCTTTAAGGAACATTTCATCTAACGCAGGGCTCCAGAGACTCAAAATCAGTCAAGTGTGACTAAACGTTTTCATTGGTGGCACCAGTGCGCCTGACATTTACCGCTCCCTCTCTCTCTCTCTCTCTCTCTCTCTCTCTCTCTCTCTCTGTGTAGCATGGTTTTTTTCCTCCATTCTGCAAAGACCCACCATGCTCTGCCTCTAAATGGCTCTGACTGGGGCTGTCACTTTCTGATCATTTCATGCCACTAGTATAGTATAAGCCTAACAACAGTTCATTTCTATACATACAGTACATCTGATGACCAAGGCACTGACATAAATAAAAGTTACATTTCAGTTCGCCTTTAGGCTTTTTTGTAAACAAAAACTACATTGGGCCAATTTGACATAAATAATAACTATAAAAGCCTATTACTGAAAAATACAAAGAAATGACTGATCATGACAGGTACCAATAGAAGTGAGGCGTCTCGAGGTGAAGGGAGCGCAACAATAGGAGCGCCAGTCAAATGTCAAATGGTGTAAAATAATGTGGAAATAATGACGGAAATATGACATTTCCATTAGTTTCATCCAGCTGTGTTCATAGAGCTGAATGGAGAAGATTATTACAATTATACAAAAATGACTGCAGTTAGCATTCCAATAAGGTGGGTCTGTAATAAATGTGACAGGAGAAGGCACCGCCACTCAGCCTTATCGCCAACTCCCCCAAAGGGAAAACAATTTTCCAAATCTGTGACGTCACTGCAATGCACATTGTGTGCGCCCACAGGAAGTCTGCGTGTGCGATGGGCCGAACAACGTGGAAGTAAACCAAGAAACCAGAAGCTTTTTTGCTGTATGTGCCATTCTGGATTCTGGCATTCAGTTGTAGTAATATACCCATTTTCCCATAAAAAAATCAGAGATATTGATTAAGAAACATCCTATCCCCATCCTGGGCCCTGAAAAGCTCATCCCAGACCAGAGGTAAACAATCCACCACTTGTATTCCCTCAGTAAGATGTTTAACCCTGTCTTCAGCTGACGTGGCCTTGCAAGACCAGATCCAGAGCCTACCACTTACAAATATCTGCCTTTCACAATGAATGGCTTGTACGATTACCATGTCTCAAATATGATCACATCGCCAACATTATGTGTTGTATTTACAAAAGAGAGTGCAGACAAAGCATTGCTGGGAACAAAGCTTCTGCTGTCAGAGCGTCTGCATTTTGTATTAAAACGTTTAATTCAGAATGAAACATCACGCATTCTAGTAAGTCCTACTAGTCATTCCAACGGGGGTTTTCAATAGTCAGCGGTCAATTAGTATTATCAAACTCTTTCACAGAAGTTGTTCAATTTTGCACCTAACTTATAGGCTCAAGCACCTAAATGAAAAAGCAGGTCTGATGCCCTCTAGCTCTGATGCTGTTGGCTTTTAAATAACATCATGTGATTCCAGTTTTGTCTATTTATTATTCTTTGTATTATTACTTTTCTGTACAACAACTTCCTCTTCAGGAATAATAAAGATGGTCCTGAGTCTTCATCCTAGATTGATAAATGTGAAAACTTTTTTAGATAAACACTTAAAATTCAAATGTAAAAACCCACACTTAAGTGCTTTGCAAAAATGAATCGGAAACAATCTGCTGTTGAGTGTTTGGAAAACATCAGCTGTGTCAGCTTCTCAAGGCCTTTCTCCGTTGCAGAAATCCAAGGTTTTCACTAAAAAAAATTTCGTGTTTGGTCTTAGTTGATGTTTCTGTTTCCAAACTCAGGAATGAACTCATCTAATAAAGCTGCCATATAAAACTATTTCTTTGAATTTAACAACAAAACAAACTACAGGGAATTTTTTCGATTTTTTACTGTTTTTTAAAGGGTTACAATGATGTTAAAGTTGGAATAGCTATTATCTGTGTTAAAACAACCATGGCTGTCTTGTAAGAATAATAAGGTAACAAAGGGCCTTGATCCATAGGCCTGAATCATACATCAGACACAGATGAAAGATGAGAGAAGAAGTCAGTTTCACTAGTGAGAAAGGGGAGAAATATACTTTACACAGCTGCCAAGCACACAGCGGAGATGAGAGGTTGTGGGTTATCATGGTCGTGTGTTGATCTTATTAAAAGTTAATGTTCGACTCAGCTCATGCATCGCATCGGCACTTATCAGGTTACACAGGGTTATTTCTGCCTGTGCAGGTCGACGCTTGTATCACTCGTGAACACAGGTGTGCACGGGTTCAATTATCTTATCTGTAAAAATACAGATGACGCGACTGTGTAGAGATGGTGAATGGAAGGAATACATCTGTTGCCTCACGTGCACCGGCATGCACATTCACACCGTGCTGGCGGAGTGGGAAAAAAACATCTGCCTATGTTATCTTTTTGGGAGTCTGTCCTCTCAAGGAAATCGACTGCATCAGCTCAAATGCCCCCAAAAAGACTTATCTTTATGTTTAAGGAACAAATCCTACTTTTTTTTTTCTTTCTATTTTTTTTTACTTTTGTCCGTTGCCAGACAGAGGTGGGAAGTACAAATACTTACTACTATACTACTTGACTTTTAATGCATTTGAAGGGAATTATCAATATTTTTTTTTATTTTGCATCACTGCACGCCTTCCCAAAAAGGCTGATTTAAGCCTAAATGGATGGAACAGAAAAGACGAGAACAATGAAGAAAGATGTAACCACGCAAAACAAGAAGAAAGCGACGCAAGAAGACAATGAAAATGACCTAACAAGACAAAAATGACGAAAACGAAGTAAAAGATGTAACAAGGCAAAAATGAATTAAAAGATGTTAACAGAAGCATACACTGCATACACCTGGAGCCTCTGATTTCATTATTTGGTGCTCATTTTGTTCGTTTTCTTCATTTTCATTTAATGTTGGAGAAGCCAGTACAATCAGAGTTCTTAGTCAACCGGACAAAAATAATGTAAACATCAAAAGTGACATGAAAGGGAGGCCGCAGTGGTTTGCATGTCTGGGGTTTTTCTCACCAAGCAGGAGATATCATCAGGTATTCCAAATATCAACTCCGAATTACAACCAGGAGGGCAAACGTTTTCACTCCGTTCCATATGATATGAGGGTGACATTATTTATTAGTGTATTATTTGCTATTATGTAACACATACGGACAAAAACAAGACGATGTTTTCTGTGGAAACCTGGAAATGCGGGCACACAACAACAGACAGACTGAGGAAGTAGAAAAGCTCTACGTGTACCTGACCAGAAAGGCGACGAGGAGGGAGGAACAAAGCCGCAGCCGCCAGCAGGAACTACAGAGAAATGAAGCGAGCGAAAGGAGGTTCGGGCCGTAGTGGGAGCATAAGAGAGAACATAAGCAAAGTAAACACAAGTTTGACAGAGAGAAAGTGCGAGAGAGGGTGAAGGAGAGAGAAAAAGGCAAAGTTGGCAAAGTCAAACAACAAGCAAAAAGCAAGGACAGGTGAGAGAGCAGGACAAAAAAAAAACACAGTGATTCAGACTATTTGTCATTTCACCAGGTGCATGCACTTCATTTTGAGGAATCCTGTTATTTGTATTTTTCTGCCCAGACCAGAAGACGGCGGGCAATTGAATAATTAGTAATGATTTGAAGATTATAAGATTTGCGTGTGCTTATGTGTTTGCTTTGGAGTCTGTTTTGTGCTGTTTTGTGTTTATTGAGGTTAGCTAACTCCATT
>JAPQRN010000010.1:21704562-21720468 GCA_037367275.1 Coranthus polyacanthus
ACTTCCCCAGCTTTTCATCTCGGCCCTGCTCTCCCCTGCTGCTGTCCATTTCTGTCTGTCTGTCTGTCTGTCTGTCTCTCTCGGTTTCTCCCCACACCTGCCACTTCCTCTAATCTCCTTCTTTCTAAAGACCTCTTTTCCCGATCTTCTTCACACGCTTTCTCAGAGCGAATGAGCATCTGCTTCCGTCTCTGAGGGCCTGTAATGACGGATAGACTCGTCTTGCTGAACTTAGGCACAAGAATGTGCAAGAGCTGATTCATGACTGTTAATGCCAGCAGGTTGAAATAAGAATCTCTGCTTTCCATCCCCCAGGCGAGAATTAACGCTTCACAGTATTCCAGCAATACAATACTGGCTACATCTGTCTTGCCAACCGTGTGAGATTCAGAGCAGGATTTCTAATCAACACTTAACTGTACCCTTTACCTGGATGGGTGGTGCCTGCCATATAAGGCACATATTACACATATCCTCTCATGTGGTGTACCTACCCTTGAGAATCCTGCAAAAAACATCTATAGGATCCATCATTCCAGTAATGTGATCCTTTACTCCACTCTGAATGTGTGAGGTAGAGAGGGCTGATATATCATCTTTATGTACCACAGTAAAATTACATATTTATTCCCAACAATATTGAGTTTTCCTCTCTGGGTGCTTGAATGATTCTTAACCGAAGTATTTGGTCACACATATGTATAATTCAATCAAACGTTTCCATCTCGCTGCAGGTATTTTATTAGTGTTTTATTAGTGGGTTTCATATTGTGGCGTTGATTGTTATCCCCTTCAGTGGGTGTGACACCTTGTGCTCTGTCTCTACAGGGGGCCCTGGGGTGTCGCCCACTTCCAATTATTCAGACATGAAAGGCTACTTCAACGAAGTTAAATGTATTCATTTTAGCAAAAATAATTCTGAAATAAAACTAGCTCACCCTGTAGTCATGTTAACATTTACTTAAATTGCTGTTGAACTCTTTTTACTGAACTTCTGTGTGAATACCATAGACTATATGTAAGAAGCGACCATGATGTCGTCCATTTGTTTTGAACTGCGAGCATTATTGCCGTTGCCATGTCGGCACTTCCTAGCCAGAGGTGACCATATTTGGACGAAGGCAAAGGAGCTGTCAATCACACCTGTCAATCAAAGCCGACGCGGCAGACATCAAAGCCTTCTATTCGACCTAATATCTTATTAACAGAGGAATAATTTAAAGAGGGTCCAAATAAAACAAATGAGACCAGAATGACTCCTGGGTAAAAAATAAATGACTTTTTTTTAGAGAGAAGTTCAGTGTAAGTCTTTGGGAGTCCGGGTTTTTTTGGAGCCTAGTGGTTGTCAGCGGCATTACAATTTAAGATACTCCAGCATTGGCGTTCAAGCTTTTCGAGCCTCGGTCCTGCCTCATGGTGAATACATACACTTCCTGAGTAAGGGACTCTGGCTAAATGTGTGTATGACCTTAAAGTTTTGGCGACATGGCACGTGACCTGAGGCTGCCCTCTAACTGAAGGCTTCAAGATTTTCGGCGGGACGCGCCTCTCTGTGCCCCCGACACTGCCGCTTTCATTGGTAGCATATTAGACTTGTGTTGTCATTGTGTGATTGGACAATTTTCATTTTTTGGTATGAGACAGCTGCTTTCAGGACTGTGAACGTAAAGCAGATGACTAAGCTGCTTCAGTGCCACAGGTAAAAAAAGGTTTAGCATTGTTTAGTTCCTTCACTATCACACAGGCAGCAGGCTGTCACTCACTGTCCAGCATCTATCCATACAGGCCTTTAGTCCGTTTCCTGCTGATCATCACACATACACCATGTTTTAATACAGCTGAATTCACAATAAAGCTGTTCTCATTCATTGTGTGTCTGTGTGAATGTTGTGTTGTGTCTGAGCGTGTTTACCAAATGTCTGTACACACAACACCTATTGCACTGTCTGTCCTGTGGCTCTTCTGAGACTTTTACCATTTTTTTCTGAGTAAAGGGTTTTGTTGTGGGCCGTTTTTCTCCTCCCTTTATTGAAATTGAAGTAACTGATCACAAAAAAAGTTAGAAGCGACAGAAACGCTTTAACTTTATCTATCTTACAGCCCTTCGTGACACTGAGTAGCTCCCATCGACGTTAAACTGAACTCTGCCAACGGCTAAATGACAGGCGGAGTTTAGTCAATCAATAAAATGAGAGGGATTTATGACACGTCAACACACACACATACCCACTGAATGGCCCAACAAAAGTTTGAAACTGTAGTTAGTGACATTTCTTGAAAACAGTTCCCTTCTCCTAAAGATATAATTTCTTGAGTAATATGAATGACATGTGCTAGAGTGTAATATCAATATATTTGACTTGTGTAAATGAAAAGAGGATCAGCCGAGCAAAACTGCAGGGGCACGGCTCCCAAGAAGCTCTTTCTGTCTTTCACCCTGCACCGGTCTGTGGGGAATCGTGTTAGCTCATAATACTGTGCTAAATATTTCCAGCATGTCTCACACGTCAAAGATAGGATGGCCTCGGGTATTAAGACAAGGTTTTTGCTCGAGTGTCTAATAACCAAGCAAATGCTCTGTCAGCATGATTTTGTAACGTACGCCGGGATATTTTTCTACAGTTCTTTGAGGTGAGGGCGTACAGCTGGTCTGTTACAACAACACAAAGCAAGCGAGACAGTGATTCCAGCAAACTGCTTCTGCACTCGGCTTGTTTTATTGTATCTATGTGACAACTTGGGGAAAATACAACTTCCCACTGAAATATTTGGTCACACAAGAAGGTGTTTTACAACCTTATGAGGGAAAAACAGTATCTGAACCTGTCTATTTTTTAAAACCACCCCTCTATTCCAAACAGTTCCAAAACAAATGCCCAGAATTACTCCCAAACTCTTAACATGCACCAGGTCACTGGCGACCCATTTAAGAGTTAGGGTTACGTTTGAGCCATGTTTGAACTGATGCAGGTTAGGTTGTGTTTGTGTTAACATGATAAACATAGAAACTAGACAATGTTCCCTTTCAGATGAAGTCTAATGCCAGTGTTTTGGCTTTACACTTGTTCTGTTATAACCCTAAGCAGATGTTCAATCAACTTTCACTTAGGGTTAGGGTCATATTAGAGCCACGTTTGAACTGGTGCAGTTTAGGTTCTGTTTTGGCCACATGTTTAATACAGAAACTAGTAGAATCTCCCTTTCAAATGAAGTATTTTGGCTGTACATTTCTTGTGTTGTAACTCTAACCCTAACCCAGGGTCGGGGTTACATTTAAACCATGTTTGAACTGGTGTAGTTTAAGTTGTGTTTTAACCACATACTTACATACAAGCGTTTTGGCCATAACCTTCTTCCGTTATAATCCTAAAACTGATGAAACGCTCGCTAAGGTTTAGGGATCCATGAAAAATGGTGAATGTTAAAAGGTTAACTATAATTGGATGAGGATCTCATCTGAAGCATTTACCTGTCAAACACATGCAATCTCAAGGAACCTGGATGTTTGTGAAGCAGACTCACCACTGCCAGCCTTGGTAATGGCCCTGGGCATGTTTCCATTGGACAGTTCCCTATAGGGGACCTGCAGAGTGGTGTCAAGACTGCTGAAACCCTCCTTCAGAGAGTGCTGCTTGTAGTACTCCACCAAGTCCTGTGTAAAACATGCACAGTGAAAGAAGACACACTCTTAACATTACCAACATTTTATACCACTTGGGATGAGCTAAAGTGGTATTGTGTAGAAATGTACAGAAATGAAAGACCCTCTGCCTGTTTTAAGTGGACACTAACAACGCTAATATTAGAAATAGGCCGTTGTTTGTGGCGTGCCTTTCAAGCATACATACGAACATACATACTGTATTTATCTCATTATTCAAAACAAAGTAATATTACTTGCATGCTTTGGTTAATCTCCAGAGAGTGCTGCAAAAGTAATGCCGTGTCAAAATGATTATACTCATTAATGCAGCTGCAGTTTGTAGAGCACAAAAAATCCATATCAAGTTAAAACCTTTACCAGCACAGTCTTGAACAGTCGGCTCTCAGCGATGTAAAAGCAGCCATCCTTGGTCAGAATCTTAATGTGCTTGACTTTATCGTTGAACCTGCGGAGGATGAATAAGACATGGGTTGCTAATCAACTATACATGCTCCAACATCAGTCTAGTCACTATGGTGAACTATCTCAAAAAGTCTGTCTGTCTGTCTGTCTGTCTGTCTGTGCCTGCTGCCAGATAGCATGCCATGCCAAGCACTTTGTATAACAAGAACTCACATCACATAATACATTTATAATCGATTACATTTGACATTCCTCTGTCTTAGCTTGCTTAAGCATAGGCGTTCACCATTCACCCAGGTTTTTTAACCCATTTATTATTTAAAAAAAAAATAACTTTTGGGAAGTTGAAACATTTACAAATTGTTAATTGGCTCCCAGTTGTGGAGAACTACTTACTACAGAGCTCTATCCAACCTCTACGTTAAATACTAATGCCAGAATTAGTTCTAGCAACTAAGAAATAAGAAATAAATGCCATTCTAGATCAAAGGTCAAGGTCAGGGAAAAAAATCCAAAAACTCCCCAAATTTCAAAAATGTGCAAAATTATTAAAGATCATATCTTGGTCAAAACTGCTATGATTAGTCAAGGTCACAGTAGATGATTTTCTAAAAATCATTATATCTCAAGATTTGATGCACAACTTTTTAACTGAGGCATCTTTGGGCCATTGTCTTTGCATAAAATATCTTGTCTCCATGAGGTCAGTGTGATTGCTGGGGATGGTATGTTTTGGGTGTAGTTTAGTTGCCTTACCGGAAGTTAACACGGTTTTTAGGTTGGGAACTGAATGGGAATTGAAAAACTGAATTGAATTGACCCGACACAACATTAAATATGTTGTCTCCATAGTACTGTCTGCAATGAAATACAATAAAAGCAGCTTTCTGTTTTTATGTGCATTTCCATATCATCGACTGCTTCTGACTTGAGGTTATGGTTTTTTTATTTGTATTAATGTTTTACATGAATTCTTGTTGTTGTTCATAGGGAGCCGGTGTTATTTTCTATTCTCTTTAGAGGATTCTCCTTTGTTTAAAAAGTCCTCTATCCTGGAGACGCCCTTCGGTTTTGTGTCTGAAAACATTCTGCAAGTAAAGTAGAGCATAGTTGATACCGCATGCTGTAAGCTTGATGAAATTATTCAATGATTTAATAATCCTATGTATGGCATGCGAGAGGCATTGAGCGACAATGCAGGTCAGTGTTGAAAATACACATGCACACAAGTCACACGAGGATGTGCTGTTATAATGATTGCAGGCACAGGACCGTATATTGCATGTCTCCCACATGATGATGTGAAAGTTTCGACGGAGACAGATCCACATTGTCAATTTCTCAATGCACTGTATAACGGATGAGAGGAACACGGTCGTGCTGCAAATTCACTGATACATTATGAATGTATGGTGACTGCTACATTATTGATATGTGTTGAGATATATGACGCATAACACGTGGAGACAGATGAGCCCTGTTGGGTGAAGCCCACTGACACTTTTTCTTTCCTCCCATAGGCACACACACAAACATCATTCAGCGCACAAACTGACCACTTGTAGTGTCTGACATTAGACAGTTTCAGTTGATTAGGAAGGAGCTCGCTGTATAAAGCTCCATTATCTGACACGGACATCCTGATAATGATCTTAAGCAGTGAGACAGGCAATTAGGATTGGAGTGTTCAGAAACTGGCCCTGTACATCAAAGCCTTAAATGAGGGATGGTATGAGTCCACCAAACTAAATGGACTGGAATGGTGTGCCACTGTCTAAATGTTCTTTACATTCAAAACACTATTTCAGAGTGCACCCTCAATCGTAATCATCTCCCAGAGCTGTCGTACAGAGGACTATATGGTCTTTTCTTTTTTTGATAAGGCTTACAAACCTTTGATGTAGCCTGAACAATATTTGCTAGTTAAATTGACACTGCTGTAATTCAAAAGAACGACACCGAAGCGCTCGACTTTCAGATAAAGCTGCCTTTTACTGAGGCCAAAAGGGATGGATGTTTTATCTACAGTTCAAGAGTATTTCTAGACTTCTATTGAAACACGTTTCTAAGACTGATAGCCAAAGAGCACAAAACGCAAAGCAAGCAATCAGGCACTCGTGGAACATGTGTTAAAGCACAGACAATAAGTACATGGTAAATAGATCTCCAGTTCCACATTTTCTCAGTGCTGCATTCAGCTGATATGGGTCAGTCTATTATTCACTATATACTATAGTATACTACATTTAACTAGAACAGTTGACTTCAAGCAAATGTCTGGGTCATTAGGCGTGTTTCCATCCCGTTTTTTTTAGTTGCATTTTCATGTTTTTTGCATGTAAATTGCAAACTATTGCAAAAAAAAAGTTTGCTGATAAAAGATAAATACAAATAAGTGCAATGGAAACAGATTTAGTAAATAATTATGTGCGTCTGCATGTGTGGAGCAATACTGTGTGCAACGTTCAATGAATTAATACAAGACACGAACATAAATGCCACATTAGAGGCAACAGCAACGAAACGCCACCATGTATGAAGAGCTGCAGAAACAAGTGTTAGACAAAGGATCTTCTTTGGCTTAAATTTGGTTAAGATGTGCAATACATTTAGATGGAAACCTACCTATTGATGCAGGAAGGGCACAGGCTCCCTTCCTGCAAGTAAAAGTAAAAAAAAAATCTCCATAATGAGAGATTTTTATTTTTATTTTTACTTGATCAATTTAGGAGATGTTTACATCAGACATACATTGAGGTACTGATGTTGCCAGCTACAAAAACAGCCCTGATAGAAGAAGAAGAAGCCGAATATTCTTAAACATAAACAAAATGTCTTGTTGAGCAAAAAAAATTGCCAATGGGGTAAGTTCGTCTAGATTTCTAGATTTCTTAAAAGTCTAGGAACTAATGGGCTTTAAATCAAGAAAAATACCAAAATTTGAGCATGTTGTGCGTAAGCAACAAAAACAGAGCTATTTGAGACAGACCTAATAGTCTTATATTGAAAAATTGAGATTTGTCTCACTCTTAAAACCTAGCTCAGTATTACTTGGAGTATCTTTGACAGAGTTAGTTTTTTTAAAGCCTTTTTTTTGCAGTGCAAAAATAAGCAGTGCACTGGGTGTCCAGCTGTTTTCCTGGTAAATAAATTATTTAATGGGGAACATTTTATCTGCCGGACCACTTGCCTTGCCTACAGTGGTAAGGGAAATACATGAGACCTGTGTTTTCCCTGTTCATGCATTTACATGCTTTGGCCTGTAGCTGGGTTTAGAAAAAAAGGGGGGAACACTGCCTCGGTTCAAAGAAAAGGTAATGATTTTTTTTTTTAAAGTAAGCCAATCCCACTGCAAGCAGCATGTGAGTATCAACATTTAAACATGTATCAAAATGTAGTAACTTTAGCAACTAGTTTCCCAATTTAAAACTTCTCAAAGGCCCACTGGTGTCTGGCTGTGGTATAGCTCATGCAGGAAATCCCGCCCCCTCCATGTTATTCAATGGGACTTTGACCAAACTAAAAACTCAAAGTACACATGCAACACATTAGGTCAATTCAAAGAGACTGATCTGTGTTCAAATTGTCATTTTTCTGATCGGTTTGTTTTTTTATAAGCTCTTTGACGATGTTATAAAAACGGGTGATTGACAGCTGTAATGACCAATCAAACTGCATCACACAGGCAACATGGCTACTCCTGTGACTTTGCATTTGGCTTCATTTTTACACAGTGGGAGGAAACCTGTCACAGCGTCCATCTTTATACACAGTCTATGGTCATATCGTATGTACAGCCTTATTCGAGTTATGCAGTCGTTGTTCTGGACTAATATGACAGACGATTTTGGCCACATCACTCATCCATAAACTATAGCACCTTCATTCCCACACACTGGTTTGCGATCCACAAGTGAGTCGCTGGAGATTTTATTTGGGTCAGCAAGTAAATTTGCATTTTAAGCATTTCATATACTGTAACTGTCAACAGGAGGCATGCTTTTGATAGCTCTGAATATCCGTATTGTTCAGATAATTGTACTCATATCACTGAGTGCAGAGTAAAAGGCTGGCATAGATTCTGTTTGTTTTACTGATGAGAGGAGAGCCCTTCAAAGGGCTGTTTTCCGCAGAAATGGCAGCAAGATTGGTCCTGAACATTTCGTTATGCACACATTCTCTGTCTCATGAATTACAGCTAAGTCCTTTTGTGAATTGTTATTATTAAAAAATGGGTTGCCAGAAAAAAAGTTTGTGAAACACTGCTACAGTATACAAAACTTAAGTGCAACTATTAGCTATAGAGTGTGACTGACTGTTGCTGATAATGTAGTTATTAGTGTTCTGTGCTTACATAAGTGGAACATGATCTGCTACTGCTGTGGTCCATTCACTTCTGATATTTGGCTTTTATCCACATCCGATGAGTTGTTTTCAGATCCCACACCACTGTTGGGGTTTTATTTGCTTGAAATGATTCTTGCTACTCTCTTCTCGCTTCTCACATTTAAGGTGCTTTCGTCCACGCGCCGACTGCATGAGTTCTGCTTCTTCTACCAATCTCGGTAAACTGTGGTCACTACAGTCGTGTGAAAAAGGTTGAATATGACAATAAGGGGAAACTAAACCCAGTGTCACTTACTTGATACTAATGGCGTATTCGGTGTACTCTTTACTCCTGTGGCGAATCAGATAGGTGCCGTTCTCCCTGTCCAGGAGCTCCTCCTCGGCCTGGTATCTCTCCAAAGGCCCTGCAAACCTGAACCACCCATGAACAACTACTGCACTTACACTGCAATCAATCATTCTGAACATAAGGATGAGAACAGGCAATACAATCAATAAAATAGAGTGAGAATGACTTGTGCTTATTGTTAGCAATCTAAAACCATTTGTTTTCATCGCTTACCAGAGCTGGGCAGAGTAATCGACGGGTTTTGGAACCTAGCGAGCGATAAGAAGTGGTGGTTATTTTGTGTTTTAATGGAGCTGATACTGAGAGGTGAAGGTAATGTGATATTTTAGCCACAACTAATGGGTAAAATCAGTCTTCCACAGTTAAAAAAAATGCAATTGAAAAGCACAACATTCCTTTGCAAGGACATCAATAGCAGCCATTACCCACCGAATGCATTGCAATCATTCTAAATGTGTCTTATTGATTACGAAAAATATGACACTTACACATGGGCAAGGCCTCACAGCATCACTTGGAAAGAAGCCAATCTTGCTTGTTGCCAGAATTTTGCCCTGCAAAGGCAACCGCCCGTTAATCGCATTATATTTGTCTGGGAGCAACAACACCTCGCTCTCTCTCTCTTTCTCTCGTTCTTCCTTTTTCCTCTTCCCCTCCCACACTCGCTTCAATAAATCCTCAGCAATTAGCACACAACAAGCAGTGCATCTAATTTGCAGCCCAAGTTAATTATGGTTCAGACTCTGCCGGCAGTTAGATTTGTACTGCATCAAAACAAGAGCCTCGTTTAACACTAAATAATGGATCTTATTCTGGGTCTTTGAATATCCAAACAGCGTGAGTTCTCTTGGCTTGCACTAAAGACTAACAATCGCATTTTAGCTAACCAGCCTCAAGCGCACACACACACACATAAACACACACGCACACACAAGCTTTATATGAAAATCATTAACTCCTCCAACAAACATTGTGTAGACAGAGTTTTTTTTCCAGGCAAGTAAACCTATTTGGTAAAACAAATTACTTATTTTTTTTTTAATATTCTTGCTCGTATATTGAATTTCACTGCGTTTTATACCCTTAACGTTCCGTCTGTTATGTATATTATCTTGAATATAGTAATAAGCTTATATATCAACATTAAGCTCGAGGTAATTTGCGTTTTCTCAAGTTTGAGTTCGGGGTCAATTTGAAGTCCATTGAGTCAATCTGAGAAGACATGAGTGTGGAGGGCATGTGGAGCTCGTCGTTCGGCTTCCTGCCCTGTTTATGCTTTCCTCCTCACTCCTCTTTATTAGAGTATGAAATGCTTTTTGGGGCCGTGCAGGCCCGAGCAGTAACTAGATTGGAAAGCGAATCTTTACCCATCTCTATGATTCATTCTGTGTAATAACATTTCATCAAAGGTTTTTTGAGAGCTCCTCTCTATTTGTTATGCCTTTCGATAAGCGTATGATAAAGATTAAACTTATTACTCTGTTGGCATAAACAGGCAGCAGCCAAAGGATCAAATGAAATTACAGTGATTGATTGTATTGTTCTGCCAGTGGGATGGGGGATAATTGCCTTCTGGGTAACAGGGGATATGAATTCTCAATGTTCTGTAATTCCATCCTCTGGCGCCACTGGGGATGCTGAAGATTAAAGGCACCCTGTGGAGTTTTCATTGTAAACAAACACAGTTGTGTTTAGATCCAGTGTTTCTCCCCCAAAATGCTTTGTGTGTGACCGTAAGACCTGACAAACTTGTTGAAAAGCCTTTCTTTCTTTGTGTGTGTATGTGTGTGTATGTTTGGAAACCTTTTTCCGTCCTTTTTTTAGACCACAAATATTCTCAAGAATATCTGCCAGAAATATCTTTGAATGTCTTTGAAAAAAAGAGGGTGCAAAGGTACACAGGGTCTTTACTCAAGTAGAAGTATAGATAGTTCTAGATTCTGGTAAAAATAGAAACACCGATTCAACTCCTTTACTCGAGTAAAAGTGAAAAAATGTCAGTGACATGTACTCAGAGTATAAAAGTAAAAAGTAGCTGCCTGTATCTGTGCAAAGCTAACTGAACTGAAGACTATTCTAATGCCAAATGAAATAAAAAAACACAACACACTGAAAATAATGAATGTTAACTTGACCCACGATTGCATCAAGGGATCATCTGTTATTGTCCCATCCAATTAGGTTGAAGTGGATTTTGATGTTGGGAAGGCACATAGTGATGCAAAATAAAAAATAATCACCCAAAACATTAATAGTAACAAGTACAGTATGTACTGAAAATGTACGGAGCAGAAAGTAAAAAAAAAAACAAACAGTAGTACAGATTCCTGAAAACTCCACTTAAGTAAAATACAAATTTGTACGTCTGTTGAAACACTCTATCCACACTATACATTTTTTAAGTAGAAAACCATTTTGTTATCAATTTCAATTTTCTGGCGGTATCCAACTGGATTCATTCAGTCTGAGACACTAATGAGAAGTGAAGGAATAAGAATTAACCGTTAGCCAAGCAGCAAATGAATGAGCCAGTGATTGTGGAGCATGAATGAAGCATCTGATACCAGCTAATCAGCTAATGCAAAGACTTTAGCCCAAATAAACACTGCGCTCCACTCGGTTTCAGTCATGACTGGTACATCTGTTTAAGCAAATATGTCAGTGGAACAGGTGTTTATTTGTTGTTAACGCTGTTATCTAGAATGTGCATGTTGTGACGTGCGTTCATGTGTGCTGAAAGAATACAGTATATACGGCAAACATTCACCTCTAGGCCTTTTAGTTCAGGGGTTAATAACTCTTTTCCACAACCAAACATAGTAGGAGACAATAATGTACCTTAACAATGTGCCGCTTTTCCACTGACATCAGCTCACCTCACCTCGACTCTACTCAGCTTAGCTCAGTTTTGGCACCAGCACATTGCATTTTCACTGCAGATATAGTAGTTGTTTAGACTCAAATCTGTGGTCGATTTATCAAACTCCTACTTGAAAATTTGCTCTGACGTTTTCAGAGATTTCGGGTATTTAAAAATGTCTTGCATCGCGACATTATGACACACATATGTAATGATGCAGCAAGGATTCTGGATCGACCAATCTGTAATCTGCAGGGTTTCACGTCACGTTTAACATCACATCAGCTCGCTTGAAACTTCGGCTAAGGTGGTAATAAAATAGTACCTGATACGTAATACCTGGTGGTACCCATTCTCATGTAATGGAAACGCACAAAAGGTTGCACAGAGTCGAGCTGAGCTGATAGCGTCAGCGGAAAAGCGGCATTGGATGCCATCTGCTATAAAAGGGAAATCAGATGAAGAAGAGGTCCGTTCTGAACTACTGTAGAAACATGGCGGTTCAATGTGACGGACTCCATGAAAGTCGACCCATTTCTATTCTAAGGTAAAACACAATGTTTGAGATTTTCTGGAGATTATTCACGATTGCATAGATAAGAATAATTCAAATGAACTTTATTGATCCCTAGGGGAAATAATTTTCTCCTTAAGCTCACAAAAGTATAATCAGTAATAATAATAATAACAACAACAGTAATAGTGCTAATAATGCATACTTTTTAATATTATATTCCACTTCTGGAATTAGATCCTCCTACATCCCTGTAAATCTAACACACTGGACAAAAACTTATCTCCAGAAAAAAACACTGCCTATTTGTGCTAATATGCTACAGTATCTTTCCTCTCCAGAGTGGTAGAGACATCTCAGCAGAGTTTTTCTGTTTCTTCCCCGTAGGTGCTGCTCTCCAGTCCTACTCTCGTCTCAACGTCCTCCAATACCTCGGCCCATTAGCTCCCAATACTATCCTTCCTCCATCTAACATCATTATCTCTCAATCTGTTCCCAAAAACCTAGATGTCATTTTTGACTATCAGCTGCTACTTCCCCATAAGAAACATTGCAAAAATGCCGTTACAGTCCAAACTCTGCAGCAACATTACTCCAACCAAGGCCTCATATCAGCCCGGTTCTGATGACACTACGCTGGCTTCCAATTTTATTTAGGATTCAATACAAAATCCTGCTCCTCATCTATAAGTTCTTGAATAATGTTGCATGCCTTATATCCCTCCTGGGCCTCTCAGGTCCTCTGAGTGAGGTCTGCGAGTAGCACCTCCCTCAGGACTGGGGAACTTTCTGCTGTTCTGAGTCCCAGGCAGGTGGATTAGTTTCCCCCTAGGAGTCAGGTCAGCAAGCTCTCCTGGGTGCTTTAAATCATCCATTCCCAGATTCTATTTGGGTCGCTTAATGAATTTGCAGAATTTCTTGCATAGTCTTTTATTATGATGTATACCTGCAGGACAGCTTTGTGCTCATAATGCGATCTGATGTGGAATAGACCTGACGTGTTGACTGTTAGCTTAAACACACTTGTTCTGATAATAGGCAGGAGCATTTCAGAAAAACTTTAAACGAGAAGCATGTTTTTAATGTGTGTATTGCGCTGATAATATGAAAGGGCAGCATACATTCGGTTTGTTTTAAAGATGACAGGGGGAACACCGCTTAAATGTACTTATTTGATCTCATTTAAAAAGAACTTCAAATGTTTTACTGACGAGGGGAAATAAAAGCAATAGCTGAGCCTCATACCTCAGCCTAAAAACATTTATTGGTTCAGTGTGTGATATTTAGTAACATCTAACGGTGAACACTTACCACTAAAAACATGTTGTGTGAGTTATGTAGGCTATACGTATAAACAACTTGTTTTATAACAAGTGCAACTTTCCTTATAAATGAAGAGCTGTTTCACAAACCTGCTTATAAGATTTAAGATGTATAATTGTGAATCTATAAATTTGGTAGAATCTGGTGTTTAGATATTTTTCCTTTGTTAATTTGCAGAACCACACACACACACACACACACACACACACACACACACACACAACCATTCTCTGATGTAACTTCCCTGCAACTGAAATTAAAGCATCCTCTCAGATCAATTCTCTGGCCAGAATCATTTTCTCCTTAGTTCTCACACCCAAACCAGTGTGTTTCAGAGGTCCCCAATATAACCCCAGTATATCAGTATATAACTTCAAATTGGCTGATTTACCTACTCAATACAATATCATACGGTAATGAAACGGCAGTAAAAATGGTCTGGAACGTTCATTTATGCACAAATTCACTCTTCTCACAATTGTTGCAATGGTTTGGGTCCACAGACAAAAAGGTTTGGGAAAGAGGGAGAGTGTTTTTGTACTTGATTTATTATGTTTTTGTTTCCACTGTCCTTTGTCTTTGGCTGTAATGTTACTTTTACTGTTCTTTTATTCTCTTGTAAAACAGTTTGTAACCTAGATTTTCAAAGGTACTATATAAATAAATCTTTACAGCCTTGCTTATTTTATACAGCCTTCTTACAATATCATTATGCACTGGACAAAAATAAATCACAGTTTATATTGTCTGTGAATTAATTTGATTATCTCCTCCCGGCATACACGGTAACCATGGCAGCAAACAAAACAACACAGCGCCATCAGGTCTGCAGCATGACATTCTTGTGGCTCTTGTACCGGCTTACTAGAAGTCTTCTGGCTTTCATGCCCTAACCCTCCACCTTGTGCTCTGTCACAACACAGAGGAAACACGGAGCACAGGAAATTGGGCTAACTGCCTACTCCCAGCCGTGCCGTTGGCAAAGACTGCAGTCTGATTGGAGCAGCACCAGAAGGAGGATGAGGCTTTAATGCCGCCGTAAAGCAGACTGAGAAACAGCGAGGGAAGCTGCCGCGAGACCCCAGATAAATCGCCATCCTTTCAAAAATAGATAAGGTCAAACGCTCAGAAGCGCCGGCCCGACCTCGTGAGATGGTTGCTAAATGTGCTGGTACATGAGGTTGTGCACCACCATTAAAACATCCTCGAGAGGCTGAAGTGTGTGCTGTTTTATTGTCTCACTGTGGCACTCAATTAATCAACCGAAGCCACTAATTGGTTAGATCATCTGATGGAGACTGTGATTCAATCTAAGGAGTGAAAGAAAGGACAGACGCTCCATTTGTAATGTAACTGAGCTTCACCGGGGTTCATGAAGAGCTACAGCTAACATTTCTAATTGTAACTGACCTCATCGTAATGTTTTCAGGCATATTTACGGCTCACGGAGGACACAAAATGTCAAAAACAAGCACAACACATTGAGTGATTTGTACAATAACAGCCCAAGGGAGTTAACTTGTTGATGTCACCCTTTCAACATATATTTTGCATGTTCTTTTTCCTCCAGCAGGAGAGAGAGAGAGAGAGAGAATGAAAGAGAAGAGGAGGACATACGGTATAGAATCAAACCCTTGACACTGCAGAGACATTGCGTGCACCGAGCCGAGCGGTGAGCTGTAACATGTTACTTTTTCATACAGTCACAGATGTCGAGATAAAACGAGGAATGAGCCGTATGACACGCACCTGCCACCATGAGCTGTGCACGTCGCCAAACATCAGTTCGATGACATCCCCCGCATGAATGCTTAGTGGGGGCCCACACTGGGGACAGGGGATGCCGCAGTAGTCTCTGATCACAACCATCTTGGGTAAACCTGCCAGACCGGGAATACAAACACATTTTTGTTTGGTGGATAGAAAGACCCAGCAGCAGTGCAACCTTTGAAATCCTAATAGGTAGATGATTTATTCACCATGTTTGGAAAAGACACTCCAGTGTAAATTTCACTGATTTTCATCATAATTTTTGTCAGTGACTAAATAAAAAATGATTTATGATGATAAAAACTATGGTGGTAAATCTACTGATATTTTCACCAAGATTAAAATGTTAGTGAGGGATGATTTGGGAAGTGATTGAAACAGAAGTCATCTCGTGTCAGAGGGTGGAACTTTAACCAACATACACTTTTACATGTCTCATCACCTGCACAGATTTAACACCTGGGAGGAAGAGAATACAAGGTATATGACTACATTTTACATTTGATGCCAAGGAAAACAAACCCTGCGTGTCCTTGAAGTGATATTCGCAGACAAGTCATGTCGAAATTCATGCAGGTGAGCAGCACACTTAAACAGAGCTGCCAACTCACACACACACTGAGCGTGAGACTCGCATATCTGAGACTTTTCACAGACTGTCACACCTCATGACCAGT
>JAPQRN010000010.1:21725530-21755665 GCA_037367275.1 Coranthus polyacanthus
TGTACGGACTGTAAAGCCCTTTGAGGCAAATCCTGATTTGTGATATTGGGCTATATAAATAAAATTGAATTGAATTGGTATTTTCCCTAAGGTTGTGGAAGATTTAAGTACATGTCTGTGGAGTCTGGAGGTTCTTGCGTGAGAACATTTCACATTTTTAAAAAAAAAAAAATATGTGATTTAGCATCATTTTGGAACATTTTTATTTACAAAAATTCGGAAAATCATTCACAAAGCTTAAAAACAACTCTTACTGAAGTACACTGGGGACCAACTGGAGTCACTAGATCTGGTAAATTTTAGTTAGTTTTGTCGCTCTCCACATTGACATGAATTTGGCTTAGGTGCTGCCCAAAATGGCCTGGGCGCTGCACCTAAACCTTATCATGGTAGGGAAAACCCTGGAGGGGACGTATCCCCTGCTTCACCCCTAAAATCTACACCTATGTGCCTGAAAATTACCTGAGCAAAAGGTGACAGAGGCTACAGGAAGTGATCCGTTCAAAGGTGTGCATCTTGAACTGGTGGCAGTTGTGGTTGGCTTTCTCCGGTCGGATATTTGATCTGAGAGACAGACAATGAAAATGTTAATGGTTGCGTTACATAAAATGTGAAAAATGTTGATTGGTGTGGGTGTCTTTTCTTCCACTTCATTCGGTGTGTTCTTAATGAGTTCTCAACTGATTGATTACATCTACATCCGCACGATTTGTTTTCATTATAAAACACTAAAGTTTCAGGAGCAGTGTCGCACAAACAAACATCTCAAACATTCTAACACACCTGAAATGCATGTCACATGACGAGGGCAGCTGATAACGCCGCTGGACACGAGGTCGGAAATGACTACACTCACGATAAAAAGCAGAATTTAGCAGAACAAAAGCTGCTACAGGGTCAACAAGGTCAGAATCATGTTGAAATAACAGCTGATATGATAATACATACATGGTTGGTCGTCAAGGACAACAATCGTGGACGTGTACATCCATGGCAACGTATTGTGTTCTTCGGTGGTGACGTGAAAGGGGATCGACTTCTGTGTTTTTCTCTGTCTACACTACAACACAGCAACTAAAACGGGGTCATCTGTGTTTCCAAAAAGCTCTGTTTTCAGGAGGTTCAAACGCTGGAGTAGTGTAAACAATAACGCACTAGCCTGGACCGGGTGAGTTTACACCGAATGCAAGTGTAAATAAATGAAGGTGACGTGGCTAAATGCACACAAAGCCCAATTCTGAGCTGTGTGTGTTCAAATGTGAGAGCGGAGAGACACAAATCTGAAATAAGCCTTTTCTCCTGGTACGTCAGTTTACATGACTGACATGAAACCGTCACGTTGTGTTGAACACACCATCTAGGCGCCACTTTAACTAAGTGCTCCCATAAGTGAGCTACAATTTACACTTTGTGAATGGACCCATTCTGGTGTCATTACCCAAAGCACAGAGGCACACGCTGCACACACGAGCGCTGTAACGGAGGAAAAAGAAATGCTTTCAAAAAGGTGGTTTTCCTATTTCCTAATACACAATGGTTTAAAGGCCCACTAGTCCACTCGCCTGCTGAAATTCACTGAACTTAACAGTTCAAGCTGGAGAAAGAGAAGCATTGTTCCATGTACACATATACCCACTGCATTGTTTTCCTACAGTATATATATATATATATATAAAACAAGCCTAATGCAGCACACAAAATATATTCAGAAAGACAGTATCAGCTAGTCAGCATGCATATACTTGTTTCTTACATATCCACCCCATACACAAAAGCATTTGTTCAGTCAATCAGAGTGCAATGTCAAAACAACACTGTATTCTCCCAAATCAACATAACAAAGGATGCACGCAGGATGTTTTCCTGCAGAAACCTCCCACTGCTAAAAAATAATACAGAAGATATACCTCCATAAAGCACTGATTTGAAGAAAACATCCAGGCAGGAGTGATTTATTTGTAGTTTTGCAACTCTCTGGAACAGTTTTATGTTTAATGTGTGGGTTTGTGTGTGCGTCATTCTACGTGCTATATGTGTTATCGTACTGTTGTCAGCAGTGTGTGCTTGATTGCAGCTAAGACCTGATCAAACAGCTCACATGAAAGAGTCAACACCTCTCTCGGCCTTGGAATAACACGCGTGTAAACAGAGACAAATATGCTCCGTGCACACACAAACACACTTTTTTTTTTTTTTTCCTGTCCTGAATTGTCACATGGTGGTTATGGCATCGGTGTCTCCTCCTTGCCCTGCGATGAACTGGCAACATGTCCAGGGTGTACCCCGCCTTCGCCCGGTTACAGAAAATGAATGAATGAATGAATGTCTCCTCCTTGTACTTACATGGCCATTTCAAACTGATCCAGCCACTTCTTCTTCAGCTCCCTCGTCTTAAAAAACAGCTCAAAGCCCGTGTGACCCTGCTGGTGCGTCACGTAAAACCCGTAGCACCACTGCGGAGGTGAAGAAGACAGCAGCAGTCAAACCCAGTGCATTTTCACATACGTGTTGAGAAACATTTGCATATTTATGTTCATGTTCTAAATTTAAACCGTGGTGATTATCTCACAGAATGTAGCATTTCATTGTTGTGTGGAACAGAAGCTCAGCGATGTAACTTTACAGCAAGAACAATCCGAGTTAAAGCTCTTTGTAAAGTAAGCATGCTGTCTTGCATTTGTATTTGTCTCATAACCAGTGGCAGGTCGCCATTATGTATCAGTGGGTTACAATGTAAACAGCGTGTAACTGCAGGATGCATAAATAGATGCACAGATAGGCTGCCTGCTCGGTTTGTCAACCTCAAGGGAGCAGTGGCGAGCAATGCGAGTTTAACTAATTCTGCTCAAAAGCTGCCTGTGATGACAGTGGGTCCATCTGATCCTGCTCTAGATGTGAGATTAAAGGAACCCAAATCAAGTGTTTGATATTCCTTTTCCAAATAACTCCTACATTTAGAAACACCATTAAAAGTTTGAAACCAAAGACCTCCACTTGGGATGCAAACTGTTTTATACCACATCAACTGTGGAAAAAGCAGCGTTTGAACTGCAGAGGGGCCAGGCTCGTCTAAATCGGACAAATTTTATGGGGTCTCTAAAATCGCCACGCGTTTCCATTTTTCTGTATCTTCATCATTACGGATATTGCATAAAAAGAGGCTATTAGTGATGTCGGACTCATGCATGATTCTTACTGATGAGAATAATGATAAATAAAAGCAAAACGGAAATGGAAAATTAAGGAATGAAAATACGATAGCGGTTTGATTTTCATTTCAAACTTTTCAGAGAAAAAAAGACATCTTTTCTCTGTCGGAAGTGGCCGATAGAGCATTTTTAAAGGACTGAATTTTACTTCTTGCTTTTGTAAAACAGAATAAATAAATTAATGTAATAAAATATTTTTACTGAACATATTTTCTATCACCAACAAAGTGTACTATGATTACAGAAATGAACGGTCTCTTTCCTCTCATTCCCCACATTCTTCTCGCCTCCCTGGTGCTGTACAGCCCA
This sequence comes from Coranthus polyacanthus, assembly GCA_037367275.1. NCBI lineage: Eukaryota > Metazoa > Chordata > Actinopteri > Kurtiformes > Apogonidae > Coranthus > Coranthus polyacanthus. Next base: position 21,729,049 of record JAPQRN010000010.1, read on the forward strand.
ATATCATAAATCACAAATTTGATTCAAAATTAATTTTACAGAACATTATGATTTCACGGTGAAGTTAACCTTTGAACTTTGGAATATAATTCATGTATATAAATGTGCCTGGATGTAAATCAATTTGGATATGTCATCACGTCGTCGTTATTTTATCGTGTTACACATTTGTGTGAACTTTTGTCATAATTGGTGAATTAATTCTTAAGATATGGCCAAAAATGCGTGACCTTTGACCACCAAAATCTAATAAATTCATCCTTGAGGTCCAAGTCAAAGAAGTTAGGGTGGCAAGAACGTCTAATAGCTCAGTTGCAACAGAATCGTGCAGGAACTGAGCTACTTTTCTGCCATTATACACTGAAAGTGGTTCTCAAAAAGCACCACAGTTTCATCTTTTACCTCTAATCTCTGTGTCTTTACTGTTTGTTAGAGTAACCTAATTTTTGTTCAGTGGCAACATCAGTGTGCAGCAGCAGAGCTACACCTCCGCCATTTGGACTGAAAGCTGTTGTCAAAACAGCACCAGAGTTTCACCTCTTTGCTTCTATGCTCTTTGTCCAAGTGAACATTTGCAACAAATTTGAAGAGATTCCAGCGAGACTTCCCTGAAATATCTCATTCACAAGACTGGGACGTGTTGTATGTACGGAGAACAGGATGGATAACCCCAAAACATAATGCCTCTGGCCACGGCATAAAAAATGGAAGAAACCTCAGGCCAGAGAGGAGGGATCCGCCTCCCGGGACATACAGACAATAGGTGTCATGCGTAGAGAAAATTACACATATACAGAAGATGTCCACATGGTTCATATACAACAATGCATATGCACGACATAGTTGAGGAGATGATAAGCAGAATCTCGGGCACCATCAGACTACATGTCTTCTGTTTTCTGTTGATGAATTGTTATTATTCCTGTTCTTATTCAGAGCAATGACAAATAAAAGCCAAATCAAGAGCTTTGTGAATGTTGTGTCATTTCAGACCACAAAAAAGTGAAAAGAAATTGTGCTTCCCCCAAAAAACCATGGTATAGTTTGCCAGCTGCAGAAAAGTCTAAGGATATATCTATTACTTGCTTGTTTTCTTTTGAGCAACACATTTATAACTAGGCACCTGCAATGCCACACTAGCCCCCAAGTAGTTTTACTGCAGCAATTTTAGAGTAAATACCTCACCTATGGGCATATTATGGAGCGTTTTTCAATCAATTCTCAAATCTCTTGACTTTTGCCCCGCTAATCTGTTCCAGCTTGTTGTGTCATATCTAATAACAGAAAAGTGGTAGGGTTTACACGTCAGTGATTGGCCTGCCCCACAAAGTCCTGAGTGTTTTAGAGCTCTGCTGAGTGTTAAATCATTGATGACTGTGTGGGTGCTCAGTGGCACCACATTCACACTCTGAAGTTTCATTTAGCAGAAAATGATATATAGCTATAAGCAGCCTTGGAGGACTGCGCACATTCATCACCTGATATTAGCATCTTGGTCCTGCAGTGTGTGTGTGTGTGTGTGTGTGTCTGCGCTTGTGGGTGCGCGTTAAAGGTGGATGTGTTGTAGGTACACGGTATTCGACGGAGGGTATCTGTTGTTGAAAAGAATCCTTCACACATTCATACTGTAAACACACAGTACACATTACATCGAAATCAGTGTACAGGCTGACAACCGAGACATCCATTAGCTAAGGAATTGAGTTAGCTAACATCAACAAGCCACCAGCTCAGAGCATAAAGACTATATTTAGTATGTTATAAGATTAATATGTACGATTAACACATGCTTGTTGTTCTTACGTTAAGTTAAGTTAAGTTAAGTTAAGTTAAGTTAAGTTAAGTTAAGTTAAGTTAAGTTAAGTTCGTTTGCATTGGAGTCGATGTTGTGCTGCGAGCCATTCGTTTACATTATCTGACTCTTTGACATTTCTAAGCTAACGGTAGCTAGCTTACAATGTTGCCGCTGTAGAAGAGCAGAAGAGAGGCACTGAAGAATTCAAGAGCTTCACAGAACAATTCCTCTACATAGAAATCCTTCATGTTATCATGGACGTAGGCAACTTAGACACCTGTTAGCTTAGAAACTGAGTTAGCTAAACCCCCTAGCAGAAAACTATGGACTGTGTAAAGGAAGTGGACAGAGCTCCCGGGACATCATGCATTTAAAAATACCATTTTAAAACCTTGTGTTAGCATTTTGGCCATCACCATTTGTGACTATAATTGGACAAAATGGTGGAGTTGGAGAAGCGTGATGGGTGGGCTAATGCTAACGCTAACTTACTGTTGCGGTAAAGACTTTAGACTTTAGTGTCTCAAAGGGAAAGTCCTTTCCACAAACTGTACATACACAGTAGCACATGACACATACATTGGTACATGAGTAACATACTGACATAAATCTGTGCACGTTCCATTAATTTTGTATCAGGCACAACAAGTCGACGAGCTGAGCTGTCAACATCTGTCTATCAAAGCTCACGTGGCAAACATCGTAGCCGTCTGTTAGCGCTAAAGCCTAATTAATGGAGGAATAATAATTTATGAAAGGACCCCAAGGACACATGTTAGAAGGTGCAAATAAAACAAATGAGACCATAATGGCAAAAATATAAAGGAAAAAAATACATTGACTTAGTATTTCTAGAAATCTTACACATACATGTGTTTGTGTCTGTTTGCAGCTTCATGTTGGAACAAAAAAAAAAAAGGGTAATGGCGTATCCAAATGTATTAATCAAATTTACACTGCGTCATGTATGCGTGTTGCATGTTCAGGGAAAGATTGTAGAATGATTGTAACCCAAAGAAATACACAAAACCTGAACACACACACACACAAACATACACACACGTCATGCTTGCACAATAGAGTAAATGAGGATGATAATGGAGTCCCTTTGATAGAAACCACAGAACCATCCCATTCTGGCAAGCTGTCAGTTTCACATTAGCAATCAGCAGCAGAGTGAGAAGGCACCATCTGTGGGCATACATCAACAAGACATCAACAAGTCCCTTCCACTACAATACGGCCTGTGAATGTTCCCACAAGGCAAAAAATAGCATACTGCATAAACTGTGAGGAGTGACTACAGGGAGCTTCTAAATCAGGATTTTCCAGAAAGGAGAAAAAAAACCTCTGACCCCCACACCAGCAAATACGACAATACCAGTTTCAATACGCATCCAACAATTATTATAGCAATAAAGTAGCATCCAAACAGATGTCGAATGGCAACATTTCCACGGTGTTGTTCATTGGTGTGAATTGTAAACATGAGAAAAGCCATATAGCATCTGTTTATTTTGTCAGAATAGAAATGTATTACTGTACAGTTGTCAACTGACCTTTTTACCCTCTCGGTCAGAGGTGGGGTTGTTGGTGACTTTGAAGTAGTTGAGGTCCAGTATGTCCTTCATCTCATAGTTGTCGCCACGTCTCTTGCAAACAATGACAGCCACGTCAAATAAAAAGATGTGTCTGTGAAATAAGACGTAGAAACAGATTTTCCACAATAAAATGAGAGATTTCTGTCTGTCTTTCGTCAAGGTATAACAAGACGAAAATGACAAAGACGACAAAAAAAAAAAGATGCAAAAGACAAAAACTGTGTAAAAGACGTAATAAGGCAAAAACGATATAAAGACGTTTGGGTCCTGAGGCGTCAAAAAACTGATCATATGCATCTCGAGTTCATGAAGTTTGGGAACCATTGAGCTAACGTTAGCTAAGGAGCGACAGCAGCTTGACAATCCAGCCAGAGAAACAAAGTTGAAATTATTTTAAAAACCTAAAAGACATGATTGATGTTAGACAGTAGCGGTTGCAGTAACGTTAGCTTCCCAAACAAGTGTCTATTTATTAAGAAAAAATGTCATCTTCTATTTTATTGCCGCCATATATACCCTCTTCACAAAAACAATAAAAAGTGCATTTATTTAATAACTAAAATCAAAAAACTAACAGACATCATTTGATGACTAGGTGAAGTAGCATGGGATCATGTAGCATTGAATCATACCATATCATGTTCACTACCCATGATTTAGAAATCATGTTTACGATGAGTATGTATTAAAGTTTTATTCACATTATGTTCAGTGACGTACATTCACATTATGTATTTTATGCATATTTCATGTTAATGAAATAGCTACTGTAATGTTAAATGTTCATTTAATATTCGAGGAAGATGCTATATAATGCTAAGTTAGCCAACAACATAACGTTACCATAAATATTAGCTTGGTGGTCACTAGTCACATATTGTAGTAAGCTAGATTGATAGTGAAATATGTCAGTAAATCAGATCTCTACTGGATTAGCTGTGCTACAAACTGCCATGTAAATAATGAACAAGAACCGTATGTTCAATCACATGCATCCACCATCCTTGCGTCATAATCTGTTCATGCACTTCTCTCAATTACTAGCAGTCGCCAAAATGTGTTTTGTGAAGACACAGCGGCCTTGACCTTTGTCCACCAAGATCTAATCCGTTCATCCTCGAGTCCAAGTGAATGTTTGTGTCAAATGCTAAGACTAATGGGGACCAAAGGACAAACGGTAGGGGTGGCCGAAAACACTAACATATTACTGTTACTAAGCGTTACTCGGAGACCTGATTTACACCTATCAATCTCTGACGTTTTATGTGTTTCTCTGTAAAGAGGATACAACACCACTGACAGGCGACCAAATGAAATGGGCACATTACAATGACAGGCCTTGTCGTTTTTACATATTTTTATAGCTCACATACATATTATTGCTCACATACTGTTTTTACTGTGATTTTTTTTTCTATATGTCTACAGTCCTTTCAGTCTCTTTCAGGACAATGACACTGAAGTAGAACAACCTGTCTTGTTTCCTCTTGTCGACATTGGAGACCATGCGCACCTCTCCGTCTCCTTTTGGTCGACCATAGGTGAGTAGAGGCTGATTCTGAAAGTAAAATAAGAGCCAGGGGCATAAAAAGGAACATGATTAATGCTTCAGTTACTTACCCACCCTAATTTGTATTCAGCGCACTATAGACACATTTCTAGCATTAAATATCTATTGCACAATCTTGTCTTGAGTCTGGAAAACTGTGCATGTTTTGTCAAGTCAACACTGTGGTGCAGAACTGAGAACTCGCACTACTTATATGAGTTGTTAAACCGATTTCTTGCTGATGTTCCTGATATTCTGATGATAGTTTCAGAAAAGATTTGAGTTTACCAGGTTTTCGATTGATCTCTGGTACTGTTCGATCTCCCTTAGAGTCTCATTATCTCTCTTCACCTCGTTGACATACTGAGCCAGGTCCTAGTCAAAATTTACATGAACAGACACACAAATACACACATATTTTATTCATTTAGGTCAGTCTGAAAGTTTCAAATTCAGTGTTATGTGATTTTTAGAGCCTAGGATATGTGCTGCATTTAATTTAACACGTTTAACTCTACTGTAGGTCTGTGTTGCAGAGAGTTTTGTTTTATGTGCTTCTTTGAGCTGAGCAAAACATTTAAATATTATATGTCTGAATCGTGCCTTGAAGGTGCCCATAGTAATGCATTTCTTACATTTGCGGTTGTCAAAACCATTAATTCAGCTGCCTGTTCTGCTCATATCTTCTGGAAGAGTGAAGATGGCATTCAGCATTCAGTAATGTAATGTAAATGCAAAGTTTTAGAAATTCACAACCTATTTAGGGCAGTGAAAAATCAATGATGGAGAGGTTTTTTTCCCCAATGATGGACGTCTTTTTTGATGGATAGACGAGTGCCATTTGGAATTATACTCTAAATCAGCCTGCTGCTGCTAACAAGCCCAAATCCTGATGATTACAGACCATTTACCATAGGCACTGCACTTACTTTCATGGCATCAAGAGCAATCTTCAAGTTATTCTTGTCAGCAGCATCGTGAGTGTGTTTGACTAGCTCCTGTTAGTGGAGGACAGAAAATGAAATCAAACACTAGATTCGCACACAGAACTCACAGAACACACAGATCCAAACGTCTGGACAAACACATTTGCGACGAGTAGTTAGATTTATTAATTTCATAATCAAGATTAGGGGCCTGCCATGCAATTTTTATAACATTTCTTCTTTTACTCCAGTTTATATACTGTAGTTTAAGAGCCTAAAATTAGCCCGTTTAGACAAAGGCTGATATGCACTTCAGTTAATACACAGAAAAAGGGGCTACATCCTTATAGCTCTTAACATGTTTCCCATTTGAAACTGAAGTCTCGCTCATAACTAATTCACTTGAGGTTAACTGTTAAATATAGCTTAATATATCACGTGCAAACACACACACGTCTATTTGGTTAATCAACACATGGAAGTTATTGTCAGTAGTGTGGTGTAGTGCAAGCTGCATGGGGGCATCTGTTTCTCAGATCTGTCCAGAGTCTCCTGTGGAATACTTTGATTTTAATGATACGATAACACCAGTCAAGCAGCAAAGACGATATGACGCAGATAATCTCATGCTGTCAGTTAATGCCTATTTCGTTTCCTATATGTGATGCTAGTTTCAGTATGAAAGGTACACTATGGAAGACTTACGTGTGCTCGTGTGCGTATGCGAGCTTTATGTTGGTGTCTGTTTTGTGTTGGGAGTTGGTCCTTAGTTGACATTAGCTGACTCCAAGACTAAGCTAACGACGGTCTTGTTGGGTCCATCCATGATAATAGATACAATATACTGATTTCTTTGTAGAGGTTTTGGACCAGATTTTTGGTCTCCTGCTTGGAAAGTGAGTAAAGGATCCATTCACCCATAGCACTGTGGACATACATTGAGTATAAAATTAAATATTAATTTGCACGTGTACTTCGGTGGTGCAGTGAAATCATTTACTAATTCATTACTTATGGGAATAGTTGTCATAGTAAGTACTAAAATGCATAGTAAGTCATAGTAGTCAGAAAGCCATGACCACCTTTCCTTTTTTAAAAGATGGTGCTCTTAAGTAGCATAAACAAAGACCCTTAAGAACAAGACAGTTCACTGGAGAGTGATTTCCTGTTTCAGTGTCACGTGACTTCCTTCCCCCCCTTTAGGAGATTAGAGGCAGATCTTATCCCATTCATTCCAATGGGAGGAGTGAATGTGATTTAAAGGTTTCGACCGATTCTATCTCCCAAAAGTCAGCCAAGTAAATATTGGACCCATTTTCCCACATGCCACACATCTTGTGAATATTCTGACATTAAAATGACATTTTTAAAACGCACAGATCATGAGAAAATTGATCTTGTCTGAGGCCTGTCTCGGTCTCAGCAACGAAATCTCACGAGATCTCACAGCACAAATCTCGTCTGGAGGAGGTAAAAACGAGGAGGAAAATAACAGTTATAACAAGAAATCGTAATAAGTGTATTATTATTGTAATTAGGCTTCATTAATCTACTTTCCTCCACACTATGTTCTCAACCCTTCTGACCATGCCCACTTAGGAGACAGGAAGTGAACCGTTTCATATTATTGGTGAAGCGTACACGTACATCTTTCTATACTGAGGACCTTTGGTCACAGAGAGTCACAAGGTGGAGCTGGACCTAGAGGTGGGGCTGGACTCATTTGCTCTGCAGTGAAGACCTTCTTGAAAATCCAACCCAAAATGCCCTCTCCCCTCAGCTCCTCTACCGACGCAACAGTGTGCAACACTAGATACTGTCAGCTTAGAAATGCAGTCAGCTAACAGACGATCCAGCAAAACACTCCAACATAAACTTCACGTAAGCACACACAGGTGCAAATCTTACATAGAGAACCTTTAAGCAAGCAAAGGGGCATGTTATAGCACTGCATACATGTATTTTTAAATAACAGAATTTTTTTTTTGTTTCTAGACAGTTGCTTTTTCCTATTAACAAATATTGGCAGCTTCGTCTGAAAAGCTGGACTCTGTATGTATTTTATCGGATTTATAGACTCACTTTACTCGTGTTTACCCTTCATTATCTTTCTAATAACATTACAAAACCTAGAGACTCATTCCTCCAACAACTATGTGGTGAAAGCTACAGTGCTGCCTCCCTTCTGAGCCGTATTTACTCCCACCTCATTTCCACTTCACCACTTGCCCCCCTCATCCCAAAGTCTCTCCTCAGGCGGTGACGGAGAACACCCAGGAACCACTGAGAACTTTACCCTCTACAACAATTTAAAACGGCTCCATAGTCATTGTCCTCATGTGCTCTGCCAGCTATAGTCTGACCTCTGATTCATACAAAACAGGGAAGCAGGTTTCACACAGTTATTGATAATGAAATTTGGGGGGGGGGGGGGTTTGAAAGGCTGAATTGTTTGGTTTGTACAGGAAGCAAGAGTGTGCGAGAGATCATTTTACATAAGACTAACCAGCAAAATATCTCTAAGTTTAACAACTGCATATATAAGTACAAATCTATATAAAATCCGGTAAACACTCTTTGTAAATCTATTTTAATCCAATGACAGAAATTCCTGGATTAGACGACCTTCTCTTCAAAAATAGAGAAATAATGTGATTTTGAGTGATGTATCACATTTCTCTAAGGAAGAACAGTAAGTAATCAGAAAAATTATGTCTACATCTGAGACACAACAGATATTTTTGCTGGGTGAATCTCCTCAAGAAATGTAGACCGGAGGCTGTGGAGCAAATGTGTGGAGAACATCGCCCTCAAGTGGCAATTTCTATACTAAGAGAAACACCATAACAAGTCAGTCAACTGAGCTCAAACTTAAAACATGTCCCAGTGTGTCTTGAAATAATGAAAATGATGTGAATCATATCCCTTCATACTCAGCAGAACAGATTTTTGACCAATGTGTGTAACAATACATTACAAAAAACACTTCATTGTGCACTAACGCCTAATTAATTTTCACTTCATTATGTAATAACGCCCGCTGTAATAAACAGGCTCAACACAACACTGAACACATGTCTCTCCATTTCATAGTAAATTATTACATATTGCCATGGTTATTACAAAATACGGGAGCTGCACTCCCAGCGGCTCTAGCAGCTGCATCTGGAATAAGCCCAAGCGTTTTAATGTTTTTTTTTGAGGAGCCCCTTCAAAACCATTGCCGTAGTTGACCCTGTTAGAAATAAAAGCGCAAATGAGTTTGTCCAGGTCAGCTTTTGACATGAAGTCCCTGAATTTGCCAGATAACTATGATCTAAAGCTGATGTTGTTACAGCTTTGATGTCGCTTTTAGACTAAAAACAGAGCCAACTATAACACCACTCAAATGCAATATTTAGGAAGTTTAATTTAGCTGAATTGCTGTAACTGTATAACGTGTAAACATGACGAGATCCATTCTGGTTGGTAATTACGTACCGCACTGTAATACAATTTTCATACAGAAAATAGCTTGCATTTTCTATCGGCACAATATGTAATAATTTATTTAAAAAGGGGGGGGGGGGATTTATTGCATATTGCGTTCAAGCTGTGTATTAAAACTGAAGCAGATTAATACAAAATGCAGGTGTTTTTACATAATGCATTGTTAAGAGTTAAGAGACGGCGCTTGCTGATAACATCAACAAAACACCACATGAGGGAATATGTTTTGAAAGAGTTCACTTGCAGAATCAATACCAAGGTGCACTGAAGCTGGTCTCAAGGCATGTGGAGGAACAACATCTTACTAAAACACTTGTTTTTATCTTTAATTTGTCACCTGTGTTTATCTGTCCAGGTCATTTAAATTGTCTAGTCTTTAAACCAGGTTCTTGAGTACTGGTTGTTCGAGATGAGACCTTTTGACATTTCCATCATCATCCAAAGTCTCTATGAATATTATGTGGGAGTGCTGACAAAATGGCAAAAAGAATAAATGCGCCTAAATGTCAAAAACAAGTGTCGACACATTCGCAGACTGATTTCAGTGATTAGCACGGCCTTCTCCACACATCACAGAGGTGAAATGAGCTGTTGGGAGTGTTTTCTCAGAAAGAAACTCAGATGCGGATATAGATGAGGTTTGACACCCCTGCTTTAAGTTCACTACCTGAAGAAGGAGATGGTACTTGAGGACTCTCTGCATCGGCACCACCAGCAGGTCCCTTAGTGTAAACTTCCCGTTGTTGGCCCTTTTGGAGCACTCCTGGAAGAAATGCAACACATAGACTGCGTGTACAAGCTGTGCAACATTGGAAACATTTAATGTGTCTTTTGGGGGGGGGGGTTGTGTGTTTCACATAGACTTTTACAGAGGGACAATATCCATTTGTCACCAAAAAAATTAGGAAATTAAGAGTGGAACATTTTGGTATCCTATTCATATATTTAAGCGAATGCAAGATGCAGTGAGTGCACAAATCCACTAAGGGCCAGTATGTTCAGCTGTCTAACCTCCAGCTTCAAACAGACATCCTCTTTCTCCTTGCAAATGAGGTCTAAACCAGCGATGGCGAGCTCTACCCGGCTGCAGTATATTCCATAAATAAGCAATCTGTAATTCAGAGGAGAGACACAGAACACATGGATGACTTTTACGTTGATTGATTGCAGGAAGTCAGAATGAGTAATTACACAAAACATGGAAAAGTACGGGCTGTGTAACGGACTGTGATATGTTACGCTGTTGCTCAAGAATGAAATGTATCAAGAAACTTATTTGTACACAGTCATCTACTCCAAATCACAGTATTCCTTCCCTCTTTTGTTCCTCTAACATACTGTCTGTGCATTACGCATTATTTGTTTTCATAGTACTTTCAGTACAAGGCCATAGCCATGGAGTCAACATTGGAGGGGACCAAATCCACCAGGCTGCCTGGCGGTTCCCCCACCAGACCAAAATTTGAAAACTTATTTCCTGTCATTCTAAAATATTTGTAAAAATTCAGTAGCAAATCAATTGTTGCAGTATCCACCATTGCTATAATATCACACCGAAACCACATTAACTATTTGTTCACACTAATATACAACGATACGGGGCAAATTATCTAGTCCGTTAGCTTAACACTAGCAAGGTGAATTTCTTAAAAGGTTTTCAGTAATTAAAGTCTACAGAAGTATCGCTGTCCTTTTTGTTTTTGTCTTTTTTCTCTTTCCAGAAAACATAAAAATCAGCACATGCTCAAATACAACCCTAACAGCTCTTTTAACATAAATTGTACCCAATAAGTTGTTAATACTGTGCTATCTTTTTTTATTTATCCATATTCTTAATTTGAACAATGTCTGAGCAACATTTTAAATCACTGTCCAGAATATTCCAAAGTTTTAAACTGAGATACACATCTTTAATGTTGTATGTGCAAACGGACTTAAAACTTGTGTCTCGTGTGCTTAAGTGAAGTTTGTGTTGGAGTCTGTTTTGTATTAGGAGTCGGCTCTTTGTTGACATTAGCTCACTCCATTTTTAAGCTAATGACGGTCTCAGTTTGCTCACATCAATGATAACAGCCACAATACACTAATTTCTACACAGAGGTTTCAGGTTGAACTTTCTGTGAAAATTCTAATGCTAGCGTTCACTTTTACACACTTTGTTCACTCTTTATTCTCTATATTCTGTATGAGGTTTCCAAGTAAGTTTTTGGTCCATGATCCGCCAACATTTTGCTTCAAAGACTCTTTCAGTGTAAACTCTGTCTACAACCATTTGGATTCGACCGTCCATAAACCAAACATTCAGTTTTAATGTAATTCAAGGATAATTTCTTTTCATCAGACAACTTTTTGTATCTGACCATTTCACATATTGCATTATCTATGATGAACAAAAACCCTCTGCTCCAATAAAGCTCCTTCCTAAAGATATTATTTAAAGGTTCCATATTTGTCAAGACTGAGGTTGAGTCAAGCCATTTTTTGTTCATGTTAGCTAACTCCATCTCTAAGCTAACGGTAGCTAGTGTCATACACTATTGCAGCTGCACAGGAGCTCAGGACTCAGGAACAAGCATATGAATTTTCTTGGAAAATCCGACCTGAGTCCTCTACGTAGAACTCAGTGTACAGACTGTTATCGCGGATGTAGGCAACAGTCTTTAGCTTAGTAATGGACTTCGCTAACATCAAGAAACATCAGGCTCCCAGTACAATACTCCAACCAAACTTCACCGAAGTACAGCAGCATGTCCAAATCTCCCATATTGAACCTTTAATAAAAGACTGCAATAATGCAAAGCATGCTGTTTTTCAGTCATTTTTCATTATAAGCACACTTTATGAAGAGGAAGTCTCAAGTTAGAAGAAGGAAGCAGCAAAAATAAAGGGTTTTCCCATAAGATTGAAAACAATAAAATGTTTACCTTTCTTTGTAGTTGATGAAGATCTGGTAGAGATTTAAGGCATTTTTGTTCAGGATAGAATCTTGGACATCAAGCATCAGGTTCTTGTGAACTTTAACCAGGTCCTGCATCAGAGAGAGAAGCCATTAATATCTCATGTGATATATATTTTTTTTATTTCATATGATGAGACTTGTTGGACTTACTGGAATGTTGACAAAAACTTTGTCAATTTCAGCCGCAGAGAAGAATTTCTTCAGAGGATTCAGGAAATACTGCATAAAGGTTACATTGAAAAAAAAAACGAAAATATTTAAAAAAATGCCACTAAAGTGTTATGTTACTTTTAGTGGTTGATTAGTTATTAGTGATGATTTGTTTTATTTAATTGAGTCAGATTATCATGCAAGAATGTGACACGAAGAAATGAATCTCTTCCCGTGTGTCATGACCCTGTGTGAGGTGAGAGAGAGACTACACGGGAGGTTCACTACCTTCTCGATGGACTCCAGAGTCTCCGTGTATTTTTCCTCCGTCTGTTTGATCTCCGTAAGGCAGCAGCTCCGAACATCGACTTCTGCCTGCTTCTAGGAAGATACACACCTTACAAACTGTTGCTTAAACCTTACTGCATAATATTTGTTGGCTAATATGCAGGTAATATAGGCCATAGGTGCAACTCATGAGGTAAACAGTGTTAGTTTGGACGGTCACATATTCAGAGTATGTAATTGTAAATGTAGTTCAGTATCTGTATTGAGATCACATCCCTAAATTTTAAAACTCATATGAGTTTCTTTTCCCTTTTACCACAAACTATTTACAAGCTGCAGTATTTTCAAAGCAGCATGTGCATGCATCAAACAAACAGCGCAGTGAGAGGAAGATGAATAGATGGATAGAATAGATGCTCTGAGATCACAGCACAGTTCGGCCACTGTGGGTTACGGGAGTCAAAACAAAATCATTTCAAACACAAATCAGAAAAAGGGAAAAAGTGTACCATTGATTGAGTCTGAAGTCTTTATATCTTAACATGTACGTTTAACAAAATCCCTTCAAAACTAAATTATTTTCTGTCATTTGCTTAAGAGTATAGTACGAACTTTGAACGTGCATTGTGAAGGAAAGGAAAGCTTATGGTTTTGTAATACCCATACCTATATACCATCAACCCACCACATGCTATGACTGACAGTTTCAAAAAAAAGGATAATAATTCAGCAAGTTAGTAGAGAAACTATGACGCAAAACAAAAGGTATCTGTAGTGGAACGCAGTAGAATAAATGCACCTTGACAAAACCCACTGAAAAAGATGACCCAACCTTAACGGTGTACTTAAGTGCATCTATGAAGAATAAGTCAGATTAAATAAAAAAGGACTGGAACCGCTGCTGCCCGACAGCGTATGTGTCTCATGTCATCATGTGACTCATTGCAGTACCAAAGGGGGATGTTGCTCGGTCCTCATGAGGTCTTCGTAGATCTCGCCGCCTGCGTAGTCTTCTTCCAGCCCATACACCGCTGCGTACAACTCGTCTTCATCCTCGAGGGCATTCTCACTATAACGTGAACACATAGTAGGCACATATTTACATCTCTTAAGACGGTCAACAATTTGAGGATGGTGCAAACAATAAAAATAGGCTCACAAAGCTCCAATAAATGGTAGCAAGAGTAACACTCCTATTGTTTATAACTGATATATGATATTATACAGTTTATAGAAGACAAATTCTAAAAGCATTCTCATTATTATGTATACAGTGCATGGTACAAAACATATAAAACCTCGGCTTGGACTGGCTATTTTTTTACATTACGTGTACTATGTACCGATGGCTTATTAGATTGTGCTTATTCTTTTCTTTTCTGTCAATCATTCTGTGAGCAGCACCCATCCAGAACCTGACATGTGGGCGGTATGCAAGCACTCAGCAAAAACATGCAGAATTACTCATTTCGTTTCCTCTGACAGTAACAGAGAAACGGAGCCATGCCTTTTACCAAAATATATGGGTGTCCAGACCCCTGGAGAGCACGCATGATGAGCAGAGCTGGTTCGACTACCGAGCACAATAATCATGTTCTATCAACACCAGTAATGGGCCCGCAGGGAGGAGCCTCATACATACTCAATCAGGTCTTCCAGATTATTGTAAATGTCCTCATCTTTCAGGCTCTCCTCTGTCGGGAATGGCCTGTAAATGACAGGAGAGCAGCGTGAGTTGAGTGTGTAACCACTATTCTTCACTATGAAGAAGCTATTTATGAATAATGAGGGTTAGGACACATAGACTGGCTACAAACCAGTTACAAATTTATAACTTAAAAGCAGCAAATAAGGCTAGTGGGGTTTTTCTACAGAGATGATGATCTGCGACCCACAATGTTTAATGGCAGAAGGAGGATTACAGCATGTTTGCTGTTTGTTATTATCTTGTGACTTACCTGAACCCTCCTTGCTGGGCAATTGTCGTGTAAGACAGCCTGGACAGAGTGTCCATAACCTGGGGAAACAAAGACAGTAATGTCAATAATGTCATTGCATGAGTGGAGACAGAGAGAGAGGGAAAAGATGTTAGTGTTGAAGCAAGAGGGAAAATAAGCCAGAAATTACACTTCAGCATCACTTGAAATGTGCCTGCAAATACTGTTAACATCACAAGAACATTTAACCATGTTTAACATGGAGTAACACATTGACAACCATTCACAAACTTATTCTAAACACCAATTAACAATATCACAGCAGATAACACCTTAGCTACCTCTGGAAATATAATGTATTATTTGCCATAACTGGAAGCAGTATGTGAGAGCAATACCATAGCCTTTGAAAGTCTTTGAAAATTTGACTTTTTTATCTTTAATTGATCTCAGTATCAATACATTACATTCAGTTGCTAATGTAATGTACTGAACTTTTTATGTACATTTAATGTTATTGATTATTAATGCTAATGTTAATATTAATGTTGAACTTTTCCGTTGCCTCCTTGACAATGCTGTAATTGTTAGGACCATGTCAATAAATCATGAAAAACAACAGTAAGACTCAGACAGAAACAGAAACAAATGGTCTACAGGAAATGGTCGTGCTACGAAAAACTCCTCCTACACCAGAGCTTCCTCTGACTAACACTTAAGTCACAGAAAGAAAGTCTAAACAACACTTAACTGAATACATTTTGGCATCTAAAAAGCATAAATCCACGACAAAAATAGGTACAGATACAATATTAGAAACAGCTGCCAACTTTTTATGTGTTTTTTAAGTATGATTTTCATTGAGCTGTGTTTTAAGTTTAGTGGTTGAACATAAAACACAGTGGAAACAACACAATCAAAGTCAAATTTTATTCTTGTTTTATTTTATTTGCATTTTGAGAATAGGAGGAGACCAGAGCACCCATTCCAACACAAAGAGAACAGAATCTCCACCCAGCACGAATCTGTGAATTTAACCCTGACCTTGCTTTAAGCCAATAGGTGTTCCAATGTGAGAAAGATCTGTTAATGGCAATCATCGCGAAGGAAAATACATTTTCTACGTCTTGGAAATTTATAGAATAAATGAAAGGGCTTTCACACTAGTCCATATGTGGTACGTGATGGGCGTACCCCTACATGTGCTCCTCCAAACACTTGGAAATCCATACTGTCAAAGCCTTCAGAAGAAATGCTTGACATGGAGTTAAACAGGTTCACTGCTGACCACAGACAAAGCAAACTTTCTGTGACACCTCTTCTTCTTAGGCATTTAGTAGCATCTCCTTCTCTCCGCACTCTACTTAATCCAATCCTTAGTCCAATATCAGATTCCAGTGTGAACTGGTCACAGTCCTGAACACATGCACAAAACCACAAAAGCAGTGGAGTTAGAAGAGTTGACATCATTTCCTTCAGTTAAAGTACTAATACACACAGTGAAAGTACTACATTGCAAGTAAAAGTTGTATGTTCTAAACCTTACTTTTCAATTAAAATGTGTATCATCAATATTCATTGTGCAGTAAAAAGGTCCCTGTCAGTGTTTTACTATTATATATGATGTTTTGGGTTCATTTTACTGTTGCATTCATGTATATGTTGCATTTGAACTACTTTATATCATGTGACTCCCTCCAGTGTATCTCCATTTAAAGTCGCATGATTCCTGATCTGACTGTTCAGGCTGAGGTCACCTTGAAAAAGATCAGATATGCATCTGATTCAGGACGACATATGGAAGTGGCCCGGATCGGAATTGAAAACATCAGTTTCCATGTGATTTGTGCTGTTCACGCTGCCATGAGAAAAACACATCTGAGTCGCATACGAGTGAAAAGATCAGATTTGGGACACTGTTGTCTGCAGTGTGAACGTAGCCTCTGGAAGATTCGAGCGTGTATTTACGTGAAGTGACGAAGTAACCTCATGTTTGAAAAAGAACAGCAAAATCTTTCACTTTACTTTATTGGGATTAAGAATTTTCTAGTAAAAGCATGTAGCTTATTGCACTGTTCTAGAGATGTGAGTTTGCAGACAGGGTTAAAAACGACTGCTGATGGGGTTACACAGCCTGTTGATCTGAAGTTTATCTCTTCTTCCTGTGTGAATGCGTGTTGTGGCTTTGCCTGAACCCAGGTGTGCTCGTAACATGAAAGTCCTGCTCATTGTGTCAGAGACCACCTTTAAACTGCAAAAGGCTTGCAAGTTATTTAGAGCAGCTGAACTTCTGCCGTCACTCATCGAAGCTAAACAGAAATTCTGCCTTTGAAGTAAGGTGATTTTATTGGCAATTGTGCCCATATCCGTAATACGTAAACACAATCTGGTCTTTAAGGAGATTTTTATTACATGTCCTTCCTTGAGTTCCCCCATAGTAATGATATGATCGAACTACTATATTAATCAGTTAGGAAAATTAAGTGAAAGGAAAGAAGGAAAGAAAACAAAAAAAAAACCTATGTAAATAAATGTTAATTCCTCAGAGCTTGGCCTGAAGACAAGTTGTTCTCACACCTGACTTGTCTGATGACATGTGACTAGAGGAAAAAAAGCCACAAGTTGATCTGAAAGTCCAACCGCCATGGTTAGTGTGGCCTGGTTAAAAACAGCACCATTGCACCATATGAAAAAGAAAAGCAACAGAAAAGAAACACTGTAACAGTATCCGATCCAGTAAAACCATCAAACCCTGGCACATTTAACAAAAATCTGAAAAAAAGAAATGTGTGAATATTTGACTTTTACAGTGAAGAGTTGTACATGATTTCCAGATGAGAGAAGGTAAACACACATTCGTTGGCTCTTGTTCATCTCCATCTCCGGCCTGCGCTGTATGCAGACTGTGCTGCTGCCCCGGGTGACGCCTGTAGTAACTCCGCTGGGGAATGTAGGTTAGAGAGCTCTCTTTAGACGTGCAGCGCACTAATACTCAGTCTACGGGCCCAGTTGGCACAACTCAGTCCGAGTGGATTAGACTGGCTGAGATTTGAGATGTTCTCTTTTGGATGTTTTCTGGAAAATGGGGAAGAGATTGAGCATTTCTTGTTTGGCTAAACAACTCTTCCTGGAGGCCGTCCAACTCAATAGCTGAACCTGCAGACGAGCGTATTTTAACCAGAACTAATGATGAGGGGGAAAAAAACATAATGATGCCATGCAATCTTTCCTCTCCGGAAGCTTGTCTGATGACAGACAACTCTTGAACATGACCGAGATTATTCAGCCTGGCTTCAATGTACTGTACATATTTGCAGGCAGCACCTCCCCTCTGGGATTATCAGCAGCCAGATTAACTGGAAGCTTCTTTGGAACACAACACAGTGAAGTGAAAGAAAGGAGAGTGTGTGAGAAACTGCACGAGAAGCTCGATACTCCCTCATAGATCATATTAGACCACAATGGCCACGACTGCAGGGAAGTCCATTCAAATGCCCAATAATGTATAATATACCTGATCTCTAAACCTTTTCTTTGTGTTCTTACTTTTGGTGCCTGAAGAGAGTTTCTTTTAATTAAAAACTGCTAGAAAATGTAAAAAAAAAAAAAATAGTCATCCAATCTCACGAGATACCTGCAGGCAGTTTCAAATAATTTATCTACTTTAAAAAAAGTAATTGAATCAAATGAAAATTAAATAGTGTACAAAAGGGTGTTTTGCAAAAAAGCGTTGTACTAGGGAGAATGCTAAAACGTATTTTAACAGATATTGTGATACAGTGATATGAGACATGATTTCTGCATTTATTTTTTTACTACAAAAACAGAAAAGTGATGATGTGATATTGCAGAGGGGTCTGTATTAAACATGTTCCCTTACGTCTGCACAAGCATCACAGTTCGATGGCGTTATGGCATATGTGTACAGGGTATTGTTAACCTTAAAGAAATGAAAGCAGAAGGGTTTTTTTTTCTTTTGGTTGAACGAATACTTTGTTATGATTGAAGCGTGAAACCATTTTTTTGAATGAAAGTATGTGCAAAAGCCTCCCTTTTGAAAATACATTTTAAAAAGCTGTGCATCTCCCGTTTGATCAAACAAAATCAGGAGGAAAAAAGGAGCAGGACCTTTGGAAAAGTGTCCTGTCTTTAGAAATAAATAAGTCAAACTGCACTCATTTAGAACAACATGAAGGGCAAAGGAAAACATGCACAAAAAGGTGAAATTCTCTATCTTTGCATTCTTTTCAATACCTCGATAACCATTTATTTTTGTACAGTGGTGATGGTACTTCTAGTGGTATATCACTGCAACCATGAGCACCACAGACGCTTCGTTTATGATGGTATGATGTGATACAGTTTACCTTCATCAAACGTTGCAGCACCTGTGATTTGCATGTTGATCTTGACCATATTGTGGTTAATTGTTCAGCCTTAATCTACACATGAGCTCTCTGGACTTGATAATGCTCTTATAGAGGTGGTCCTCTGGGTTTTCAGTGTAGTAAATATAACGTAAAAGATACATAAAATACACATGCATGCACAGGATATGCATTTGCTTTTTAAAAATGTTATACGCTTAAAGAACGAACAGTTTATTATAAGAATGAATAAATACTCCACAGGCAGCTCAAGGCAAACTTACGCACCGATTGCAGTGAACTGAGGAAATGTGGGAATAAGCCTGGTGAGAGTGAGTGCTTTCTTCACTGAAGTTAAATCAGGCTCTTGTGCTGCAAGCAAGAGTCCACAGAGTAGCTGAGCGGAGCACACTACAAACCCACTGACCTGGTAACACTGTGTACACACAGCATCCAGCTCTCACAATAACACAGCAATAAAAAAAGAAGTCAGCCAATCCCTTCAGATGAGTACCAGAGAGATGCAAGACCAAGAAAGGAGTGAACAAATATTGAACGCTTTTAAGCTGACAGGCGCATACACAGGCCTCGACCATATAGAAAGGAAAAGGCATCACGCATACGGCTCCATGCCATGGTTAGAATTTTACAAGCTGTCTTCATCTGCGTCTCGGTGTGAGACTTGTTTATAGATATGTAGATAGCAGAGGCTAATGTCAGACATTTCTACAGTGTTCAAACGCTTCGCTCCAAACTGAAGTCTACGTTTGCAGATACAGATGACCACTTCACAAATCTACGCTATAGGAAATGCACTTGGACTGCAAATTCACTACCAATTATCCAAACAGCTAGCTAGTGAACATTCCATGGATTCAACAAGGAACGCTCACTGGGATGTGTCTCCTTGTAAGACAATGTTGTGTTGTGTTCATTTCAAAATGTGTTTCGTGATGTTGTGACCAATGGCCGCAACCGCAGGCGTTACCTTTCCAAAGTCTCGGACATCGAAGAGGTCGAAGGCTTCAAATAGGTCACCTTTCTTCATCCCAAACACGTCGCAGCAGCATGTCAGGAATGTCCGAATGTTCTTCAGGCACAGGAACTGCACACAGCGACAAATGATACTCGTCAAACCAAACTCACATGTCTCCTTAGCTCTTACTCTAATTATATAGAAGGTATAGAAATGCGGTTCATAAAAATTACAAAAATATTTTTTTTTTTCATTTATCTAGATGATGTTTTTTATTATTTTTGGTTGCAGTTTGCCGTCAGCACAGAAGTGCAATTTGTACAAAACACTGAACAGGTGAATCCAAATAAAATAAATGTTTTAAAATTTTAAAAGAAGAAGAAGAAGAAGAAATCCCCCCCCCTAAATCTTGCCATTAAATTTCATCACAAATCAAACAAATTTTATCAGAGAGTTGCATTTTTCTTTTTAAGTAATTTTTACTAAAGAAACTGCGTCTTTTACTGTTGACAGCATGTCCTGGGTTAAAGTGATATTATGTCTAAATAAATATTGCCGCTTGGTCGTGTAAATATAAAGTAGTGCTTTGAGCATTTCAATTAAAATGTCTGAGCAATGTAAATAAAATTCAATTCATTCTTAAACACACGGTATCAATTTCTTCCAAGACGTAGGCGATGAAGTAGCGTAGGATCATGGGAGTTGTCGATAAAAATCTATCTGACGTGACTTGGGCAGTAATCATGTTTCCAGACGAGGGAATGTAAAGTTTGCATTACGTTATAACGATATTTATACTCTGTCATTTCATATGTCATCAAATAGCCACAAGTAACGTTAACATTAGTGATACTGGATATGACTCCAGTGATTGGCAGACAACTGAAACAGGATGGTACACTGAATAAAATGACAGATTTCTCTGAATTTCAACACTGAAACATTTGAAGTCGTTTTTATCAAAGAATTAGTATCTTTTACTATGAATTATTCAGAGCAGCAGGGTCATTGTTTCTAAATAGATTTCCCTGCTCCGTCTAAGTGTAAATGTAAAGTTTTAGCATTCCAATTAAAACATCTGAACACTTAAATCCACATGCACGTTTGTCTGTAACGGTGGAGAACTGACTATTTCGTTCTGCTTATACGTAAAGCAGCGTTATCGCGAAGCCACAGAGAATTTCAGAGTATGAAGTCGACTTCACACCAAGCAAACTGAAAGCTAAAAGTGAAAGTTTTTACCGTGCGAAAAGAAACCCCTAAGTGCTCTGCCAGTGTCACTTCCTATTAGCGCCTGCGTCTACATGCAGATTTCACACAGAAACTGCGGTACTGATTAGGTTTAATGTTGTTATCTTACACGGAGTCATCAAAATTCATTCACACAGGTAATTCGGTAACATCTACTTAAAAGCACCTGGCATGTGCGCAGTAAGCAATCGTGTAGTTTGCCTTTAAAAACACATTATTAAGTGTTGAGTACATCACAATTTGCAGTAAAAACAGAGCTGTAACAAGATTCTCAAGAATAGATAGGGTGCTTTTTATCACAGCCGCTCATCGTAGAGACGCCTGTAATCACTCCACCACCCCCTGGGGCCCTGTTTGTGTGCGGAGGAAGTGCATGAGGGCTTTGCACCACCAGCAGCCTCATGCTTGTGATTACAGCCACAGCAGCTCTGGTGCATATTCAGCGTCTTCACAATGGTATTTTTAAATTGTTATCAAGGACGATATGGTTAATACTGGGCTGATGTGATTCATTCAAGAGGTCGTTCCGCCTTTTGTTCCTTTTTTCTTTCTTATTGGACTTCTTTGGTGTTTGTCAAGAGAAGGTATCTTTTTCTATCAGCAGTGTGAGAAAAGCAGATCAGATGTGTTTATTCGTGACTCATACATCATTTCACTGTCCATCCCGCTTGCACCTTGGTCACAATTATTACACAATGGCTTTACCGCAATTATTTTAATATAGAGATAATCATATTTAATTTAGAGATAATCATCTCCATTCAGATGTTTTTACACAGAAACTAACAAAAATGTCATATTTCATCACTATTTCCACCTCATGTTCCACTGTTTGCGATTTGATCGGTGCTCTTTGAATGATATCGTCTCCCATTCATCTGCAGATGCTTAACTTGGTACTGTCACTACCCGATCTGTAACCGGAAACGCAATTTGTTCTACACATGTGCGAAAATGATAAGTGCCATGTTCTCATTGGTTTTAGTAGTTTGAAAATATAAAGTTCTTTTTTTTTTAAATCAAATACATACACAAGAACTGAAATACAATATGTCATTACATTGCAACAGAGCGACTTTTCTGCCGTTTTGGACTGAAAGCAATTGTCAAAAAAGCACCAGTTTCGCCCCAATCTGTAACCGGAAACCCTAAATGTTCTACACGTGTAGAAAATATTACTTCCTGTGGTGGTGAAAGAGAAGAGAAGAAAGGGTAAAGTATTCGTTAAATTTCACATTACATATTTCAGTAATAGGCTTTGTGTATTTACATTAGTATTTATGTCAAATCTACCCTGTGCAAATTCTGTTAACAAAGGCAAACACAAATGTAATTTGTATTTATGCGTTGCAGTGTTCAGTGCCAATAAATGGATCTTCCTCTTTGTCTGATGTGCTGTACGTGTATAAATGAACTATTGCTATTCTTATAAAAAGTAATCAAAAAAATATATATATTGTAATTACATGTATGACAGTTAATCGTCAAGTTTCATTACCGTGACGGCCCCTACTTGTACCACACGTCACTATAAAAATAGCACTTTGGCGCGTTTTAATCACAGTACGCTGCACTCTCATCCTCCAGTCCATTACCTCCAAACCCTTGTTTCCATTTCCAAGATCGTAGGTCAGCAGGGCACAGTGAAAGGGACTTTGAAAATCTGGAGCCCACTGACACACATGCCTTTGTCGACCGCGCACAGACGACCTACAGCTGCAGGCTACGGCTAGACATTGTTCAGCGCGTTAGGCCCTGGGTTTGCTGTCACCGTCTGTCAAAATATAAAGGCCTGGTGGATGCTCACTGGCAGAGCACACGCTCAACTCAACTGACTCGTATTTAAGAAGTGAAGCGGAGTTTTGACGGTCAAAGACACTTTTTGTTATTATTCCACAGAAGTTTAAAAAGCCTCAAAGTTCGTCGAACAGTCACGCTGTATTTCATCCCTTGAAGAAATCCTGACAGAAGATCTGATCACCTGCAATTTCCTCAATGACGTGACTATATGACAGTTACAAATGACTTCTTGTTTTTATACTACAGATTTTATACAACGCTTACAAAACCTAAAAGCCTTCGTATTTTCACATACGGTACCCCGAACGTGCAAAATATACGGAGCACGCGCAATGATCTGCGGTTTAAAGATTAGAAATAAAACTTTAACGCTACATTGTGAAATGCTGCGATGCCTTCCAGACGCTGTCATGTGTTATTGGGCTTTAAACCCAGTCACAAGCACAAGTACAAGCTGCCGCACAAATACTAAGAGTTCCCTAACTAATGGGTGGATCAAAGCCAGGATTTTATCAGGCCTCTCCAGTGGCAGCGGGGAGAGAGAATTATGGGTAAAGAGAGGTCAAGTCTTTAACCATTCCTTTGGATTTCACTGGCTGGAGGATGTTTAACAGCTTCATCAAGAATTTCAAGTCGCAACATGATGATAACAAGCATCGGATTTGTATTTTGAGGACAGAAACCAGCCCGGGTCAAATGTAAATGTTCAAGACGATTCTTTCAGAGGCGACTGTGTGGCATTATACTCTTTAAAATGTTTACAGTGGCACTTATCAGTTTGACACAGCACCAGAGGAGAACGGATGGCTTTTCCCAAGCCTTGAGCTGGATATAACCACGTCCACAGCAAATCAAAACCGATGGAGAGCCGGCCTAAAGCTGCAAATCCTTACAGTGTTTGGGGTCGAAATCATACATTTAATGGCCCTTTCGCACTGGTGTTTAAGAACTTTAAATTTAGTCCTGTTATTGCTGATGACTGGGTGTTGTGAGGCAAAGAAAAATGTGTAGCGTTTTGTTGTTTTAGCAAGATTATAATGACCATAAGCACACACGCATTTCTCAGTCTCTGTATCATGATACAAAATATACAGGAAATATGTAAACAGTATTGAAAGTACATACATCCTCCATTTACAGACCAAAGTGACAGGTATTTAGTGTGACCTCCCTTTGCATTTCACATATCTTGAACTCCTTCCTGCAGACAACATGACATTCACTTTTGTGCCAGGTTTCACTCAAGACGTGTCAAACGTTCCTTATTGTTTGGGCTACTTTTTGTCAAGGGAACCGAGGTGGCACCAGATACGGACTTTTGCCTGTAGAAGCCATTTAGTTCTAGTCTTCTTTGAGTCTTTAACGTTGTGTCTGAATACAAAGACTGAGAAATACATATGCGTGTTCATTACAACCCTGCAAAAACAGCAAAGCAAAGTGGTCTGAGACTTTTGCACTCTGCTTTCTATTATGTGTATATTTATTAACATGTGTTTTATTTCTAATGAGGTGCACGTAAGTTATGGAGGTCCAGGCATTAAAACAAGCTGAATGTACATTATTTATCATACCACAGCCCGTTCTGCAGTTGTTATTACATGTATTTCTTGACATAAGCCTGATGTGAAGACTTTGTGTTCTGCAGCCTGCTTATTAAGTAAATGTACTAGACTTGACAGTACCATTGTGACCGTTGGCCTCTAAAACCAAGCTTCTAAATCTTATTAACATATGTCTACCTGTGACATCTGCGGCCTGAGATTGATCTCCTTCAGGTTGATGGTGTGAGGTCTTAAATTGTTCAGCAGCTGGCACAGCAGCACCCCGTCCCGCAGGGTTTGCGCCAGGTCGAACACCTGCGCCGCGTCCGCAGTTACCCTGTGGTTCGCTGGCAGCACGTTGCAGCCGATCAGCCACACCGCACACTGCCTCCAGTACTCCATGTTGTCGCCAGCCAAGAGGGGCGGTGAAAGCAGAACAGTAGGTAAATGCCAAGAAAAAAAAAAAAAAAGAAAAAAAAAGTTTGTTCCTACTTTGGACCTGCGGGAGGCATGTCAGGAGCGGCGCTCGGCGCTGGGTCCGCTGCTCTCCGCAAACTCCAGCATGGCTTCAGAAAGGGCACGCGCAGCTGCGGCGGCTTATGAGCGCTCCACGGCGCGCGGGGGGGTGGCCGCGTGAAACCCCCCCTCTGTGCGCACGAACTTCCCCTTCCTTCTTCTGATTATCTCCACTGAGGTGGTCGGAATCATCTCCAGCTCGTTTAACAGCTGCTATATATAATCCCCCCCTATTTTAAAAAGAGTTACTTTCGTAGAGTCTTTTATTATTATTAATAATAATAATAATAATAATACAAAATGTCAACTGTCATTAACTAACTTTATAGATTCAGTTATAGTCTACTAGAGATAGGGGAGACCGGGGATGACAGTAACACTTTTTGTTCGACCGTCACTGACTTGGTTGGTTGTTTGCGCTTGACCTCTTAAACTGCTACTACAAATGAAACTCACCTGGACGTTTAAAATCGTTCTCACCTGGATCGCTTTCAGAGCGATCGCAAGACATCCAGAACACATCTGAGTTCACAGGACGTCACGTTCAAAACGCATTAGCTGTTATTTATCTAAGTCTCATTAATAATGGGAATGAGAAAACAGCTGAGCAGTTAAGTTAGGAAGCCATTCAGTGATTGAGTGAGTAGAATCAGTTTTCTGACCCTGTTGTGGATTATATTGGCCTTCATTGAAAAATTTTCCTGGACCTTTTCAGATAAACGTCAGTATTTTGTGGCTGATTGTTTCTATTTGAGATTTATTGATTCTTCCAAAAAGTACCGGGTTTTGTTGTTTTTTCACAGGTTGAGAATTTTTGGTGGTCCACATTAAGTGGTGTTTTTACAAATTAATTTTTTTTGTTCCTGTTCCTTTTTTTGTTCCCTTTTTATGCTTTGTTTTAAAAAAATATTTGCATTACTTAACTTTGGTGAGTGATATTTGATTTAAATTTGAAAGCTGGAAATACACTATTTTGATGTTGCCACCTTAAAATGACAAAGTATATTTGCCATTTTATAAGTGAACGTGGTTTACACCTAATGTTTCATAATAGTTCTTAATAAACATTTCTTTTTAGACTTTGATTTGTCTTCTCACTAGTAAAGCTATAGTGGTGGGTGGTGGGTCCTGTTTTTGAACCCACCGGCGACCGGCTGCGTGGATGGAGAACCCTTGTCTTTATTGGTCACTCGGTCGGCCGTAGGTGTGAGCGTGAATGGTTGTTTGTCTCTACATGTCAGCCCTGCGATGAACAGCAACGTGTCCAGGGTGTACGCCGCCTTCGCCCAGTGTCAGCTGGGATAGCGACCCGAAATCTTTTTTTTTTTTTTTGGTGATAAAATAAAAAGGAAATAGGCGTGTACTGATGACATCAGCTCTATCTGATTGGTCAAATCAACACTCCCCGCTCTCCCCTACTCATTTTATAACAATATAAAAATACAATAGGCACTGATTATTGAAACTGGTGG
>JAPQRN010000010.1:21758687-21796570 GCA_037367275.1 Coranthus polyacanthus
CACACACACACACACACACACACACACACACACACACCCCTGTTCATGGTCAGCTGGAATAGAGAAAAAGATCCTCTCTGGTAGAGATAAATGCACTAAAGAAGCCCACAGTGAAAAACTTTGAAAAAGTCCTATTTTTAATCAGAGTATGGCTGTATGTAAACAGGAATATTGGTGGAATATTTGTTTTGATTAGCCATGTACGTAGCTTATTAGCAAAATTGCCTTTTTCAGACTAAGGGCAAAAACTGGAATATTTGTGCACGTAAACACGTGTCAGCAATTATGCAATTATATGAGCTCACCACAATTATATATTTTGCATAATCGTGATAATTGTCTCCATTCAGCTGAATAAAAACAGGGGGATGAGACTAACTGGATGTTTGAGATTTGACTGGAGCTCTTTAAATTGCATCGCCTCTCCCTCATCTGGAGCTTCTTAACTTCCTCCGGTAGATGTCAATATCAGTAACTTCTTTGTACATTTAAGTTAGTTTTAAGTCCTCGTTCAGTTTCTCTATACAGAGCATAAGAGGACAACAGAAATGCCATTTTATTCATGTGCTTCATTGTTCAATGCAAATAAATGTTTCTCCTTGTTCATTAGATGTACTGTATGTGTATAAATAAACTATTGTTGGGCTTATAATATCGGCCTAAAATGAAAATTGAGATAGCCTTAGCCAGTTATACAATCATGGCCAAAAGTGGCACAAATGTAGTTTTTGCAAACTTTGTTGCTTCAGTTTTTTTCCACATGTTTGTGTGGTATATTGAACAAACAAAGAACAATTAAAAGCATTTTACAAGTTTTAAATACTTTTATCGGGAAATACATCAGATTTATGCAAAAAGTCAATTTGTGTCACTGCCAAAACTTTAGAGCCTCACCTAAATTTTAATGGCTGTGATTTTCCCTGTCTTTGTAGCTCCCAAAGAAACAGGAGAGGGCTCTGGAGACAAGCCTATGCCAGACGTGGAAGGAGGAACAGGGGATAACAGAGAGGGAGAGGAGGAGGAAGATACAGACAGCATGGATGGCAGCGGACTCTACTCCTTGACTGAAGACGGCGAAAGAGAGAGTGAGGGAGGCAGACGAGAGAGAGCGAAAGAAAAGGATGGCGGGAAGAGGGCAGCTAGAAAGAGGAATAGGCCCGGTGGTGGCGGCACAAACCACTCCTCCAGCTCAGATGACGACGACGATGATGACGACGACGAAGAAGAACAGAAAGATGAGGATGATGACGACGATGATGAGGCTATGGAAGCGTGGCTGGGGGCGGAGCTCCGTGACCTGCGCGGGCCTATATGGAGGGCAGTACCCTCTCTGCGCTCGAGAGAGATCGGCAGGGACTCGCACCAGTTTGTGAGGCGCGTGTGCGGGGCCCGGGGCCTCGTACAGAGGCTGGAGCTCCAGGGCCGTCTCGAGAGGCACACGGGCTGCGTCAACACATTGCACTTCAACCCCTCGGGGACACGCCTGGCCTCGGGCAGCGATGACCTGCGGGTGGTGATCTGGGACTGGGCGATTCGCCGTGCTGAGCTGGAGTTTGACAGCGGCCACAAGAGCAATGTGTTTCAGGTAGGAGAAAGAGAAGTATTTAAGTGATAAATTAAAGTATGCTGTGGTCAGAAACCTAAAGTGTCTGCATCTGATGTGCATAGGCAAAGTTCCTGCCTCACAGTGGAGACTCCACCTTGGCCATGTGTGCTCGAGACGGCCAGATCAGAGTGGCTGAGCTTTCTGCCACTCAGCGCTGCAAGAACACCAAAAGGGTAGCACAGCACAAAGGGGCAGCACACAAGGTTAGTGTTTGTACATTACACAGGCACGGCCATATGGAGAGAACATGTTGGTTGATTGGCATTATACAATGTCCGTTCATTTTATGTCACTAGTATAGTACAAACAGTAGTTTATTATTAACATACAGTTCATCTAATGAAGAGGATGAGACATTTATTGGCACTGATTGGAACACATAAATAAAACTTAATTTCTGTTTGCCTTTCACGCTTTGTAAACAAATATTGCACAGATAAATAACTTAAATATACACAGCCTATTACTCAAATATATAGAAATTACTAATAATGGCAGGTACCAATAAAGAAAGTGAAACACCTTGAGATGAAGGAAGATGACATTAAAAGAGTGCCAGTTAAATGTCAAAATTTGGAAAATGATGTGGAAATAGTGAATGTTTTCATACAGGAGACGATTATCATGATTACTGCAGTTCACTCAACTAATGCAGTTGTGTAATTAGTGACAGACCTGCGATATATATATTGATATTTCATCTAAAAATGTCAGTTGTAAGCTTTTACATATCAAAATAAAAGTTGAAGTACAAATAATAATAATAATAATATAAATAATAATAATATATATATATACATATCTTATGGGCCTATAGTGTCTGAAATCAAGCTTTCTTGCTCTTGCTTTCAATAATTCAGTTAGAAGGATTCTCAAATTCTAAGTTAGTCTGGGGCTCTCCAGTGTTTAAAAAAAAAAAGAAAGTGTGAAACACTGCCAGCCTCTGCCCCTTTTGATGGAGTTGATCCAAAATTGAAGGGGTTCGTCCTTGACTCATATCTTACCCCTCTACCAAGGGTTGTGACAATCTGTGCTGTAGTTTTTGCATGCGTATGTGTAAATGTAAACAAAACTGGCATGTGTTCTGATGTAAATGTATTTCCAACTATCTGAAAATGTAGCCTGTAACACACATAATGTATAGAATGATATACAATACTAAATGAAAGTAGGCCTGTCTCTTACATGCCTTCCACTATGTTAACTAACAAGTTTACTCACTGTAACATCTAACATCTGCATTTAGGACTATAGCAAAATACTGTGTACAACTGTGCAAACTCACTGAGTGAGTATTTCCTTAGTGGAAGCAAAATACAAACCTGAAGTTTGAAGTGGACTAACTAAACACCTTTTGCTGACAGACTCTAAATAATCACTATAAACAGACTTAAATAGACTCTCTAGCCTAGCCACACTTACGCTACAAATAACCCATGATGCAGTGCTGTCTGTAAATTAAATGAATGTGTGTCTGTGAGAGAATGTCAAAGTCAAAGAGTTTCGTGTCAGCAGCTTGAAAGAACTGTGATGTTCATGATATAGTACATTTACTACATCCCACATAGTAGTAGACGTGATACACAGAGTATGAATGAATACAAGTATTTGTGTAACACATTGCAGATGCTGGCCTTTATCCATAGGTTTCATTTCTAGTTTTTTGTGTGTTTTACTTTCAGCTGGCCCTGGAACCAGATTCCCCTTGCTCTTTCCTCTCAGCTGGAGAGGACGCCGTGGTGTTTGGTATTGATCTACGTCTAGATCGTCCTGCCAAGTGAGTGATACTCTCATTGGGGTTTTCCACCTCAGAATTTCTGCAGAATTTCTAAACCAACTCTGTGGGTCAATACATGGGCAAATGAACAAAAATAAACAAAAATACACTTTAATAACCCTGAAGAAAAAAAAAAGAAAAAAGAAGAAGATATTTATGATGCCACAGTCAGAGGTGGTAGTGTTGTTAAGCAAATATCCTGTTCGGTGTCAGAAGTGTCTCATTGTTCCTCTTTGGCCTTACAGTTTTTTCTGTTTGAGACTTTCCCCTTGCCACAGCTAATAACTGTTTTGCCTTTGTGTGTCCTTCCGTCTGAATGGCAGTAAACTGGTGGTTGTAAAAGAAGGTGATAAAAAAGTGGGACTGTACACCATCTTTGTGAACCCTGCAAAGACACACCACTTCGCCGTGGGTGGGAGAGATCAGTATGTGAGGTATGGATTATTTAAAGTGAAGAGAAAATGCTCTATTAGCTGACACAGGCCTTTAGACGTTACTCATTTTTTATTTTATTTTTTTCCATCTCAAACTCTTTAGGATCTACGACCAGAGGAAGATAAATGAGAACGATAATAATGGTGTACTGAAAAAGTTCTGTCCTTCACATCTGGTATCCAGTGAGTCCAAAACCAACATCACCTGCCTTGTGTACAGTCACGATGGCACAGGTAAAAACAAACCAAACAAATGCACAATATGAATGTAGTTAGGCAAATATAGATGTTAAAGTCTGCAGTCGCAAGAATTGATGTAGTTGTCATGTTTTGCTTTTGTGGCATTTAAAGAAGAGAAAAATCTTGGTTTTTGCCTGTGCAGAGCTCCTGGCCAGTTACAATGATGAAGACATCTACCTGTTTGACTCGAACCACAGTGATGGAGCCGACTATCGCAGGAGATACAAGGGACACCGCAATAATGCTACAGGTGTTCACTTCACTTCCTACTTATTCCACTTTTAAGCAGCGCTGTTTTAAAATCTTCATAAGCACAAACTCACACCTCACTTATTGGGTCATTTCTGTTGAACTTCAACTACAGCACTGTAAGAAGTAAACGCACAGACCGACACCGTAACTTGTCTTCCGTCTTCCTCGCAGTGAAAGGGGTGAACTTTTACGGGCCGAGCAGTGAGTTCGTGGTCAGCGGCAGCGACTGTGGACACATCTACCTGTGGGACAAGTACTCTGCTCGCATCGTCCAGTTTATGGAGGGAGACAGAGGAGGAGTGGTGAGTCAAAGGGAGAACCAGCCACGACATGCAGGGTTTCTCTGGGTCCTAAAAAAGTCTGAAATCCAGTAACCTGAATTTCAGGCCTTAAGATGTCTAACATCTGATTATGAATCCAATAAAGATTTCCTTCATAATCTTTATTGGATTATGAAGGTAATATTACTTTTGTAAAGTTGCATTATCCTCAGTCGGTCACACCCAGCTAGTGCGCCGCAATGTCGAGTGTGAACTAAAATGGTGTGTCTTGACATCAAAAATATAGCTACTTCTATTCAATTATTCAGAATGATTTAAAAATATCTTAAAATGTCTTAGATTTTACTTGTTGAAACCTGCAGAAACCCTGGACTTGATAAGATACCAAAAAGACTGTTTTGGTTACTTCTCAAATCCCAATGTTGAAGGGATATTTGGTTGATATTTGCCTATTATGTGTTTTTACCTCTTTACAAAATAATAAAATCTCACTTTAACATCCTAGTAATCATCTCAGCCCATCTCATTTCCTTTAAAAACTACAGGTGAATTGTTTGGAGCCACATCCTCATCTTCCAGGTATGGCCACCAGTGGCTTGGACCACGACATCAAACTGTGGGCCCCCACTGCTGAAACCCCAACAGGACTCAAAGGCCTGAAAGAGGTATTCTGCTCTGCTCTTCAATAGGATTGTAGGATGTTTCTGATGGTTAGGATAGCATACTGCTCAGTTCAGTGCT
Organism: Coranthus polyacanthus; assembly: GCA_037367275.1. Classification (NCBI taxonomy): domain Eukaryota; kingdom Metazoa; phylum Chordata; class Actinopteri; order Kurtiformes; family Apogonidae; genus Coranthus; species Coranthus polyacanthus. Next base: position 21,764,019 of record JAPQRN010000010.1, read on the forward strand.
ATGCATTTTACGTATTCTACTTTATCTTCATGTCGGTTTCATGTGAAGCACTAGGTGCGTGTCATTTCTTAACACTTGAAGCTGCATTCCTTGTATGTCAGGTGCTATATGAATAAAGTTTATTATTATTGTTATTAATATATTTTTTTTAATGTAGAGACGGGGATGCAGTCCAGACAGGTTTACAGCAGAGTCCGTGTGTTACACCAACATAAACAGATCAGATAGCTCAACCCATTTACTTCAACCAATAAGGTCAAAATCAAGGTGGTTGGCTGCCCGTGGCACTGCAATACAGTGTACTTAACTGTGTCTTTTTCCATGTCATTTATTTCAAGTCCACTGTGGATTGAGCTAATTAGCCTAAGCAGTCATCGTATTGGTAAATACAATGAGACTTTGGAAACTGTGGAACAGTAACTGAGTTTTGTGTTGGAAACATGTTTTCTTGTTCTCCACAGTAGAATCACCTGTAATTAATCATTTTTTGTGTTTACCAAGGTGATGAAGAAAAACAAGCGGGAGCGCGATGAGGACAGCGTGCGCCACGGCGACCAGTACGACACCCAGCTGCTGTGGTTCCTGATGAGACACATGAGGAACAGACGGCCACAGAGGGTGAGCTCTTTCACAGCACAAACATTTAGAGCGTTTGATGGGTTGGAGTTGGCAAGTTGTTTGGGGAAATGTAGTCTCACATTGCCAGACCTATCTCCACACTTCGTTATAGGATATAGGTCTGGCTAGTTTGTATTTCTTTAAATGGACCCCACTCATCTAAGCGCAGAAAGCAGCGACAGTGTCTTTGCAGAATAGTGTCAGGGAGAAGATGTTGTGGTCAAACATTTGCATGTGGAGAAGTGAGCCGTGGTATTAAAATGAAAACGCCACATAAAAAGACGTGTGTCTTTGGCTATTTTCTGTGTGTACTGTAGTTGCTACCTCTGAGGTTGTTGTTCTCACGTAGTGAGGGGAACTTTGAAAATGATAAAACACAGATAGGGGAAGGAGAACGTCAACTAAAATAATCCCTACAGTCCAGTAGTCAATGGCAGGTTTATTCTGGCAGAATACATCCTGTGAGCCAGACTACAGAAAATGCAGAATTCAGTATTTTTGGAGACTCACTCATATTAAGGTCGGGTTATCTTGGCATCTTCTGCTTTGATTTTGATTATTTTGAATGTTTTTCTTGGGATAATATGTAGGATGCAGTTTGGCTGCGCACTCAGAATTGAATGATTCACTCTGTAATAAGAGCTACTGTTGGTTCGTTCTGTTGATTAGTGGAGGTTGATTCTTAGACTCTGAGGCTGGGTTGCATCCAGGGGCGACGTCACAGTGTCTAGGTTCCTTTCTTTTACACAGTTTGTGTACCACAGAACTGATATTAGATCGACTGAATCTTTGTTGGTGCAACTCAGTCTTCGCTGTGATTTAAAAAAAAAAACCCATCCTCACAAACACAGTTGAATCACTTTTCCCTGCTCTCTTCTCCTCGTCAACCCAGGCCCGTCGTGAGGGAGCAGACCCGGACACAGATGAGTCCTGGAGCTCTCCAGATTCTTCAGATGAAGAGGAAGGAGGTCCAGACCACGTCCAGTGCATGTCCTCCTGAGCCACATACACACACACACACACACACACACACACACACACACATACATACATATATACACACTTTATTGCCCTTGAATTGATGCACATAGGCAAGCACTATTGACACACTGGCACATTCAAACACTGACGAGCCACAGACTTGTTTTATTTTTTTTCTACACATATACAAATTTACACAGATAAACATATATATTTACTTACACATACTGTTGAAGCAGAGTGACAGAGATGCTTAATGCCTGATTTCCCAGTGGTTACGAGTGCGAAAGCGTCGATTTAAGACTGCAGACACACTTCCATGTTTTCTGACAATTGTACGAAGAGGTTTTGAGTGCTTACATCCCTATAAACCACTTCTCGGAGGCCCCTGCTTGTTGTCCATACCTTATCTCTAAGCTCTGCCTAGCCCCAGAACAACGTACTGTGCGTGTATGGCAGCAGGCACCTCCACATTAGACACCCCTTTAGTAAGCTAAATCACCAGCACACAATCCCCCTCCTCCTCTCTTACGCCTCTTCGCTCTCGACCTTTTTTTTCCCCCCCGTGCTGATGACAGAGGTGCTCTGCGGGGGAGGAAGGCCGTCGAATCGCGCCCTCAAACCATCCCCTTAAATGTGACTTCCTCCTAAGATCTGAACTTTGCGAGGGGAAAAGCCCCATGCGCGCCCTCCCCTCCTCACTGCATCTTCCCTATGTCTCATACTGATACCTGGCCGAGAGCTCGATCAGTTAGTTTATGGCACTCTCAGAGGACTACTAAATCTCGACATGCTGCATCACCCTACATGCTGCCCTCAGTTACTCCCCTCCCCTTTCACTGCTGAGTGCACTTCGAATCAGGGATGCTAGAGTTTGAGACACAGATATAACGTGCACTGGGTTTGTGATGTCTATGTTGCTTGTAACTCTCATTACAAACTCCGCAGTGAAATTTAGTTTGTGTTTTTTTCCCCCCTCTCTGAGTGTGGTGGGGGAGGGATATTTTGCACTTCAGCATATCTCGACTGAACTCCAGCAGATAGGAACTTTGTTTTTTTTTTGTGTTTTTTTTTTTTTTTGTCTTGCTTCCACCGGCTCTTCCTCCTCCTCCTGCTTCCTCCCTCCCTCACTCACTCACCATCCAGACACTCACACGTGACAGGAAACTGTCATTCAGTGAACAAGAAAATGCATAGATAGATGGAGTTCAGCATGTTCGGCATTTGAAAAATCTTCGGGGTGAACTGTGTTGTTTTTAAAGCCAGACCCGACCTGGATCAAATCGAAGCACTGCCTACGAGCCGCTCAAGATTGGAGTGATGCGCTTAAAGGGATAGGTGGGATTTCATGAAGCTGTGCTGTATGAGGTCATTATTCAGAGTCAGTGTACATCGTGGTCAACACAACCCCAATTTTTGGAGAAGCACACTGGAATGGCTATAAAATGGTATTTTAATCTGTTAAAAAAGGCCCTCCCCACAAAAAAATCAATATCATGTAGTCGGCAAGGCTGCATCTGGACTCTTCTCCTTTATGGGAATATCCCAGAACGCACCGGGGATCAGTCAGTCCATTTGAAAAAACACCATGTGCATTAAAGGTCCAGTGTGTAAGATTTAGGGAGATTTAATTACAGAAATAGAATAAAATATGCATAATTATGTTTTTATTAGTGTATAATGACCTGAAAATGTGTTTTCATCACCTTAGAATGAGCCGTTTATATCCACAGAGGAGGCCACGGTAGCTCCTTCTTTTTCCATTTCATAGTGGGTGTCATCCAGCATTATGGTGCATTACCATCACATACTATGTCTGAGTGTGGACCACAGTTAATATGACCTTAACTAAAAAGTCAGGAAAGGACAAGACGAACCCTGTAATGAGAGCCTGTCACATTTTTTGCAGCCTCCATAGGACGAAGGTGATGCATTCACTATTCAGTTGGTTGCAATCTGCAACTTCACCACCAGATGTCACTCAATGTTACACACTGTACCTGAACATAACAACCAGCTCAAGCGAGCTTAACGGCTGTCGATTCTATAAACATAAACGCACGTAAATAACATTTATGGAAACCCAGCTACTATATAGTGAGTAGTGAGTGATTTTTGCAGCCGTACAGTTTAGAAAATGCATTACTAAAAGAAAGGGCTCTCTGACAAAGTAAAGCTGTAAAAACACTCTAAATGTCATGCACTTGAGCTGAGGTTTGTTTGTTTTTTTCTGTCTGTAGGCCTTTTTTAAATGACTAAAATCCTGTTTTTTCAGCAGTATTTTGAAGCTTCTTTGCTGGTAGTCCGGTGTGGTACTCCTAAATGGGGTCTACAGGTAAATACACTGACTATGGATAAGTAAATCATACAACCCCACTTCAAAAAATCCAAACTACTTTGACGTCCACAAATGAAGTTGATGTTGAGACAAACGTTTGAACCGGGTCCTGGTGAACGAGTGTGGAGGGGGAGGGGCAGGGTCAGTATGCTTGCCAGTCATTTGTTGTGTGAGAGCGATAAAGTCCAGCTTTTCTCATTTTCTATGAGAACTCTAGTTAGTTGAATTTATATGTACATATATAAATGTATATTAAACTGTACAAAAAAAAAAAAAAAAAAAAAAAAAAAAACTTTAGCAAATGCTGTTTGACTTAAAAAAAAACAAAACAATGTCAAAACATTTGATTGGTATTGATGCAGAGGTTTATATTCTATATGAGGACAAAGTACTTTTAAAATCCAGAGAAAAAAAAATCAAGTTGACTTGAGACATCATTTCTGTTCAGTTTTTTTTCTTTCTCGGTGACATCCCTCTGTTACGAACAGGACAGCTGTCATTTAAAGTATTACACTTTTGATTCTCTTTCTTGTTCAAGAAAAAAAAACCAACATAATTCCTTTCTAGATCTAAATCAACATCATTTGAAACAGTTATATCCAGATTTTCCCACTGGCTATTTTTGGCATCTTGTATACATTAGAAGGCTTTTGATGAACAGTTTCTTTTTCCACCACTGCCTAATATTGCATTCTACCAGTTCAGTTGGAAATATGTACAATTTGTGCAATAAACAAAAAGACAGTGTTCTCATTGTTTGTGTCACGTTTTGTGGATGTGATTGTGTATTGAAAAAAACCAGGTTTCCCATCCCGTCACCAGCTTTGAGTAAGAAACATTCATGTTCTTTGTCTAGGTTTAGGACTAGTGCGGATCAGTAATAATTAATTCTATTCATATCAAATGTGTCCATTTCCATAGCAAAAGGTGACATTTATTGACACAGAGACGGATGGAAATCACGTGGAACAGCCTTGAAAACATTGATACTATATCGCAAACATTCAAAATCAATGTGTTGATTCCTTTATGGGTTGAGTCTTAAATTCTCTTCCCCCTAAAGCTAAATAAACTTTAAAAACTACCTTGGATTAGTTGAAAAATACATGGTCGCAAATCTGAAAGCAGCAAACATATGATGATCTTACGGAATATGATGCACTGCTGTCGATGAAACTACACAACGGCTCAACTTTAAACGTGTGCAGCAGTAAAATGGAGTCAAAAACACGTAATAGTAAAACACTGACGGGGACCGTTTTACTGCACGATGAACACTGTGACGTTTCATACTTTAACTACAGGGCGTCTCCAAAAATATGGAACACAAATATCAAGAAGACCGCATGATTCAGAAAGCATGTATCATAGGTGTCATCTATAAAACATTCAGATCTTTCAGTCACTTCGGTGGAGACGGAGGAACAAAATGTGAACCTATTATATAAAATAGTAACTGTGCTATCACTGGCAGAGCGGACGACGGGGGGTTCTATTTTGATGCCCTTTTCTCTACAGAAGTGACTGAAAGATCCATTTTTTTTGTAAGAAACACCTGAGATGCTGACCTTCTTTACCATGTACATTATGTTGTTACATTTCTTACTCTGCGGTCTCCTTGAAATTAAAAAACAAAAAGGAGGGTTCCATTTTTTTTTCGTCCCGTCTTGTCCATTTGTCTGATAATATGTAGATACTTTAAAGTAAGTTTGTAGTGTTTTGATCAATATTAAAAATCGAAAGGTACTCCGTCACGTCCCCACGGTCCTGTAATTCAATCAAATGCCTTATCTTCTGAGAAAAAGCTCCACCTCTGCCCCTAGATCTACATAAAATGTCAGGGGTTCGTCCTTGGCCCTTCAACAAGGCATCACTTTTTCATAACCTTCGTGTCAGTCAACGTTACATTTAAAGCAGGAGATCTCAGGAAGAAGAATAGGACGTCTTTAAAAATGGCACAGACGTTAACTTCGACTCCGTTAGAACCCATTAGATTTTGGTGTCAAAGGTCGCTGTGATCGCACACGTTTTTTACACCAGTTATGAAGAAAACATGATGTCTCAGACCTTGAGGATTTTCTTTCACATTTGGCACAAACACTCACTTGGATGCACCGATTAGAGTTCAGGTCAAAGTCACTGTAACTAAACGAAGTACATTTTACCCATAACTCAAGATTTCAGATTATGATGCGAGGATAGTGGACACGTGATTGAACTACATCTAGAATACATACACGCATCGTTAACAATTTATCCTCATTGGGTGTCGGCGCCGAATATCATCTCAGTTCATCCAATGTATGTGAAGATACTTCCACTTTGAAGCAGTATCATCTAATGGTTAAGTTTGAGTTTTGTCAATACCAGAGTGATGCACTGTTCTATGATTATTCCATGTTGCTACACCACGAGTGTCCAATCAAAGTACATTGTTGTAAAACTTAGGACAAAACAGTGCAACAAGAATTTCTACATGTTTTTTTTTATTCAACTGGTCTTCGAGTGGAAATTCAAATTCAACACATGTTGCAGTGACAAAAACAAACTGACCCACACTTGTAACCAGTCACACCGCGTCTCCATCTTTGATCCAACATGAACGACGTCCTTATGAATAAATCTGACAAACGACAGTTACCAGCAGGTGTCTGGACTGTAAACCTAATCCAAGTGCATCTTCTAGTCGGGGAACCTGAGCTGATGTGCACAGCTGTAAACCGGTTCCCCCGAGCTGGTATTTAGAACAAAACCAGATTCTGAGAAAACACACCGTCGCACCTGTGAAACCGAACAACACAAAACAGCATCTCAGTCTCACGATCCTTACGTCTTTCTCACTCGTCACACAAAATTGTTTTGAAGTCACAAAAATAGACAGAAGGTGAAGTAATAGAGGGTTTACATATTTCAACACAAACAGCCCTTTACAACTCATTCCAAGTTACAGAACTTGTGATACAAAAGGAAACGTTAATCCATACAGTCAGCTCGTTGAAATCTCCCAGGGTTCCAAGTCTCTGTCCGCGCTTGCCAACATGAACCTGGTGTAGTCTCGGTTTGAAGTTGTGCCCCTGCCTCCTGCATGCGGGAGATGTGATCTAGCCTATCAAATGCAATCCACCAGAACATAGTGCGGACATAAATATTAAAAGAGGCACTATCATGGGCTTTCACTTGTTGCCTCGCTTAAGCCGATATGCGCGCGCACGCAAAAAAAAAAAAAAAAAGAATCCGAACACATTTGTTATTCCTTGTATTCCAGAAACTGCTGCAGTCGTTTCCGGTGCTCTGCGGACATCTGAACGGCGCTGAGGATGTCAAACACAGAGAGGGTTGTTTAGTATGTTTTAATCTACAGAATATAAAGGGCAGAAAAAACTACACACGTTCTTTACTGCAGTAGAAGTACAGATACTCAAGTGAGTTGAATCAGTACTTCAGCTCTGAAATGTACTCAAGTATTAAAGTAAAGAGCAGTTTTTCTCCCTTAAGGTTGTGAAGGTGTGCAATGATGCAAAATAAAAAATAATAATGCGTCTGTTTTAAAAATGTAAGGAGTACAAAGTAGACATTTGTGTTAAAATGTAGGGAGTAAAAGTCAAACGTTGTCAGAAAAACAAATCCGGACACCTAAAAACTGCATTCATATTCTACCAACAGGCAGCCTTACTTTAGGTGATCTCCAAATGTGGTTGTTATCCTGTAGATGGCAGTCTTGAGTGTGGCTCTGAGAGCAAAGCGCAGTGTTTTGTAACTGCAGTCTCCCATGCTGCTGCTGGACCTGACGGGTTTACTGGAGGCGTGAGGCAGCTTGAAGTGTCGATCTACTGCCTGAGGATGAAGAGGACAGGACGAAGCCGCTGTCAGCGGCCTCCGTGTGCAAATCCAAAACACTGACAAATCTATTCTGTACAAAACGGTTTCTAAAACACCACACATCTGTCTCTTGCCAGTGTAAACCACCTTAATTTGTCTCTTGCGTCCACAACGGATTTTCATTTGTGCAGCGAGAGATTACATTTGAGAAAATAAATAGAAACAAGAGAGTAAAATATGTGGCATTTAATGAGTCTCGAAACCCATAAAAAGCAGGTGAGGCGAGGACAGCGGCTGTGAGTTTGGTCACTTTAAAAACACCCACAGTCTCTGGACCGATGACGACGGAAAGAAAAAAAAAAAAAAAAAAAAAAAAGGAAAAGTGAGGAGCCTCCACCTCTACAGCGCTCTTAACACAAGTAAATCATGCATAGCTAAAATGTCATGTAGGCTCTTTAAGTCTACAGGATATATGATCTATATAGTTTACAACTGCTACAAAATTTAAAAAACTACTTATGCACTTCTACAATGAACTCAAACTAAAAAACAAAAAACTAATTTAAAGACTCAACAAAAATATAACAACATGGAGCAGAAATCTCCTGCAGATAAAAAGTCAAAGACTGTTGTGTGTTTGCATCGTGTCAATATGCTTTGTTTTTATGTGCACGGGTTTTGAGACCAATTAAATTCCTTAAAAATCCTGAAAACGGAGACATCTCCACAGTGGATACTGTGCTGGATTACCTCTTGTAAGACCAGCATGGAACTGAGAATGCTGGGTAACGTGGTTTGTACAACCCCGAACTGATCTTCTGAGAAGGAGGCTTGGACAAGGTACGACAGCCCTGGAAAAAGACATTAGATCGCAGAGTCATGTGCACGTTGAATCATCCAACCGTATCACAAAACAAGAAATTCAACACGTGTGTTACCTTCTAAAGCCCAGATGTGAGCCTGACTGTCTGCAAACAGAGCCTGACTGGAAGCTTCTGGAAGCTGCAAACACACGAGGAGCTGTTAGGGAGTTGTGAACTCATGGACGGATTAATCAATCAGAAAGTTGTTAGATAAACAAGCATTAGTAGACTACACTACAGCATGCATGATTAAAGGAAGACACAAACAACACACGCTGAACCAAACTAATGCAGCTCTCTACAAAGGAGACAACCCTGCAGCGCGACTGGTCAATACCTGATGTGATCCGCCTGAAAACAGGCTTTCGACAGTTCATTACTACCAAAAAGTGGTTTGACAGTAGTTGAGTAAGTAGCAAGGAGTCTAGGATTGCGAGGGCACGTTACATGAATCCTTAATCCAAGCTTTTAAGGTAATTAGTAAGGCTCACTGTAACAGCCAGAGGAATGGAAACAATGTGCAATAGTAATGCAGCACAATTAAGCCCAAAACCAGGTGTAAATTAGTCATGCTGCTGGGTGACGTTTGTTAGAATGGGGAAAACCGACAGAAACCAGGCTGTGTCAGATGAGAGCATGCAGGGAGCCCCTCAGTGTTTAGAAGAGTCTAAGGGGAGGGGGGAGGGGGGGGCACAGGCCATACACTCTTACCTTGTTAAATAAATACATTATCAGCACCCGCTTTGCCAAGAAATTTTTAACCTGAATGGAACAATTTAAGTGGAAAGTTGTTTTTCTGTCAAATGGAATCAATATCAACATCAATGTAAATACTGGCTTTTCATACTCATGGAAAAAAGACTGATGTAGTGATCCTTTACTTTATGAAGCAGGTACAAGAGAGGAGTTACCCAGGTTTACATTAGACACATTTTCTTAACTGTGGTTCAAAATTAGATCTTTATTTCAGGCGTATTCATAACAGTGACTCTCTGCTGTCAAAGTCTTTGAAAATGTGCTGTGGGAAAGGACTCCTCTGTACGTTAGCGATACGATAGCCGTTATGTATGAAACGCCTAGTGTAATCATCACAATGCTGCAGACAGAGTCACTTCTACATAATAACTGACAAAGTACCTGCTCTTTTCTGTTCTGGAGGAACTGAGCCAAGAGGCTTGGTTTAGACGCTTCCTGCTTTGGAACGGGAACTGAGGCAGGAGACGGCGGGAGGCTGCCGTTAACCTGGGAATCTGAAACAACAAACAAGCTTCAAGAAAGATGGATTTACATTTACTAAGCTTAGCCCAAAACTGACTATGGCCATTTTTACACAACCTGTTCAAGACAGCATCTGGAACATACCTTTATTACACCTCACTCATCAAAAGGTACGAACATGGAATTGTGGAGAATTGTGATTCCACCTTTAAGCCGGCAGTGGATGTAGTAGCAAGCACTATCGACGTCTGTGTGAAAGGACGTTTTGATGGCGTGTTACGTGTGTGAGCTACAGGATTGGGTGGAGGGATGCTGTTAGCTGCTTTGGCTAACGCTAACAGCTAATGCCACAGCTCTATTCTCCATTCTGGTCGTATGTGATTAAATACTTGCATGATGAAGCGTGAATCAAATGTCAGACATGACACCTATTAGTTGTTCAAACACTGGCTGAAACTCTTTTGAGTCAAGTCCATGACCCGTGTGTTAACATTGTATGGACATTTAGCCAAAACTTCTACCGGCGAAGAAGTATTTCAATCTGTATTTTTGTACTGCTGCATCAACGTGTAGTGTGTTATAGAGACATACTAATCGCAATTTAACCACGAGGCTAGTGTTGAAAATGTCTGTGATTTGGGGGCGGACAGCAAAGTCCAGAAGTTCCCTACCCGCTGAGCAGTGGATGAACTCACCTGCAATTATCGTTTGGAAAGCAACACCGTGCAACTCGTAACACTAGACACCGGTGCTGTTGCATTACGCCTCTGATTACAGAACGGCAGCATGCTATCTGTAAATCAGTATTCTGCGGGCTGTGTGTGGTTCAGTGTAAACAGGTAAAGCTGCCGTGTTTTCATTACGTCAATATAAAAACGGCTCAATGTAAAAAGGGCTGTCATCTCAAAAAAGCTGATGGCTTTTTTAAAAATGACGCCTCTGCAGACTAGATGCTTTAATGACTTGTCAATTTAAGATGGATGTATTTAATACATTTAATACTGAAAACAGGTCACGTAACAGGCTTGACATGACATGTCAGTAATGAAATAGTGCCATAATAACAAACCATGATAAAAACTTAGATAATATATCAAGACTAGAGGCTCTGAGAAGACACCGGTCGCCAACACGTCCAGCTCCATGTCGCTGAAGCTGGATCCTTCAAAAGAGGAACAGATGCACACGCATCCAGGCACTAGACTAAAATATATCAGTAAAGGTAAAAAAAAAAAAGTGTGTACTCTGTTAAGCTCCAAGTAAGTGATTTAAACCCACAGTGTGTAGCATTTTTGTTCGCATGTTCTATATTTTCGTGACTTGTGGACTGTAATTTATTCAGTGTAATGGTCCGTTTCATTTGGTCGCCTCTCAATGGTGTCATGTCCTCTATATTCAGCTAACATTAACTTTTAATGTAACTGTAAACTATTGAGTTACCTCTGAATGAATAAGTTCACTTAACTGTGTACGTTTAGGATTTTTATTGCAAAGGTAATAATGGAAGTGGTGGATCTGCACTGTGCCTAGCAACAGAAAATACATACCGTGTTTAATTCTTTTTTTAAAAATGGTCTTTAAGGTAGGAAATGTTTGCAGCAATCTTGTAGATCAAAACACTCCCCACCTTAAAGAGAATGTTCTTTAAAAAAAAGTAGTAAATGACTTACTCTTAGGCTTTTCGCTTTTTTATGACCTAAAGGTGGATCCTTGCTGTTTGATCTGATTAACCTGTCGACTCTTCTCTCACCTGTGGAGGTGGACCACAGTTTGGGGCCTCTCCTCATGATGTGCGGGCTCTGCACTGTGTCGTGCCACGGCGAGCACTGTCCCACTGGAGCGGTGAGACGGCGGAGCGTGGGGGAAGCGAAGGGGCTGTCCAGGTCAGGCGTGAACGGTGCCGTCAGAGGACTCTGCGAGCCTCCAACAATAGAGCGGGCGAAGACCGAAGCTGGAGTTTTCATCAGCATTGTGGGCTTCGGGGTAAACGGGTCATCAGAACCTGACATTACTTTAAAGATTAAAAATTTTAAAAGAAATAGAGGATTTATAATAGAATATATACATTTTATTCTCTGTGCTTTTTGAAAATTGCATAATAGTTGATGTTTACAACAAAATGAACGTGAAATAAATGTGTGTAAACTAAATAAGACCTGTACCTGACGTCTCAGATGACGTCTTCCTTTCGCTCCCAGCGGACAGTGATTTTGCTCTGCCGTTCGTTGCTACAGTATCGTGATAGGCTATGAGTCTCTGTGTCAGGTCAGTGAGCAGAGACAAACACTCCTTACTGATGGCGTTCCAGTTATGAGCATGGCCACCTGCGGACGGCAAGCACAAAAAGGTCGTTAGGAAACTGGGCTTTATTGTAACCTGTAACGTCTAGTATCCTTAAAAAGCACATTTACAGTACTTCCTCTCTGTGCAGATAATGGAACAGACCTGGCTGACTCAGGCCGAACACCTCACAGCGACGTAATGGTGCGTGTCGAGACAGCAGAGCCAAATCCTGCAGAGCTAAAAACTAAAATGCGGCAGTAGACCAATCAAAAACACACATTTTGATTAACAGTAAGCAGGTATAAAACTTGAACAAGGTGATTTTTTGTGCGTTCCCTACCTTTAGTATCATTGGCTGACTTTCTGTAAGGACTTTGGGAAGACACTGGTGGGAATCCTCAGTAAAAGTTGACTGCACAGGAAAACTGTACACCTACACATAACAGCAATATGATACCAGATTACCTTAAAGTCATGTACTGTAGTTGAGGCAGCTACACTTGAAACCAGCACAATGACAACACTGCCTTCTAGTGTCTATAATTTGTAATGATCTTTAGCCTGCAAATCACAGCTAGAGATATTACTTATCAATTTGAAAAAGGTGTTTGAGCTGATACCAACTGAAATAAGGGGAAAAAAATGATTGAAGCTAGAGAAATACTGTAAAAACCTATGTGTAAAGAAAGAACCTACAACAAACTCCTTAAATTACAACAGAATCTTTGTTTTTGCACCATAAAGGAGTTAGATAAACTGTATTTATAGACATACCTCAGTGACAAAGATCCTAAAAAGCAGCAGCGTGATGTACCACGTGAAGAGGAGGAAGGTGGCGCTGATCCACAAGTGATAAAGTAAAGAGAGGTCCACAAGTCCCGCTATGGTGTCAAGAGAGTGGAGAGAGCTGGAGGAACAGAATTACAAAACAAATGCATTATTCAAGTACTACAAATCGATTCAGAGAACAAGGCAGGGTGAGAGCAGTGACAAATATGGAAATATGGAAACATACTGACCTGTCCAAATCAAGATTCAGCGTTTTACACATCCAGGCTTTTGGGATGTATCCTGTTAATAAGAAAGAACTCTGTTTTTATTTGTATATTGCTGCAGTTTGTTCTGTGGTTTAGGAGCTTTGTATCTCACAAAGGGCAGTACGATACGACCAAAATCTCACATTCTAATACAGATCATTTCACATCCAGATAATGATACATATCACGATATAGCACATTTTCATTTCCCTGTAAAGTCATTGAATAAATAGTTTATATAAAATGAGAATAATTCCAACTGCAGCCATTATCTTCTTCCATCTTTGTGATTCTTTGTGGCAAAAACAGCTTTGGTTTGTTTTGACTCTTGACTGTATTTTTGTGGTTCTTATCCGTAGACTCTCTTCATGTTTGACATGATTCTTAGATCGGTGGTAAAATAGGTTAGTGATGTTTGAGTCTTGTGGGGACTGATCTATGGCATCATTTGCAAAGTCTCCTTTTCTGGTCCAGGCTTTTCATCTACAAATCTTGTCTGCGTGACAGAAGTTGGCCCTGTTTTACGAACGAGCTCCTCGTTTTGTCTTGGCCTAGTCAGAGTCCTTCTCCCGTTACCCTGTTCTGTGTCATGTTCACTCTCCTCCATGTCTGTTTGTGTCGCCTTCATGCAAATTTACAGCCTGCGTCCGTACAGTGTGGTAGACAATAGGTTGTCTAAATGATGGAAAATATTGCTGTCAACAGTGTGATTTGTGACTCAGTCAAATAAAAGACGTAGCATAAAGCACTGAAAATAAACGTCAATCTGACGATCTTATATAATCTCTCATTTCTGTGAATTGTGGAGATGGTGTGACATAGTGGACAACAGACATCACGTCTGGGACGTCTCATGTCCTGACCTACACCCTAGCGTGTTTGAATTCTACACAACAGGTTCTGACACTTCTATGACATTGATTAATGAGAGCACAGAGCGCGCTGCATGCACAGCTGTAAACAGGGAGCAGAGATCGGTATTTTTACCCCCAGTTCCAGTTTTACTGTCCTCTTCATACGACACAAGAACAGCAAAAGTTGTTCGTTCTTATTTTAGGCTTTTCCCAAAACAGGATAGCATGTACCAGACTAAAGAAGCATCAATGTGAGCTCTCTGTCAGTATCATACACACCGCTCAGTGTTTATGTAGCCGAGGATTATGAACTGTGTCTATACTTATGAAAATTATAAAAAAATAACACTGAGGCTTGAGTCTGAAGCTAGACAGCATGTTTTAGTGCTCTACATGACCACAGTATCTGAAATCCACTACTTCCATTCTTACCATTAACAATAAAAGCTGTAGGCATATACATAGTTATACACTCCAAGCACTATACGTGTACAAACTTATTAACAGTAAAACAGTCGGATGGAAGCACCTCCTCTCAAATTACGTCACACAAGTTGTGAAAGATGCCAATATTTTTCGGAGAGCATCTTTAATGTAAGATTGTGCAAATAGTGAAGTCTTTCAGCTCTTTCTAGTTTATACTCTACAGTACAGTTCAAAACTGGGTAGAAAGTTGGCAATTCAGATTGTGATAAAAAATAATGATGTGACCTTTTGACAAGCTTGTCCACTCCACATTAGACATTTGTCTATTGTCACACTATATTGTCATATCACACAGCCCTAATTTCATAATAATGTTCTACATGTAAACAGAAGTCACTTACCCAAAAAGAAATAGACAACGATGTAATTCCTGACAGAGTAAAGTGCTTGAGAGGCGCTGCACTTTACCACCAAAGGTAGAGATCCCTTAAAGCGAAGGTATTTGTATTGCTGTGGGAGGAAAAATAACAATAAACTTCTAAATGGTTTGTAAAGCTTAGGTCAGTTATTTCAAGTAGGTATTTGTACATAAACCAGGGTTTTTCCTGGCTCAAAATAAGACAGAGGTGGTACCATCCTGATCATGTGTACTGTGTTTTATTCTTGCTCAAGGTTTTTACACGCAGCATAGTTTAGGAGTTCAGTACTGGTTGGAAAATAGTGTTTTCCATAAAGCCCCATGAGAGTTTTGTCAAGAGTTGGAGGTGGCATCAAATTTGAAGGAGGTGGCCATCTTGTAATTCTGTATTCAGAAAAAACCCCTGTAAACTGTGTATTTGGACATCACTGTGGTTACAGAAACCTACTTTTACTCATATTGTTTGGCAGATGAACCAAACCAAACCAAACCAGATTACATCTTTGCATCTTCAGTCAATTCAATTAGTAAATCTACATGACATACCTGAACTGTGTGGAAAGAGACGTAGTTCATGTTGTGGATCATGCCCAGCAGACTATGAGAGAATCCAACAAAGGCTCCCGCCAGCAGAAGGATGAGGTGATACTCATTGAGACACATCTGAGGAGAACTGCCAATAGATCGAAACGAACTGAAGAAATTAGACTGCGGATGAAGCACCTACACTTCAATATGCTGCTCTTTGTTATGTGGAAGCTGCTTACCCATCACTCTGTGTACAAGGGTAACCAAGTGTCTCGTATCTGCCCCCAATGGTGACGGCACAACACCAGGCAACAATTATACCCATGATGCAGTGCACCGAAGAGCTGAGAAACTGACGAGGGTGAAGCAGCTGACCCAGCAGGGCAATTTTCGAGCAAGCGATACTAGGGATGACTTTGGAGAAACAGGAAAAAAAATGTTACAAATGTCCAGGTTCTACCGTTGATTTACTTTTCTGCTCCGACGCTCACCTGTGTAATATTCCAGGTTCAGAAACCCGACCATGATGATCACACCACACAGGAGGATGAAGGAGAAAATGGCACTTGCACTCATTAGGAGGGACAGGCATTCTGCAAGACAAAAAAAAACCCAAAACATCTCAGTGTACAGCGAACGTCACAAGAGGAGAAAAACGTTATCAGTCAGATGTGACAGTGAACACGGTGGCTGACCTGATATCCACTGGAGTGGGTGGAGAAGACTGAACCTGCTGAGGATTATGAAAACCGCCGTGGTGGGAGGCAACAAGAGGACAGCCCAAGCAATACTGGCCGCGGCTCTCCAGCAAATCACCTGAACAGGACAGTCAGTCATTATTTCATCCAGATTGAATACTCCATCACAGGACTGTGCGATATGACGATAGGTATTGTGTGATGATAGATAGCCATTTATCATTTTACATTACACTCTGTTTATTTTATTGTGTCGCAAGTCACACTCTTTACAATATTTTTCACCATTTGGACGACACTTCTTCCACAGAGCCTTATGTTTACTTGTAAAATTTATGCTTATATTGTGAACCTTTTTTTCAACTTCAAAGTGCTCTGTGTTTACACAGGGTATTTTATCGATTTTTTTTTTTTTAGACCTGTCTTCGCTTTTATTTGCTGCTACACTTCAAACATTTCTACTGTCAAAGTGTATTATATCTATCATTATAAGGTTCAAGTGAATCACCCAAACCATTTTAGGCACCACCTAAGTCAAAATAAATTGAAATCAACGTGGAGAGCATCAAAACTAACCAAATGTCTTTTACAACATCCAACAGATGCAGTCGGTCTTCACTGGACTTATTGAGCAAATTTGTCTTCTAACTTTTTGGGTGTTGTTTATTTATTGTCTGAGCTAGCTTTTCCAAATTCTTTTACACAAATACTGTAATAATAGTGGTCCATAATCATGTGCAATTAGAAAGGTTTTCTCACAGGAGGACTAGGGTAAACTCTGGTGACACACATATTTTTTATTTGCACCTATAGTAGAAAAAAGTATAGTTGCCATTTTGTATTTTATATATTAATATTTGATATGTTGTTACATGCTAAATTGAAAATTTGCACAGCTTATAAAATGAAGGGAAAAAATAAAATGAGATTATGTATCTTTTATTTGTCGAGAATATAATTCAAAATTTAACAGGGAAAAGGCATTTCCATTGGCTTTATTTATTCATTGAATTTACAGAAAATGTGTTGTATTGTAATATGCATCATTATCTGGACATGAGATTCCCTTTATCGGGATATGAGATTTTGGTCATGCTGCACAGCCCTGCTTCATCATTACACATGTTAGTATATGTTCAACCTGCTATACTTAAAACCAGGTTTAATTACAATATTTTAACTCACATGAGAGAAAGACAATAGTTTCAGTTTTATACTAAGTGATGTAACATTTAGCTTTTAATATTTTGTTCTTCTGAAGCAGAAATTAGCTACTTCTGTACATAAATATACATCCCGAAAAGTTAAAACCAATATACATATATACACACTTCTAGTGTTTTTAGAAATATCTGGATACTCTCTTATTGAACCGTACTAATTCAATGTGTCTATAAAATAAAAAACTAAAAATGTTATCTGGCATGTTTAAAGTATTTTACTTATACTTATATTGTTTCCAAAGCTTATATATATTGTTTATAGTTGTCAAACGCTATCCCATTTATTTAATTTGTTTACAACTTATAAAGCTGTTTTGTAGTAAACAAGAGTTAGCTTAGGTAAGCTAGCATGAAAAGCTACTAGTTGCCACATTACTTAGCACGCTAGCACACGCGAGACTTTTTGTTTTCTTTCATCAGTCAATAACTGGTTACAAAGACTTACCTTGCGGACAAACCAACAGCTTTGCTGGGCAGAAAACATGTTGTTTTGTTACGCGGAAAGCCAAAGGACAAGAATAATCTCTTCGGCTCTCTTGCTGTCAAACTATTTTCCACTGTTTCCCATATCGCGCCACATGCATTCAAAGGACCTCTGTAGGACCCCCCGGTAAAAGTAGTCCATCTTAATGCCTGCTGCCAGAATTGCAGACATACCGGATGCACTTCATGTGAGCTTATGCAAGAGAAACTATCATTTGAATTCAAACTAACACATGCTTGGTTAAACGGCTAGAACTAAATACTTTAAAATAAAAGGACTTCGCGTACATTATTTGAACCGTCTATAAAGACAGCTTACATTTGGATACCACTACTGAAAACATTGGTACATGATTTAATAATTACACAAGGCACCAACACAGGCCAGAAATCAGCTTTTCATTGTTTTATACAGTATTCCCTTAATCTACGTTATTGTCATTTACAGATGTATTAAGCATTAGTCCAATAATTATTTGTCTCTGCTTCAGTAATGTCAGTCAGTGCAGGTCAGTTCTGAATTCCTTTAGTTTCATCATGCAGAAAAGCTTTCTTGTCATGATGGTAGCCATTTCCATAATTTGGAAAACTGTGTTTATCCAAAACAGTCTTAGTCTTGTCATTGTCCCGAGAGAATGGCTTAGTCTCAAAGGCATTGACTGGGAGCTTTTGGGATGAACCAATGGACATCTCAGTTTGAACTGCTTTGTGGATAAATGGTTTCTGTCCAGGTTTCTGGTTAATTGCAGGAAGGGCAAGCTGCTCCCTCTGGACCTTCTTGTCTTCCCACAACTTCAGGAGACGGCGCTGATTGTTTGTCATATCCTTAAGATTTTGCTGCAGGGACTGCACTTGGTCTTCTAAAAGTGTTTTGGAGGTGACTGTATTTGCCAGCTCTGATGTCAAATCATCAATGGTCAGACTTAGTTTCCCAGCCTTCTCCACCAGAGAACTGCACTCACGCTCCTTCTCATGGAAGTCATTGATTATGTCCTTTGTGGACTTTCCATTAAACTTGGGGCTGGACTCAAGTCCAATCTCGGTGCGAAGAGTCTTCACTTGTTTCCTCAGGTCTTTGTTGTCCGTCGTCAAGGTCTTCAGTTTCTGTTTGAGAGCCTCAGTGGAGCGCATTCTTGACTCATACTGTCTGAGTTTCTCTCGGAGAACGCTCTCTCTGTGCATGGCATCGTCTCTTTCCTTTCTGCATTTCTCCAAGAGTTTCAGTGTCTCAAATTTGGAAACCTTTTCACCTTTACCATTTGAGGAGGCCATGCTGTGGTAGAGTTTCCAGATCACAATGAAAAAAAAAAAAAAATCAAAAGTAAAAAGGCATTGTCTAAAAAAAAAAAACGTCAAGATTTACAAGATATCCAAATAATCCTGAGACATTGTGTTGTTAAATCCCCTTCACAAACACGAGCAGCTAGCTGCATACCTGAGACTGAGGCAGGTGACATTCTTCTAACAGGGTTATCTGTTTGACAGGCAGGTCCTGTGTAACTCAAAGCTGGGGCTAGAATGACCATTAATTAGGGCGCCACCAACCCTTTGACACAGTTTCAAGTGACACAATTTTTTTTCCGGTTTTGTTAATTAATCTAAAAACATCACCCTTGTTAATCAATGGAAATATTCAACTCAGGTTTAACCCAAGTTGGCTGCATTTAAAAGGTGGTAACTACAATGACAGGCATCCGCGTAGGAACGGGCGACTCTTGAGTGACATTTTCCACTGCAGGTGACATGACATATTAGATTCTATCAGTTTCCTCACACCACACGACTGTGCAGATGATTTAGACGGAGACGGACCGACTTCGGAAACACAGCGGCATCAGCCAAAAGTCCGCTTTTCGAGTTAGATGCTCTACCAAAAACTTTGGAAATTATACCTATGAGTTAGAATCTCTCCCTTAAATATTTAAAAAGTCAAACTGTTGAAACGGACAAGCAGGCCACCCGGTCACGTTGCGTACACGTGTGGGATCCGGGGTGATTTAAGGTTGTACTGCTGAACGCTTTATTTAAAGAAACAAGCTGGAAAAATTTAGTGAATGCTTCAAGGGTCATGACAATTTTCACAGATGACACACAACTTCTGCACAAAATTACACCAGCCAAACTTCAGTAAATGTACATTTTTATATCGCTTTCAAGTCAATTTAATTTTTACTTTGCAATTGTTAAAGTGTTTAGTTGATGTTTTCCTTGGTTTAATTTCTGCAAATGAAGGAAATATCAGCGGTTCCCCACAAAGACCAGGTTTTATTTTTTTCCCCATGAAAACAGACATGAACTCCACACATTTTAGATTATGTAAAATGCATTTTGTCACAAAGAAAACTAATTAATTACAAAAGTAGTTGCACAAGTTATAAATCCATTTGACTTTACATGTTCAGGATGCATCTTTGGCATTAGGCACTTAAGGTTTCTAAGTGTACGGAATCGGTCCAACACCTTGACTATTTTACCAGCATCTTTTAAATATTTTGCTGTTCATACAAAAAAAAAATACCATTAAAAAATTCATGTACAAAATGCCTTTTATGCCAACAAGGTTACTGCACAAGACGGGTTATCTAAATATTTTAACAGATAAGTATAAAGCGGAAAAAATACCATACTATCGGAGATGTTCTGTGCTCCGTAACACCATACCCTATTGATCTCTAAGGAAGTTTAGAACCCATCCCATTAGAAATAACATACTTGGTACCAGTGTTCATTTTCAAAGGTCACGCAGTTGAACCGAGCGACACATTGAGTTTTAAGGTCTGAACCAGAATGTTGAAGTGCAGCTTGAAATCCAGACGACCCATGACTTCATGACCACGGCAACCTGATTCTCTGTAATAAGGCAACAGGAGAACCTGCAATTTAAAAAAAGAATAACACTTGCTTTGGGAAGGAGAAATCATGTAAAGGGGAAGTGTGGTGTCAGGTGTTCTGTTCCTCCAGATTACAAAAAAAAAAAAAAAAAAAAAAGCACACATGCTCAAACCAGGCCATCGATTGAATTGTGGAACTCAAAACGGCCATGAGAAAGTACAAGGAGGTGAAATGTGACGTAAACATATCAGGCTGTGTGTATACAATGGAATATGGGTTAAAATGTGTCACTATTGTTTACCTTGAAGAAACTTGCCGTTTTCATGTCGAAGGTAATTTAATTCCCGCTGTTGGAGCAGATTTATCAGCTGGTAGATCTGGTTCTGGTTTGCTGAAGAAATACGTCTGAAAAATGAAACAAATATCAAAACAGGGGAAAAGAAGTCATTACAGTATTAGGAGAAACTGTTAATCCATCAAGAACTAAAGCCTCTGTGTCTGCGAGCAACTGCGCAGCAAATGTTGAGCATTACAGTAGAGAATAGAGTATTCCTGCAAGCCCATTCATCTTGGTCAGCCTTCAGACACCGGCTTACTTTGTAGACTAATTACACGAATGTGGCCAGACATACGATACCCCTCTGAACCTGACAGTATTCACCTTAAGAAGTGCACTAACAGTCCATTCTCACACCAGTTAGGAAATGCGGTCAAAGTTTCCGATGAATAGAGTCTGCCCGACGGGAGAGAACTTGACACTTATCGGGTACAGTCATTTCCCAGAAGCACACAGTGAGGTACACGCAACAACAACAAAAAAATGTCGGTGTAGTGTGATGTCTGTGATTGACACAGGCAAGTTAGGTCAAAGTGTGGCCACGCTGCTGACGATAAATGAGAAAAGAGTCAATCATTGTTGTTATCTGCTCGGGGATGGACAGGCAGCTCAAGTCAAGTGGATTAGTGAAGATGTAGTGGCCAAAATGGGACAATGAATGCTGGATCTTATTTCTCCAAACAGATGTATTTTCCAAGTCTCTCCAGTTAATCCAACTAGTAGAATACATTTATCATGACTACGCCTGTCACTATTATTACATAATTGCTTTATCGCAATTATTTTGCAAAATTGTGATAATCTCCATTCAGCTGAACAAAAACAATGGACTAAACTAACTAATGTCACATTTCCATCACACATCATTTCCCACTGACTGGTGCACTTTTAATGAGCATGAACATCGTTCTACCTCCTGCATAATCAGTTACCTTACAGCCAACAGCAAGCAGGATGTTGAATGTGACAATGGCAGCCATGGTTGCTATCATAACTTTGGGGTGGTCGTCTCTGACTGCGGGCCAGAAAGTCATCACCAGAACCGAGCCAGAGAGGCAGAGCGCTACCACGATGGAGCACCACCTCAACCACTCATATGGGAGAATCCAAATGACCTTGTTTAAGTGGAAGAAAAAAACTATGCATTAGAAAATATGTGCTCCTCCTTATTAAAAATTCATAATGTACATTTGCATTTACATCTGTTAGTTGAAAAATTGGGAATCAAAATGTAAATTTGCTTCACATCATCAGCTTTATTGAAGACGCATCACATCTTGACACTACTGCTGTAGCATCTAATACAACCATTAAGTCAGCGGTATATTGTTGCATTCCTTACTCTGAGGAAAGGCAATTCAGTCTACCGCTTGTAATAAGGGAGTGCTCTACATATCCCACTTTGAAGACCCATCTCATACAATGGCTTATGACAAGCCAGATCTGTGATCCCTTTTAACTTGAACGGCATGTATTTTGTCCATTCTATATTTGTATCCGTACACAGTCACTTGTAATGTTTTAGTTTTTTGTTACCCAACTAGGGACTATGAAATTAGATGAGCAATTCTGCTAAAATCTGGCATGTTTACGTTTGTATTTTTATGATGATGTTCATTAACATGCATTGTCGCTAATAAATAAGAAGCAAATGAAGAAATAACATTCTCACCACCGCAGGTACATAAATTGCCAGAGAATATCCGTACACGCAGACAACCTCCATAAACGAATATGACACCAAGTTCATGATCTTGTTGCCCCTCCAAAGCAGGAAACCCCAGAGGGCAAGAGGAACCAGCCAAGCGTAGCTGAAGATTGCTGTTGCAGCTATGGTCACTGAAAAACATGGCAAATTTGTTTGGTTAAGTTACAGTTACAGTGTCCCCTTACTTAAAACCTGACACAGTGAGCCTTTAAAGGATCAGTATGTAGGATTTATGGGTAGGAGAACGACAGTAATGATGTCAGAACTCTGCTAAAAACGTGACACACATGACAAGGCCTCTCTGGAAGCCAGTATTTGGTTTGTTCAATCTGAGCTGCTGTGAAAACAAAGAAGAGGAACCCTAGGCTAAAGAAAACACGACGATTTGTAGTTACAAGTAATTATACACTAATGAAAACATAATTACGAATATTCTATTTCTGCTAATAGATCCCCCTAAATTTAACACACTGCACTTTAATAACAATACTCACCTTTTCGAAACTCTGGGGTGTACTTATAGTTTGGTTTGCCTAAATGCACCAGAAAGTTGGATATGTTTCCACTGATGGCAATGGCAAACACAAGAGTGGTGCAAATCCAGAATGGTCCTAAAATCATAGACATCAAACATTAGTACTTGTGCTTGTGGAGCAATTCAGTTTCTGTAAAACAACATTAATTACAAGTATAACGAATCTGCACTGCCATCCCAAAAAGATACCTGTGAAGATACCTGTTACGACCTGTGAGGATACATGTAAAGTACTAACCGTAAAGATCAGGATTTCGACGAAGGTAGACATGAATAAAGTTCTTTCCCGGCCATGGCAGCACTGATCCAATGATTCTTTCCTTTACCTGAAAGATGTATTATAAGAGTTACGCATACCTAATCACAGTTACAGTTTGATATTTTCCTAAATATTTCCCAACATTACCATACAAACTGTTAAATTATCTTTAAAGGAAACTATAAATATATTACGTGATGTGTCTCGATGTCAAAAAACTTCTGGTAGTACTCAAACGTCCAGAAAGGGGCACTTTTCTTTTGACCAGAAAGAAGCTTCAATAAGAAAAGGAGGAGAAAAAAAAGAGTCAAGAGGTTAACCACATGTACTTTTTTTTTTTTATTATTTAATTTAACAGTAGTGGAGTAAATGCAGTCTTGTCATCTCACCTCTGTCTTGTCATCATCAGCCAGAGGGTCTTCTTCATAACCATCAGCACTGAGAGGAGCGGCTTTTCTCTGCTTCTCAGGTTTCAAATCTTCATCCTCGATGCTAATGGTGACCGCATCTCTGTTGGCTTCCAACAGACTGCCAGCTTCCTCAAATTCTTATTTCATGATATGAAAAATGGAGAAATATATGAATCAAAATGTGGTAGTTTTTAAGACTAAAAAGTCTTCATACCTATTTATCTCAGAGAAGCCGAGAGAGACCCCGTACAGAGCATACCATAAAGAATGTAAACAAGCTTATATGAAGCAATATTATTTGCCAAATATACAACCAGAATGAGGAGGATACCCACCCTTAAACTGAAACGGATCATTTGCCGACGCCATTTATTTGTATTTTCTCTCAGTAACGAGTTTGTCTCTCGGGCACTAATCGACAAGTTAATGCCACACCGAAGCAACAACTTGTCTTTATAGCTGTGATGGGGGGGGGAAGAAATGGTTACATTTTCATCTTGTGTGCACATATTTTCCTTCGACTAATTTTTGTAAACTAAGTAAACATACAGGACAGAAGACACGACGTTGCATTATAGCCTCGACTTGTTGCTAAGTTTACTAGCTAACTAGCTTCCACGTCTTCTTTACTTGACAGCTCATCACCAACCGATAATATATAACTATAGTAACAGTAAAAACGGGCACAGCCTCGTTTGTATTTGACAACTCGGTGAATAGTTTTGGTTATATTACTGAAACAAAAACATGCTTTACCAAATTATCTCCCAGAACTTATTAAAATCATTTCACTTCTCTCGGCTATGCTAGCGTTGCCAGGAGCAGGACCTTGCAGAGTATGTAAACAAGACTTCTTCCTGTTACTAATCCTTTTTTCAAAATAAAGGCGTAACCTGTTTTTAATGTAGCATTTTATTGGCTTTGTAGTGACAGACTAATATATGTGACCGTAGACGGTTAATCGTATGAATTTTGTCCCTCTGATTTTCTCAGAGTTTTGTAAGTTGAGGCTTGGAAACAAGTGACTGTCAGTACGTGGCTCTTATTTTGACACTCGTAAGCGAGGGCCGAAAAATGTGTTAGCTAGTTAACGCTGTAAGCTAAAAAGCGGAACTCGAAATACTTATTAAATAAAAAATTAAATACAACCCAAAACATCGGCGAAACACGCGGAAAAAGATGAAAGGGGTCTCTTTGTTTTGGCAGAATGTTTAGCTGTTTCAGTTCCATTCACTAGCCCGTGAGCTATCGTGTTTAAGCGTGTTAAGTGTTTGCCGGTTAGCTAACTAGACTTGCATGAGTTGGGGAGTTTGGACGTTCTTACAGAGAAAAAACCTGCAAACCCTAGTATGGACAGTAGCACTATTTATGTCCGAGAAAAAGGCAACCTTCGTCGTGTCAGTGACATTGTACTTGCACAGCCAAAGCCAGTGTCATCATCATGCAGACGGACAAACCCGTTTGTGCTGAGAAAAGAGCACTTCATATTCACCTACAATGCAGAGGGAAGTCTGAGGTACACCTCCAAATCTCTCTTTGACATCACTCTGTTATTCGTAGCTGATAACATTCAGCATGTGGATTCTCTGGTGGGCTTTCCAGAGCAAATAGGAGACAGACTTTTTACAGCAGCAGAGGAGAATCGTACATTTTTAAACCCAGACGTTTCTTCCAAAGCCCTGCAGTTGTTCAGTGATGCTTATGGGGAGATGGTTCTCGGGTCCCTTTGTTTACGAAATAGGTGAGTTTAAAAAAGATGTCACTGTTCTTGCCAGCTTCACATTTCTGCTTTGCCAGAAGCAGCTGCAAATCTTGTCCTTTTTCATATCTGCAGGTTTCCACTTTTTCATGAGAGGTTGAGTGAAATCAAAACATTTCATGGCTTGAAGTCTCTGGATTTGTTTGGTTGCAGACTGGGTGATGATCATGAGATATTCCAGCATCTGACATCCAGCCCATTGGCAAGGTAAAACCTGACTCCTGGCAACGATGCTGGAAATGTAACAAAAGGGCCTTATTGACAATGTTCTGTCTACTCTTCCGCAGCCTGAATCGGCTTTTCATTGGCGGTAACAGTCTGTCAGACGTTGGCTTGCAAAGACTGACTGCACCTGTCCGGATGATGAGAAAGGGGCTGGACTGTCTGAAATCTCTTGATGTTTCTTGTTAGTTGCTAAAACGATCCTTTTTCTTGATGTAGTTTAAAAGACTTAAAAGACATCGCCACATTTTGATCTGTTTGTTTCCTTGTACAGACAATCCTATCTCAGAGAGAGCTTTCAGATACCTAACGTGTCTCCCCAGACTTGAAAAACTAGATGTATCTGGGACCGGTATGAAGGTAAGTGAAGAGGTTTTAATAACATTTGGCTGGAGTTTACCTCTTGAACACTGACATCTAACTAGCATTCATACCTCCTCCAGCTTGGCTCAGGATTGAAGAGGACCATACGGGACCTGCTGGGGCTCATTTATTCTGAGAAACCACTGGACACCTTTGATCACTCAACATGTAAAACAGAAGGTTGGGCAGAGCAGGTAAATAGCCTTCGATATTAGTAAAAGTATACACACACGTTAACAGCTTTTTTTTATAATCGTCATCACACTTGTCTCATTCTTTTGTTGACTTGCTCAAACCTCTCTTTACAAACACACCTGAACACAGCAGTTCAATTTAGGTACAAAATGCACTTCAACCAGCAAAATATTTCATACTTCATCCAAAAGTCATTCATGATGCCTCAACTATAGCATATGCTGTCTGCCATTAGGTTGTCACGACTCAGTGTACAATGAACTGCAAAATACAAACAACTCGAAGCATTGGAAAATATATTATGTGTTTATCCATTGTCTATGTTTGCACAGTGAAGCGTTGCAGTGCAGAATAAAAGAAAAAAAAGTCTGACAGCTCTTACCGCAGACTACATATTGTATTGCCAGACAGATACAGTAAATGCTTCTATGTGCTGCAAGAAATCTCAAGACACTTTTCATTTTCAGTTCAGTAGGTGAAACGGCAACACATGAGACTTAACACTAGAAATCTACTGCAGCCCCATTGCTGATCCATCGTGTCAACATCCAAACTTTTACATGAACTTTTTCACATTTACACTAACATCCTTCTTTGCCCTGAATCTTGAAATACATACATTTAGCACATCTTACCGTATCCACCCTTACAAACAGCCACAAGTATTTGAACCAAAGTAGCTAAAGAAACTTTTGATCTGTTGTTTTTGCCTGTCACAATACTCTAGTACTTTCCAGTAACAGTACAGTATAACTACTTTAACTTATTACATGCATATAGATTCATTTTTCTGTCAAAATGAAGCGTACTTCTGTCTACAGTGATATACATTGTGTTAAGTTTTGAACTGAAAGTTGAGTGTTTTGAACACAGGATCTAAATGTCTGCTGTGGTTGTACAGAATTTTGATGAGAGACTGAATGCATTTTCTATCAAAGCAGTACAAAAGCATACACAGTTGAGTCGCATAGTCTACTGATATGTGTTAAGTGTTGGAGTTTGACATTTAACAAACAGTTGTTTGACTCAATTTCAGGTTGTAAACCAGTGGGAGACAAATGGTACACAAATGCCAAAACTGAAGAAACTTGAAGAGTCGAGAACGTCGGCACTACGCTTTTGTCGGTGTTTTTCTTTGCTGTTATAGTTTAATACAAACTCAACATTTCACAACATACAGAGCCTAAAGTGTGTGTTTTGTTCCCCAGTTGGCAGGCAGAAGTTTGTCAGAGAAGTACTGAACGCACCGCCCTTGGGATGTGAGAGAGAAGATGACGCCAACGCAGAGCGACTGCATTTCTACAAACCTTCAACAAACAATTGCACACAAGAGAAAAATAATAGTTCTGCAGCAAGTAATCAAGAGGATCCTGTTTGGCACAACAACACAAAAAGGCAGCGTGAGTCAGAAAGGTGTGACGGCGCTAATGAAAGCCCTCCACCAAAACGTTTGTCCTCGTCGACTCTTTCAGCTGAGGACATGGACTTGTTGAACAGCTATTGAGGAACGTACTCATGTAGCATTACACAAAGCCTGGAGAGCAGCATGAGTACGATGGTCTACATTTACACTCAAAGGGACCGGATTAATGTCATACTTACGAACATCTTTCCTTGGCTACATTGATTTTTTTTTTTATATATATATATATAAATAAAGCTCAACATTATGCGTTTGCCTTGTTGCTTGTCATTTCTCAGTGTTGCCTGGCAGATTTCAGGAAGACTAATCATCTCGTTGTTGTTGACGATCTTAACAAAAGCTAGAACAGAGGGTCCATAGAAGTGGTGGAAGAAGTATTCTGATCCTTTATTTAAGTAAAAGTACTAAGAGCACACTGAAAACACTTGACTATAAAAGTTCTGCCTTCAAAACCTTACTTCAGTAAAAGTATGCAAACATTATGAGTAAAATGTACTTAAAAGTAAAAGTAGTAACTGTAAATGAAGGTGTAAAACGGTCCCTGTCAGTGTTTTACTAGTAGATAGGATGTTTTTTGGATTCATATTACTGCTGCGTCAATGAATATTTAGTATTTTACTGCTGTTTATGTTCTAAAGAGGTTATGAAAAGTTGTAATCTGTCTAAAGCTGTTAGACATGTACAGGTAAAAAGCTGATTACACATATTGTTTGTTTCTGGAGCTGACGATGGGTAAATGAAGTATCAAAGCAGCTCTGTTGAGAGTTGCGCAGAAGAAAGAAGAAGACATTTTCTGAAATTTGTCACCTGAGTGCCATAAGAAGAGCGCCAAGAACGTCTCACCTGCATGGCAGCTACGAGGGCTACGGCAGCTGCTGAGAAACAGAACCTTTAACTGAATTCAGTCTTTGTTGTTATGTGCCAACTGCTAATAAATAAAACAATTTGTGTAGGGGCAAATAATTCACTTTGGGCAAGAAGATTTCTGACTGGGCAAGTGAAAGAAAACAATGTTTAACCATCTATAATATAACCACAGTCTACCTGTTTTAACTTAGATATTAGAAGTCGTTATAACACAGTACATAAAATAATTTGCTAATGTTGATGTAGATTAAGTTTTCCTTTCTCTTTAAGAGACAAGTCAATGTCAGTGAGTGTGATTTTGAATCAAGTCAGTAAAGCAGCATGGAGCCTCCCTTATTGGTTTTGTATTAGACACTTTGCAGTGTCGGATGTTGTCTCTGCTGAAGTTGAAACCAAACCTACGCCCTTAATGTTAATATCTCCAGAGGGAGCAGGTCACTGTTCACAGACTCCACCATGTTTCTACAGTAGAACAGACATCCTCTTCTTCTTCTACTGGAGTAAAGACGTGTACCGCTGCCACCTATGACTATAGATTATATTAAAAACTATAATGTTCCTATCTGTATTTTCTAAATGTTACTTAAGATATGTCGCCTTGCACTTCCATCCCTTAAGCAGCATTCTTTCATTTATGCATTGCAGAAATGTAAGGGGAAAATGACAATAAACGGAATTTGATTTGAGATTTAAGAGTGAAAACTGAGAACATATCCTTTAAGTTAACTGGTCCACGTATCTGTGAATTTTACAAGTAGCCTAAGGGGGCGGTGGATTTTTGACACCTGGACATTTTACACACATTTTGACAGAAGTAGGCGTTGTTTTTTATCTTCTGATTGCTTGTCATAACTTCTGATAAAATATCATCCCATTTAATATTAGTAAAGTAGAGCTGTGTGAATCTTACAGCAGTGAGCTGATGGTTTTTATCTTCACTGTCACAGGTTATAGTTAGTAAAACACTGAATTCAGAGTGACATGTCCAGTTCCAGATGCAGAAGAACATTTCCATTTCCATCTCTTTCTTTAATTAAACGACAGAAAGCTCTGTCGTGTCCTCAGTCATATTCATAGTCAAGGTTTATATCTTAGGTTAGATTTATAGTGACAGGATAGTTCTTCTTCACGGAAATCTATAAAACCATAAATGACTATAAAACCATAAATGACATGAAAATCTCTAATCCTAATTAATATACAGCATTTACTTTTTCATGAAGTGGGAGGTTTTTCATCTGATTTAGTGAGGTTTTAAAATAATCCCCCAAAGTCTATGAATATAATATATATATATATAATATATATATATATATATATATGTATGTACAATTGTGTTACCACGTCCTGTGCTCAACTCGTCCCCAACCAGGATTCTGGCTTCTCAGCCATCATCACGACAACAGAACAATTGAGTGAGAAACAATTATGGACCTGCTGTCAATTAAGATTAAAAGCATTAGAATTTTATTGTAAAATTCAGTATGATCTGGAAGTCACCGCCGTACAAACGTAAGAACAAACAGGAAGAGTGTGATATATTAGCACAATCTATTTTACCAAAAGTTGAGGGTTTAGGCGAAACCAGTATCACTTCAAGTCACAGAGAGTTCATTTAAACATTATTCAATAAAATAAGCACACCAACTGGGATCTAAAGCGCACACCAAAATTGAAGGATAATCCCAAAATCCTATTAGGCTGCCATCACAATACTATAATGCCTCAGTTTACCAATATACAGAAAAAAACCTCTTTAAATCACTTCAGTTTTAAGAAGCTTCAAAAAGGGAGACAAGACATTATACCAGGAAATAAAAAAAAAACCAAAACAAAAAAACTCATCTGCAAGTAGTTACCCCTGTTTAGACCACAAGCAGCACAGGCCTCGTGCCGCAGGATACAAATCATCTAAATATTATTCATAAAGGAGGAGATCCCTTCTCTGCTACAGCTTTGGCTTCTAGATGTCAGACTGGCCCAGGTTCACTTTGGAGGGGAGCGGCCCGGCCTCTTCCTCGGCGCCCTGAGATGTGATGATGAGCAGGGAGGAAGCTGGGTATGGAGTTAGTTTCTTTTCATTTATGTACTCGCTGTCGCCATAAATGCTCAATTTCTGAAAGCAAAAAAGAGAAATGTTGGATTATAAACTGTCTTTAAATATTTAGATTACATTAATAACAAACAAAACACACACACGAAAACCATCTTAACTATAGCTATCCACATCCACTAAAGAAGCAAGAAACTGAAGCTTTGCCGAAGACCCTCCCCAGGACGGCCACTGTCCAATCCTACGTTAGCAACCGTAACTAGGCATGGGGCCCGTCAAGCCTTCACAACAAGTGAAAATGTGGAAAGATTTGCATATAGAACCTTCAAATCTGACAGACGATATCCTCAAAGTTTAGAGGGCCGTGTCCTATGTTTCATTTTTCTGAAGCCAAAAACTTAAATGTAGATTCATTTCAGAGACGTTGGACTGTGAATGGAACAGTGTTGAGGTCACTCACCACCAATGTTACTCGTTATATACAGACTTGCTCAGAATTTGAGGTTCCTCGCAGACTATGACCACAAATAAATAGACAAATTATATGTAGTGTATTTCAATTTGAGGATGTCTGAGAAAGGACACAATGCATTTCTGTAATAATAGTTCTGAAATATCAGAGAGAAGACAGAAACGACTACAATGAGTATCTGAGAACTACATCCACAAAAAAGTATTAATTAGATTAACAACAACTCCTTTGCTTGTTCCAAGGTAACATGTTGTAATTACCATTAGCTACCTTTACACACAACTGTTGGCGAACAAATTACAACGCGTCAGTCTTGAAACCAAGAGTATTCAGTCTTCAGTGACACACGACTGCTCAACTTAAAGATAAAACATAAGTCACTAATAATTAATATTCAAGACGGTTGAAGAGAATTAGTACCTTACCTTGGAGCAAACAAAGGAGATTTTATTGATGAATTCACAAATTAATGCTGTGTTATGTTGTGAATGTGGCTCTCAAATGCACATTGTAGTCTTTTCTGTCTACTTTTCTCTGACATTTCATAACTTTTACCAAAGAACTTGACAAGAACTGAAAGCTAAAGCTATTTTTCTGTCATTTTGAACTGGCAGCGGTTCTCAAAAAGCACCACAGATCTGCCTCTTTCCTCTAATCTCTATCTTTATTCTTCCCTACAATCGAAGAACTTATACGGATAAAAAGTGAAACCTAATTTTTTGTTCCTTGGCAACGACAGTGTGTAGCAACAGAGCTACGCTTCTGCCATGTTGGACTGAAAGTTGGCCAAAAAAAAAAAAAAAAAAAAAGCACAACATTTTCACCTCTTGTGGGCTATTATTTACTTTGGAATATCTCTCACTGATATCTTTGAAAACACCATAATGTCATGAAAACAGCAAAGAGTGAAGAAGGCAAGAGGTGAATCTCCTGTGAGAGAATAGAGGATAAGAGGGAAAAGATGAAACTGCGGTGCTTTTTGAGAACCACTTTCAGTACAAAGTGGCGGAAAACTAGCTGTGTTGCAATGAAATGATCCATTAGTTTCCAGTTCTTGTCAATACAAATTCTTAGCAGGGTGTGAAAGCTTGGCAGGTGTACCAACAGGAGCCAAGGGAGGCAGGACTTAGGGTCAATTACTTTCTATATGCCTGTAGTTCCAATAACATCATGTTTATTGACAGGTCATTTTCTGTCAGGAGGAGTGGAAAGACACTGAAGACTCTCATTTACTGGAACAAGCTTGTGAAAACAGAGGCTGCTCAATACAAGACATTTATGGATCCAGTTCTGAATCCACTTCCTTATATACTACTAACATCATAACTCA
>JAPQRN010000010.1:21798072-21810959 GCA_037367275.1 Coranthus polyacanthus
CAAATATTTACAAAACTTACAAAACTATTGTTTTACATTAAATATTATTGTGTATTGTTCAACACAAACCATTAACACTGCACACTAGAGCTCTGTAATTAGCACCTGCAACTGAATCAAAAGTGAAACTTAAAAAAGTCTAAAACAAAAACAATGCCTGCTATTTGTACATTTGTATTTATATTTCAGATAAGGAAATCATTTTTTCAGTGCCAAGTTTAGTTTTAGTCTTTTGTTAGTTTTTGTTAATTATATTAACCCTGGTTGCTGGACAGTCATACTTTTGACTCTCCTGTTTTTGGTTTCAGGTCTGGTTTTCCTGTTTTTCTGACGTATTTTACTCTTCAACTTGTTTAAATATTTTCTGGTAAATCTCAATTTTTTTATATTTTGAACCTTTCTGGTATGGCTTTTCCCCCCCAAAAAAGTTCTGACTAAAATGACATGAAATGACACCTCTAACTCCACTGCAATTAAAATCCCTCTGAATGTGTAAATATTGTTCACTTCAACTTCAAGTTAACTGTTGGAGACAACTCTTCTCTCCTACCATGTCCATTTTCAGTGTCTAAACAGTGTTGGCTAGAGATTTTCACGGCGCACCGATGTCATTTTGCACAGTGAAGGAACATGAAAACAAAATGCCTTTGAATTTATATTATCTGAAGATGTTCACAGCATTTCACTCCCATCCACATATATGATTGTGGCCACCAAATTGTAGTCAATTAATGAAGGAAGTAGTTAACCTAGTCCTTGTTGGAGTTAAGCTTTAAAGCTTGGTTGCCTAGATGTGATTTTAAGATACCCTGTGTATGCGTGTAAGAGCTATGTGGATGACACATTTCTACATTCATCCTGAACCCTGGAGAGAACCGGGTGTATGTCAATACCTGCTCATGCCGCTGTTCAGCAAAAGGCATCTGATTCTGGCAGCCCAGGTTGCAGGCATACTGCTCATCTGACTGGGTGTAGGCTTCGCGACAGGCTGTAGAAGTTTAGAGCAGCAACAGATGGTACACAAGGGATTATTAAAAAGGGCAGGCGACAAAGACGTGTTTGGAGCTAGACACCTATTGTTTGACTGGGTGTGCAAATGCGGACTGATTACATGCAAGAAGAATTGTTCACAGCTGTACTGTGGGTGATTACACTGACAATACGCCATAGCATATAGGCCTGAGCTCTGAAGTAGCTACGGTCAAAAGCTGAGTGCGATGCTTACTTGATTCACACTCGGACTTGGTCTGGTTCAAGTCTTCGCTGTCACGAACAAACTGACAAATTGAAAACAGACGACAGCCTCTTTGACAGGCGTACAGTTCCTCCTCCTGCAAGTTAAAACAAACAAGACCAGTTGAATACTACGGCAAACAACGGGATTCATGAAAGATGACGCACTTCTTAAACTTTTCCATGAGCCAAAATAACATAAGTGAAAACGAGATAATGGTTAAGTCGAAGCCTTTGTAATACTTCGACCCATATTAGCTCTCTGTGATTTGCTATGTTACAGGCGTTAGCAAACGTTAGCACATACTACATACTTTCCTCAGTAAGAGGAGTACTTACCCGTGGATATGTGTGCAAACTGTATGTCATTTCACATGACTTATGGCAAGATACCGTGTTGCCCAAAACGCTATCGAACACATCTGTCGATGCTGATGTACAAACAAGCAGGACATAAAGTCCAAAAACGCAAACAATGGAGGAAAGAGTCCCCATTTTGCCTGCGAAAACCTAAACAAACAACACGCTCTTCCTCCTCCTTAATCGGCTTGCTATCTCGCGTGAAGTGCACATTACGCGATACTGTGGCTGAATGTTTGCTGCCTTAAATGTCGCAAGGAAATTCTGTCGACATTGAGACTCTTCTACCAGGCTTTGAATATACAGGCGCTCGGGCACACACTAGCCTGCGCATTACATTTTAATTGTAAATCTTTATATTCACTTAATGCATTGGCATTGCACAATCAACTGAAAATATTTAAGATTATACAGCAACGTTTGGGGCAGTTCAGCGTGATTTTTTTTGAAGTTATTCAGTTTTTATCACAGTCTGTGGTGTTTATACATAAAGAGCATAGACTATTTGTGTTGCTGTGGGTAGCATATATGCTACTCAGTTTTGACTCTGTCTTTGAATGTGTCACTGGAGAAAAGGGTACAATAGCGCAAAACAGATTATACTGACATTAAGAATTAAAATGTCTTTAATGTCACACAAATAACGTATATTTTTCTGTTTTTTCCAATGCATATTTTTGTTTCTTTTGTTTTATAACTCTCAAATGACGACTCATATGTCAACTCATATATTAATCTCTCAAGAATTGCTGGGTTGCTTTTGCTTGGTTGTGTCTCTCGTAATTCCTGCATTTCTGATAGTCACTGAATGCAACATCGGTCACCAGTATTTACTTCTAGCTTCTGCTAGCCTAGCTTCACCAAACAGACTATTTATTGCCCACGAAAGGCAACAATTGAACCACTGGAGTGCGACTGAATGATTTAATTCAAACTAGTGCTGCGTTTAACACATTGCATTTCAAACGCAGGATAGTGATAGCAGGGCAGATAAGTGAGATAACGCTACAACTGCTAGCGTTAACTCCAATTAGCCGCAGACAGCTGGACATCGTTAGCAGCCAGTTCCCTTTTATCGAACAAAACACAGCTGTGTTACTGGTAACAGGTTCCTCCATACTCGTTGTTTCAGTATGGATAAGTTTGTTGTGAGGCTTCCCAGGGGAGAGACGCCTAAAACACCAAAGAGCAACGAAAAGGTTTACAAGCAAGCTACTATTGAGTCTTTACGGGTGAGTTACAAGCATAAGGCTGGCGTGTGAACTGAAAGTTAATGTTGCGAGGTGGACTGATTTGGTGTGTGTGTGTCTCTCAGAGGGTGGTTGTGATTGAGGACATCATGCGCTACAAATCCATGTTGGAGCTACCAGAACAGAGTAAGGAAAACCTGCTGGAAGCCCTGACTGAGCTGAGCAAGAAGATCCCATCCAAGGAGGTGCTCAAATCCACTAAAATAGGTAGGCTGAGGAGACTCCCATGATAAGATGCTATTTTGCAACTGGCTCATTGCTATAGTGAGAGATTACACAATGCACTCCTAATGTGACAAGCACATGAATGTGAAAAAAATTGTAAAATGATACTATTTTCCAGTCAAATTCAAATCTCAAAATGAAATGGTTCCGGGTCATGACTTTCTTTTCACTCAGTGTCAGAGCTGCAGTAGAAGCCATACGAGCACAGCTACTCAGAAGACTGTTACATGCCAGGCCTGTCATCCCGATTAAACACATTATGGAAACTTCTCTTGTCTAAGGTCACACTGTCAACAAAATGCGAAAGCATGTGGACCCCAAGGTGAGTTCAATGGCAGCGAGGGTTTACACCGAGTGGAGGACGTTCATAGAGGAGAATTCCAATAAGCCGGCTATTGAGGTGCGCTCCGACAAACAGTCTGAAGGACTGAGAAGTAACGCTAGGAGACTAATGGCTGAAGCTCTGGAGGTCAAGGTGAGGAAGTCTGCTTTAATGACAACAGCTGCTGAATTGTACTCGTTCAGGGTACAACTGAAATTGCATTGCAGTCACAGTTTTGACCTTGTTTGGTCACTGGCTACCTTATGATTCATTCCATACCCACTCACCCAGACCTCCCGTTTTATGCCATGGATTTTCTTGAGAAAACTTTTAGCAAGTTCATGTCACCTTTTAAGTCCTAAAGCTCTACTCCGTTGTTAATTTTCTTAAGTTTGTTCCTCTGAGCTAAAGTTAATCTCAGCAGCCTCAGCAATTGCTTATTTTTCACTGGACTGTGTTGAAATGTGTACTGGATATCCAACAAGCCCCAAGGATCATTTGCAACATCAATTCGTGTCAGTAGTTGTTGAAAAATGTACATTTTGACTGTATTTTTTTTACCCAGAGGGATTATTTGAACTTCTTTGAAACTTTTTTTACATGATAAAGTGTTAATGTTCATTGCAGACACATAAAATGTTTAAAGATGTCCTGTTACTCTAAGTTTTTTTTGGACATCAACAACTTTTCAGACTACAAGTTGCAGATTATCTTTCGGCTTTTTTTTTTTTTTTTTTGATGTTCGGTGCAAATTCCAACTCAATCCGGTAAAAAGGAAGCAATTGACGAGGCTCAGAGCTCTGAGGGCCAAACTTAAAAAATTCATAACTTAAAAAGTATTTGGAGAGAGAGCTTTACGTTTTGCAAGGTCTTGTGAATTCAGAAGTTTTCGTATCTTTTAAAAAGTAAATCCATAATATGACCTGGGATGTCTAGGTGAGTTAGTAGTTAATTAATATGAATATTACATAATGTATGTGCTGTCTTCTTTTTTTTTTGTCCTGACCTACAGGAGGATTGTGGCCTCATAGACAACATTGAGAGAGAAGTTTTCCACCAGAGCTCGAGGTTAGTGAGCAGTTCATACAGACGGACAGTGAGAGCGCTGGTCTTTGCCTTCAGACACAACCCTGAGATCAGAACGCAAACCAAAGACAGCACAATATCAGTGAACCAGCTGGTTTTGAAATATAAGAAATAACTGAAGTTAAACGAGACATTGTTTTACTTTATTTTAACCTCATTGCTGCTATTTTTTTTTTTTCAATTATTTTATTCATTTTCTGTAAAGGAGATAAAAAATTGTTTACACTTTGTGGCACATCAGTAGCCTTACAGCGTTTTATAAATACATGTCAATCATTGTCAAGAATATGTCATTTATTGCTGGTAGTGATGAAAATACACGTATGATGTTTTAAATAATGAGTTCTCTGGTTTTATATTGTAAGTCAACATTTTTTTTTACGCAAATATATTTTTTTTAAAAAACGTCAGAGTCTTTTTGGTTTTACTTTGTTTGGTTTTAAAAGAAAAACATTTGACTTATTTTCACGTATTTTTAAAGAAGTACCAGCCACACAATAGCTATCACCATAAGAATGACAGCCAGGACACAGATGCTTATGAAGACGATATCGCTCAGGTCATGAGGCTCGGATTCCTCTTGCCCTGAACTGCCGCTGTTGACATTCTCTGGTTGCTGGGCCTCTTCCTCGAGGCGACGCTCCTCCGCTGTAATGATGAACACCGAGGCTATCTTCCGCTGGGCGTCACACTGCACTTTGTATTCCTGAATGTTCTGCTGCTTTCCATCAGAGAAATCGATGTAGAGTTTGTTTACCATCATGGTGATGTTCCGACGTTTCTGCAAAGGATAGAAAGGTTTTCAGTGTTAATGCAGGTCTGTCACTCAAAGAAAATACATTTTGTATTTAAAGGCATTCATTTCTACTGATACCAATACCTTGGCTTCACCACCAGTTCCTAAACAATAGTCTTTTTTTGTACCAATTTCCCATGTTAAGAAAAGTTTAGTAAGTAAAACTAGTTTGAATCTGCTTTTTTATACAATCGAAGGAGTTTCATAACATAAAAAAATAAACCTATTTACCAAATTGTTGTTATAGCTTATGGTAAGTTTTCTGTTTCGGCATCCTAGCATTTTTCCACTCAGACTAATTAAACAACATCAAAATAAACCTATTTACCTCAAGTTGAAGTTGTCTGTTAACACAACATCGTCAATAAAAATGAATAAAAGCTGTGGGTACATTCTGAATGCACTGGCGTTTATGAGATTTACTCCTTTAATATTGAAATTTGGTATCAAATGGCTTTTTTCCCAATACTCGACAATATCTAAACCATTCAGTCAGTGCCATAAAATTTTCAAAGTTCGTCAGTGTATCATGGTTGTATTGTATTGTGAGTTACTCTGGCCCCTAGTGCTAATTACGTACACCAGTAAATGTCATGAGACCGTCCTCAGCTCGTTACCTGTCCAGCCGTACCACAGTTGACAAACTGAGCCTGTATCTTATACGAGGTTGTTGTTAACTGGGCCGCACACGATGGATTTCCCAGGTAGATGCTCTCACGGTCCAGCTGAGGTAAGGACTGCTGGGGTATCAAAATGGAGAATTCTGATCTTGTGCAGCTAACGTTTACAGGTACCACTTGGATTTTTAGGGGGAAAAAAACAAGCCACATTTTACTAACAGCATCACAAGAATACATTGGGAGAGTTGTTTACAGATGACAATTTGTACTTTACACATTTAGAGCATCACCAAAAGGGACTAATAATAGGGTTCCTGCAGGTCCTTAAAATGTCTAAAATGGGACGTTAGAAAACCATAAAAAGTTTCTCAAAATACTGACTCAGTATCTCAGAATAACAAGTTAGTATCTCGAAAATAATGGCCTAATATCTCAAAATAATGAGGTAGTATCTAAAAGTAAGTTACTGTCTCAATATAATTACCTAGTTTTGCAATATAATGAGAAACCTGATGAAAATAATGTGTTATTTTGAGATGCTAAGTCAAAATTTTGATATAATGTCTCATTATTTGGAAAAAGTTTTAATAGGAACAGTATTATGGTACTGATTATTTAGACTTACAGGAACTTTTTTTCTGTCCGCCATCACCCAACATTGTTCTGTATTGACATCTGCATTCAACACTAAACTAGGTCTTAAAACCTGTAGGAACCCTGGTTAATAATTACAAGAGCCAGTTTAGCTCGTATTTAGACTGCAAACATAAGCGGCGTGGTGTCCAAGATGCACAGAATGAGTACCATTATCACTGTGGTAAATTTGAATAGTGAATGTAAGGAAAAAGTCTTACTCTCAAAATGAGTCATATAGGTTACATTTACCTCCAAGATAAGACGCAGTGAACCCTCTGTGAGCTTCATTTCTGTCTGTGCTGAGAACCACCAGCAGCCTGTTGCCCTTTGAGATGAGAGTGGGAGGCTGCTCCCTCCCGCACCAGCGGCCCAGCAACGAGTCTGTCTGGCTGTCCCCGTCGTACACCGCAACGTAGTCGTAGTCACACTCGTCTGACAGACTGTTGCGGTCTTCCAAGTCCATGATGGGGAAGTAGAGCTTGATCCGGTATCCAGCTGTTAGACTGATGCTCCAGTGGCAGTTGACGTTGTTTGGGTAGATGCTGGGGAAGTGTGGG
Source organism: Coranthus polyacanthus (assembly GCA_037367275.1). Taxonomy (NCBI): domain Eukaryota; kingdom Metazoa; phylum Chordata; class Actinopteri; order Kurtiformes; family Apogonidae; genus Coranthus; species Coranthus polyacanthus. The sequence continues at coordinate 21,805,158 of JAPQRN010000010.1, forward strand.
CTGCTAAAGTTGCCACTCACATCTGACAGCACCTGCTGGCATTCACCTGTTAAAACAACATTTTACTGCTGTAGGTGTTTAAGGCTGAGCTCATTTAAACTACTTTATATATTGTGGGTAGTTCACGAGACCTGTTTGTCTAGCGAAGCCAAGAGGGTTTTTTAAAGAGTTAAACTTAAGGAGGAGAATTTGATCAAACCCTAAAGGAACACATCATCCTTCAGTTCATCACAAATATTCAAAAGGAAAACATTTGGAAATGCATGTTTTTTTCCTCTGGACAGGAAGGGGCTGAAAAATTGTATTCTGAAAAGCATCTGAAGCGGTCAGACAAATGTACTGGAATAAAAAAGAAGATTTGCCTCTGAGATGGAGTGGAGTAGAAGTATAAAGCCGCGTTTGTACTTTGTAATGTGGAAAAACTACTAAGTTACATTCCAGCACTCTTGAGGTGGCACTGCAACAAATAAATACAGCTGGTTCTGGCTTGTTTACATTCTATTGTTCCCTGCGTTTTTCCTCCAACAATAATATATACCACTTTTAAGATCTGCAGCTGCAGCTCTTTTCTTTTTTATGGCAGCTTACTGTACTGAATAAGTAAATGAAATTAAGTTTTGTGAATATATTATTTAAAATGTAAGCTAGTGTGAATAGAGATTTTTTAGTCCGTATCCGTACACCACATAACACAGAAAGCCAAGTAGGTAACATCCTGAATAGGAGTGGAACAAAATACAGATACCGGAATATATCGTATTGTACGATGTATACAACATATACTGGTGTCCTGCTAATCTGAAATCTACCCTGCAGACTCACCAGAGACACTACGTTTATAAAAGCTTTTTTTTGTACATTGTTTCATCTCTTGTCAAAATCTGTGAAACTAACACCATAATGCGGCGAGTAATTCCTGATTTTGCCTTTTAAGGGCGTTTTTTCCTCTTCAGCTAACACAGACATAATGATGTATTGCAAGATAATTGTCAATCACAGAATTACCGTGGTATCATTGTCGTCATGGACAACATACTGTGGTGGTACCGTAAAAATCAGTTACTCTCTGATTCCCACCCTTAATCCTGAAAGCACTTTATACTGCATAAGAGTAAGAATCAGTCACGTCACACTTTCCTACCTGAATAATAGTAGGCCTTGAATCCCCGTCCCCCTATGTTGAAGTCAGACTTAAAGACCACCAGGAGCTGGTTGGAGGTGGTGACTGTTTTCGGGGGCTTGTCTGCCCCACAGTATTTGCCCAGGTGACGGTGTGTGACTGTAGGGCCATCGAACAGGGCAACAAAGTCAAAATTACATCCCTCGTTGTTTTCCAGTTGGAAGTCCAAGAAGACCAGGCTGACCACGCTGGTGTTGGACACGTGGATGGCCCAGGAGCAGTCAGCATTGTTGCTGTACTCCTGAGGATAGCCTGGACTGGAAATAATACCTGATAGTCCAGTTAGCACTCCACCACACATGTCTAGTGAAAAAGGAGAAAAATCAAAATGCTGCTTAAAGGTTTAAAATGTAAATTTCATGTATATGCTTTGTGTTGGAGCTTGTTGTTTGTTGACAGTAGTACTCTATTACTATGCAAACAACATCTCAGTTGCAGTGAACTGATTTCTGTGTAGTGTTTTCAGGTCGATTTTTCTGGGAAAATCCATATGCTCAGATCTTGAGTGTCTCTCTTCTGCTCCACTACAGCAGTAACAACGCTAGCTACTGTTAGCTTAGAAATGGTCTCGGTTAACGTCAACAGATGTCCAGCTTCTGGCACAGCACAGACTACGATACAAACTTTGCATTGAAGTTGGCCAACTCCATTTATATGCTAATGGTAGCAAATGTTGCAAACAGTTGCTGCTGTAGAGGAGCAGAGGAGAGGCACCGAAGACCTCGAGAACAAGCTATGGATGTTTATGGATGTAGGCAACCAAGACTGTCATAAGCTTAGAAGTAGAGATGGCTAACGTCAACAAACAACTGGCACACAAGTATGTGTGAATCTTACATATTGAACCTTTAAAATTCAGGAATCCATTTTTTTCCCCATGTCTATTTCCTATTGTTTTTAAACTTTTTTTTCCCACAGAAAATGTATCAGGGAATTGATAAAGAAATTAACTGATAAGCAGAACTGATAGTGACATTGGTATCATTGGTATCAATACAATCTTTATCATTCCCATATGTACATATGTCAAGAGAGGATTCTAAATGAGCTCCGCACTGGAAAATGTCTTTAATAAGACTGGAATAATAATAATAGCCTGGAAAAACTATAAGGATGTATCTGCAACACTGAAAGTACACTGGTTATTTAGTTTGATGTATCGTTATAGTTAAGCCCTTGGTCAGACAAAACAATGAAAAATTGGTTTACTTTAGAAACTGGCAGGTATATTTTTCTGTTTAAGTGGGGGTTACGCTCTCTGGTGAGGTTAAGTTGAAGAAAAGAAGTTCAGCATAACCACGTTTACTCCAGTTTGGAGCATTTACCCATCTGCTTTGTATCATATTGCATCAAACACGACAAGTTACCTTTTCTGTAGCCAACACTGAACCCCCTATAGGCCACATGGCGGTCTGAATGGAAGATAATGGACATGACATTCCAGGATGAGGTGAACTGTGGCGGGGAGATGTCGCCGCAAAATGTCCCAAGGAGGTTGCCCTCATCTTCAGATATGCCATTATAGATCTTGATGTAGTCGTAAGCGCAGTTGGCATGGTACTCCAGCTCAAAGTGGTGAAAGGTAAGGAGGACAGAGGAGCCTTCTGCCACCACGATAAGCCAGGAACAGTCGATGTTGTACGGATACAGGCCTGGGAAGTTTGGACTGGAGATGTTGCCAGACGGAGCTGAGAGAATTCCTCCACATTTGACACCTTATTATGAAAAGTCAAACATTTCCTTTCAGCTCAATGAAGGAGCACACCGAACTGCTCTTCCCTTGCATTTTTATTTATTTAACCATTTCCCAGCAAGCTAATACAACCTTTGAAAGTGTTTTACAGTTTGACATTGACCAATTGAGGTCCTGCTTTTTCTGTATATACAGTACTTGTAAGATAAAGCGCTCCCATCTAATACAAGCTTTGCTCCATCAAGATAACAAATACCAACTCACCTTTTTTAGAATCAGCCTTGTCAACAGCCAGTAGTAAATGAATCAGTAGAGCCACCCTGAGACTCATGTTGTTATTGTTGATTCGGCTTTTGTCACGCTTCAGCTACAATACCAGCAGAGATAGACAACGGCAGTGTCAGAGCGCACAGCCTTGAGACGTCAGCGGCGGTGCCTTGGAGAGGTAATAGGACTTTGAAAAATTCATCCACCGCAGCCCTAAATGAGGAACCCGATACCTACCTCACCTAGGCCCCGGCTTTGCCCTCTTCGCTAAATTTTAATGACTGATATCCAATGAGCACGAGTGGCTTGTCAGGACACTGTTTGGAGAGATGGTATGCATTTTTAATGATGGCCTCAAATACACACACACACACACATACTGAACACCAGCTGTGAGTGGTTTTATTTATTAGAAAGATGTGAGGGAGAGATGATCCTGCAATTAAGGGCACAGCAGAAGGAGAAAAGTACAGTAAGCATGGCCTCTGCCTGTGAGAATTGTTTTAAAGCTGTTATGCTTACTAAACTAAACAAGTATTATACAATAAGCTAATATGTATATAAATGCTGCTGCCTGAAAAATGTAGTTCAGCAAAAATAAGAGACCTCTATATTTAATTAAAACTAGTCTTACAGAACTTTGGTGCTGACACTTCCCAATGAGCTTGTTTTGCTCTTAGTTACGTTCCATCATTGAACTAGTTTATGTACTCACCTGTATCATTCATTCATTATTTAAAAGTTCAATATTTAAGATTCAGGCGTACCTGTGTGCTTGTGTGAAGTTTGTGTCGGAGTCCGTTGAGGAGCAGGTCAGTTTGTTGGAGCTAACGGTAGCTAGTTTTGTACGCTATCGCTGCTGTCGAACTCGAGAGAGAGCAGAAGGGCTTTCGCAGAAAAAAAAGTCTTTTACGTAGAAACCAGTGTGCAGCCTGTTGACATGGATGCAGGCAACCGCGACGGTCATTAACTTGGATTGCTGGGTTTTTTTTTTTTTCCATTTTTACCGTTGTTTAACTTCCACACAGATATCTGGAGTTTGGTGATGTTAGCTAACTTCATTTCAAAGGTAGAGTTGTACATTGTTGCTGCTGTAGAGGAGCATTGAAGAATTCAGCAGCAAAGATTTTTCAGGAAGCTGCTACTTATCAGGGATCTACATAGAAATCAGTGTACATGATGTTATCATGGATGTAGGCAATGGAGACAATGGAGCCGTTAGCTTAAAATGGAGTTAGCTAACGTCAACAAATGGCCGGTTTCTATCACAAAACAGACTCCAACACAAACTTCACAAACGCATACAGGGCACACACAAATTTTACATATTAATCATCCTTTAAATTTCAAATGTTTTATTACAAACGACTAGAATATGAGTAACTGTATTTACTCGCAGTTAAAATATCTGGAAGTCAGAATACAGTTACATTCTTAAAAAAATCAATCGACGACTTAAAGGGATTACTTTTAGATGTTTGCGCACATCTCTTTAAGAACATGTGTCTATCAGTCAGTCAGTCAGGCTATTCCCCTTACGCTTAAAACTGCAATATCTCATGAACGGCGTCACAGAATGTCTAATGTCAAAGCCACTTTGTCCTCACAAAACACAATTTAGCCATAACTCAAGAACTCATACTCGCACATGTGTAATAGGATAAAATGATGAAGTGATGACATTTTCTATCAAGGTCAAATGTCAACTCCACTTCACAACATCGTAACGTTGTGTAAAAACCCTTTTCTGTCCATTATTAAACACCGTACTCTTCTGTAAAAAGTGTAAGTGTAAGTAAGTGTGGACAGCATGTTTCTCATTTTATTCCTGTGTTTGATATCAATGATATTAAAGTAGCCACTGAATTCTACATCACATCAGGTATCCCTTACTAGAAAGTCACTAGTAATTGAGAGAACAGCATGAACAGATGATGATGTAAAGATACTGGATGCATCTGATTGAACCTACGGCTCTTCTTAAGTGTCTGCATTATCCACTCTCAAATTTAAAAGGCTTCATTAATTTCCCATAAGCCTCTGATTTAAAACAAGGTGTATATTTGCACCATAGTAGCCTATCTGTCCACACATGGCACAGAGGATGGAATGCAATCAAGTTTCATGTGTGACAGGACAGTAAATGTATATTATTGTTATTAATGATCTGTCCTTTAAACTCATTTCATGTCATGTGAAATCAGAGAAGTTAAAAACTGCCTTTTCTGGCGCCATTTTAATTAAAAGAGTGAGAGAGAGAGTCTCCTATGGAACTGTAAATTCAATAGTTTTATTTTCATCATTGTTTACTGGTTTTCACTCTAACTTGATGCTGTGGAAAATAAAAGGTCAAGGGAAAATTGGGCCTTCATCCTTTTTGCCAGATGAAACATCGCTGCTTTTGTGTTTCCGTATATTTACATCTGTACATCTGTGTGTTCATATTCCTTCAGAGTGACTCCTGGTCTCAGTCTGCTTTAGTTGCAGTATTGTGTGAATGTTGTTATGAGTTCCTGGGTCACTTGAACCCAAGCTGGAGTTGAATGAGTCTCTCCCTGACCTCCTGGCCGCACGCATCCTGCTGTTGCTTTGGTTTGATCTTTGGTTTGGTTATGTTACTGTAGTATTTTGTCTTTGCACCTTTCAACACCCTTGCATACAT
>JAPQRN010000010.1:21819630-21844410 GCA_037367275.1 Coranthus polyacanthus
TTTTCAGAGGGATTGTGTGTGAACATGTATTTTACACAGAGTGTTGCATTATGGGTTGTTTGTAGCATTAATATTGCCAATCTAGTGTGTTGATTTAAGTACATTTATAGTCATTATTTAGCGTCTGTTTGTGTTGTTTTGCTGCTGCTGAAGGAATAATGAATGATCCAATGAGGACTTCTTCAATCTTTCAGTTCAAAAGAATAGACATTTACAGTGCATGGGTATAAGTGACACAGCCTCCATGTTCTCAGTCTCTTTTGGCTCCAAGAGTTTATCACCTCGGTATCTGCCTCCCGCGTGGTACCAAAACCCTGGAAAACCCTTCCTCTGGCACAGGTGATCCTGGCAGCTGAAATCAAGTCGCAGCCACCACCCCCTCTTGAGACGTCAGCATGACCCTGCTTCCTGTAGCCTGACCAAGCCCCACCCACCTACAAAAACGTAACGTAACATAACACCATGGTCAGAATACATGACATGTTTCATGTGTGTGACCTAATTTGGAAGAAGGTATTAGAGACCCACTATAAAGAAAGGTATGTTAATGTATAATGAATGAATTTAAGTTCAAACATTCGTCACTGTAACGTCATTCACGTACATTGATGCTTCTATACTGTGTGATACTAGGTGTCTTGTGTCGCGGTTCTTGGGTCAGTGAGACCTGGAGGTAAAAATAATGATCTCTACTCCACGTTTACAGCTGTGCAGGGTAGAGTGCTCTCTGCTCCTATTGGTCAACATCACAGAAGTGTCAGAACCTTTTGTGGAGAATTCAAACATGCTAGACCTTATGTCAGGACATCGTGTGGCATCTCAGATGCGGTGATGGTTGTCATTCTCTATGTCACACTACATGAGATGAAATGATCGATTGTTGCACCTGACGCTGCTGACACAAACCGACACAAACCGACACAAACCGACACCCATACATCAGCCTGATATCATGTAGTCTGACCTTGGCCTGATCGTGATCATGAACGTGCTCAGTTATACTCAACTACTATATGTGAACTCGACACTGTAGAAAAAGTGGCTACATAGCAAACAACCTCCCTATATCTTGTTGATTTAGTGCAGAAATCATAGAGGAAAATGACAAGTTACTTCTTTCATTCTACTTTCTTTTAGTACTACATTTTACTTTACCAGAATGTAATTATTTACTATCTACTACTACTATTACTATCTTTAAAAGCAACACAAAAGTCTATTTAATGTGCTTATAAATACCATAAGAAACCATTTCTGGCCACAGTCTGCCTACTGCTGACCCTTTTGGCTTTGGTGGCCCTTTGGGTCTGGATCTGCTCGTTGCTTCCTGACAGATGGCGTTCTGTATTAGTCATTTTCCGATCCGCAGGGGGGCACCAGCTGTATGTACAGCCTGGACACAGACAGAATACAGTACTATTTCAACATTCACACTATATTTAGTGTCAAATAATGCGAAGTCTTGCATTGCATCGCAGCCTGAAAAGCCATTACACTAGGCATGAGGCTTGACAAAGGCCGCACTGGTGGTTTTCCATCTGAACAGTTTACATAATGGTGCAGTAATCTGACAAAACAGGGCGGTAAAAACACAGAGCAGCCTAATTATTCTGTGACATTTCTCCCTTAAATATTAAACATGACTTTGTTCAGCAGGCAAAGTGTAATCCATGAGACACTTGCTTTCACAGCAAAACAAAACATGCGTGTTTGCACGAGATACCAGTTCAAAGTACTCTTGAGGAATAATCCACTGTGCATGAATAAATAGTTGGAGATAATCGACCCCTTATTGAGAACCAATGAAAACACTTCCCGGGAGACATCTGGAAATGATGGCCACCACTATATTAATAGTTAGGGGGACAACAGCAGCGATAGAGACAGAAGGTTAACAGCTATTGGCGTGCTACACTCCTGGGATGCAGAATGACCAATTACTGTGATTAATAGAGGTCTAATTAAATAGTCTCCCTCGCAAACATGAGCAGTAATGTTTCCAGTGTAATAAAACAGTAGATATTGCTTATTCTGCCTCACATTTTATTACTCCTGGGTTGTCCGTATCTGTGAATCTCCGTGTTGTGGGTGGATTGTCAAATGTTTCTCAAAAGACGTTATCATTACTTGCATCCACACTGATGGGAGTGTGGTTTTTTTTTTTGTTTTTGTGTGTGTGTGCATGAGCTTGGGGTTGTTTGCACTGTGTTCCCTCATCTATCAGTAGGCCGCCCTTCTCTGATGGCCGCTGAAGCTCCATTAGTACCCACAGTCCTGATTGATGTTGCACAATACCAAGTCTGAAGGCTCGGATTGCTGTTCTGAACCCGCGACATGCTTATTGCAACACCTTTACACCACAGAAAAGGATAATTGCAATTCTTATGTTGTTAGGCTCCGGTTTTCATCGATTGTGAGATCAGCAAACATTTCAATTTATTCCGTTTTCAGGAATTTGTTTGCAGATGCATCTGAGTAAGAATAATGTGCATCTTGATGTTTTTGAAAACGGGGCCGTTTAGATAACAGGGTGTTTTCTTGAATGAATCTGAAAAGTAAGTTCTTTCATGTGGAATGGTCCTGGACCCTCGCTGAGAGACTGTACAAAGCTCCTCTGATTCAGATGATTCACTACAAGTGGTTACAACGAAAGTGGGTGTGTTGGTTCAAATACTGCAAAAAAGTGCTTGACTGTAAGGATTTAAATGGTTTGTTTTGAAGCGATGACAGTCAAGGCCCAGTCCACTTAAGATTCCACTTCCACAGATTAGCTTTTGAGACAACATAAGTGGATGATTTTTTTTCTTTTTCAAATGAAATGGATGAATAAATGGTAACCTGAAAGCACAGCGTTCCTCACGGCTTGAAATTGGTGGTGTCTGTGTTAAACATACTTGACCAGAAAAAAAATGACATATTACAAGCTATTAAAAGGACGCTGTGTTAGGGGAATTTAGGAGGATCTAACTGCAGAGATGTTATCCATAATTATGTTTTTATTAGAGTATAATCACCTGAAAATAAGAATTAGTGGTGTTTTCATTACCTTACAATGAGTCGTATATATGACTTCCTTTTCTTCTCCTTTCTTAAAATGTCTTAAATGATTTTTGTCTGTATCGCATAGCCCTACATGACATTTGTGCTTGCTCCTGAGTTCTTCAGTGCCTCTCTTCAACTCTTTACAGCAACAAACCTCAAAGCTAGTTACCGTTAGCTTAGAACTGGAGTAGGTTAACATCAACAAAGAACAGTCTTCAACACAAACTACACATAAATACACAAGCACTCACAAATGTTCACAAAGTAACAGCGCTGTTCAAACGTTCATACTCAACTAGTTTTCATAATGAAGTACCGCTGTAAGTAGAATATTTTATGCACAAGAGCATGCTCAAATGTTACATGTTGAACCTTTAAAATTACATTGTCTTCTAGTTTTGTTCATGTAGTAAATGCATGAAGTGGTTCGTTTTTTAATGCACAAAAAGAATAACATTTCATGATGCCTTTGGCTTCATTTTCAATGCCTTGGGTATCAACAAGTTGGGAGTGACAATGTGTAGTTCTTTGATATTTTCCCTGTCTACTGTCCTCAGTGTTTTTATCCTCTTTGACGATGTCTGTGTCAGCGAAATTGCACATCTTAAAAAGTGAACGCTTGACTTGTGCCGCTCCTTTTCACTATGGCCTTTGAATCCTTGTCTGCATTCATTAGTGGGAAGCAATGGTGGCATGAGTACCAGGGCCAGCTGCCAAGACTTCTGTGCCGCGAGACAATGAGGAAGATCGCCGGCTCCGTGGCCTGCTGATGAACACACAGTCTTTTTGATTTTGAATTTGAAACAGAGATGTTATGTTGCTTGTAGCCTTCTAGACTGTCAGAAAAGAAGCTGAGCTGAATCACTCCGGTTTGGATTTATATTGTGCCAGCTTTGCTTTTGTTTCTTTCACAGTGGCTCTTTATTGTCGTTATCAAGGTCATAAATGAATCATAAATTGCACTGAAAATAGTTTTCACTTAATTTCTGTGTCACAGGAGGGTTTAAGGATTATTTGCCGTACGTAAGTGTACGTTGCTGATGATGATTACAACGGTGTTTGAGATGATTTGTCTACGCAGAAATGCAGGAAATATAAGAGAAAAATGATGACACACAGTAAACCTGATTCAGATTCAAACTGACAGCCTTAACTGGCTGAGCTTCCCACACACAAACAATTCTGTTTTTATTGTTAAATTCATGCCGTTTGGCAGACGGTGTATATTTTTTTCCATCATATTTTTAGCCAACAATATATGCATAGCAGTGCCTTATGTAAAATGACGTGACAAAGAGCGGTGATTGCTTTGCAGCATATTGAACCTTCCATTTTAGTATTCAGCTCTACACATTATTACACCCGTTTCCACACATTAACCTTTCCCGAGTTCTTTCCTTACCATTGTGCTCATGTGTGCCTGGACTATGATTAATATGTCTTTGCTCTCATGTGATAAAATCTTGCCAATCTCCCTCCCTGTCTACCTACAATTCCAGTCACCCTATTATTTTCGAAAGGTTGTATGGTCACTGAGCTTAGATTATTCCATTCCCTGCTCTACATCTCATCCCCCACGTGTCCCTCTCTCATTCAAATGCATTTTGTCTCCAGGAATGGAATATGGAAATGTGTTTTAGCTTATGTGTGGGTACTACTGTTTCACTATATCATATAACCATTTCATCAACTTCTCACTAGGGTGGTATGTGCGGATGTCCTTGGTTTGCCAGTGTATATTCTGCTTGTCCTTTGTGGCTAAATTGCGCTTTGTGGCACAGAAACAAATTGGGCTGGAAATTACACGCATTTTGAGGACTAAGAAGTCAACGTAAACGTGTCATGAATCCTATTTCTTTTTCACAGCCATTTTCACATTCACGCACTTGTACAAATGTACCTGCAGTTATGGGATTGTGGGACTGGCTGTGTAATGAATATGGCAAGCAATGTCATGCAGTGTAATGGTGTTGGGACAAGAATAGAATAAGTTTAGTGTAAAAATTTGTAATATCAGTAAGGATGGGAATCAGGAGTCAGTTCCAGTTGAGAACCAGGTCCAATTTTGTCTGATCCAAGGGAATCGTTTGCCTCCGACCTTATATTGACGCTGACGTGTTTTTCTGACAGTTGCACATTACAAAACAATGACGTCAGACTCAAGCGTCTATGCTGCTGGAAAGTTGAAAAAAAAAAAAAAAAGAACCAACAAAAACAGTTGTGTTGATGCTGAAAACCTGTGTAGGCCTTTTTTCTACACAGAATATTGAAGAAAATCGATAAAGAAGTGGACCCATAAGTAAAATTAGAGTAGAGAGGGGCAACAGGACATTTTTCAGCAGAAGTTGGCGCTGATAATGTCCAATAGCTAATATGAGGCATCTAAAATGGGAAACAGGGAAAGACAAAACTCACTTCCATCTGTAGTTTTTACAGTTTTTACAGATGTTCAGTTCCACATTTATTGATTAATCACTTTGAACTTTATGTTCAGTGATTCATTTGTTTATTTAGGTAGTTACTTTGACTTCAGTGTGCAGGTCAACAGTTATCTATCTACTCTCTGATTAAGTGAAAGATCATTTCAGACATGCATAATGCATTTTCAGTGTCAACAGGGATGATATCGGCCAATTAACTGGCGATCTGCTTTTTCCCGTTATTATATCAGCCTTTAAAAATCCATCATCGGTCAACCTCTACAGTAAATGGCAGGAATTAATTTTATCAATCCCCATTGCGGCTGTTGTGACAACCACAATACTGCAATACTGTGCAACTGACAAGCCAGCCTCAAGGGATCGCAAGCACTGCTATGGTTTTTGAAACTGTTTAATTATTGTCTTAATGTGGTCTTAATATGATATGCTTTTCAGAGGATTGTGTCATTTGTTGTTTGTTGACGTTAGCTAACTTCATTTGTAAGATGACTGTCTTGGTTGTCTACATCTATGATAACAGCCTGTACATGTACGGTTCTATGCAAAGGATTCGGCTCGTTTCTACAGCAGCAACAGTGTGCAATTTTACCTACTGTTAGCTTAGAAATGGAGTCGGCTAAAGTCAACAAACGACCAGCTCTGAGCACAACGCAGACTAACACAAACTTCACATAAACTGAACTTTTAAATAAATAACCTTCACACTCCACTAATATTCATATTAAATTGGACCAGTACTAGTGCAATTACAATATTTTACAGAGATCGTGGTTAGGCTAGGCTAGTGGGTTAGTGGGCTAGTGCTAGTCTGTTTATAGTGATTCTGTAGAACCTGTCAGCACTAAACATGTTTGGTTCGTCCACTTTAAGCTGCAGCTGAGTTCATCTAATGTGCTTTTCTGCCGCTGATGAAATAAAGCGAGTTCAACTCATCTGACTACAATAGCTCAGTTAGCTAGCTGGTGGTAGCTGCCGACGTCCGACCGTGCGGTAAGCCTGGTTTTACTGGCCGAAGCAATGGCAAAAAACACGGCGTTAAAGATCTTCTACGACAAGTGTGAATATGTTTTCAGTTCATTATGGAACTGTGATGGAACAACTTAGACAACGGCTGACCACCACAGTAATATCCACCACGCTAATACCACATAAAGTGCTGTTGAGCCCTAATTCCCGTCTCTAAATATCAGCAACCTTCTGTGAACCTTTAATAAAACATATTTAGTCCTGTGGGATAAAATCCGAGGCCCAAGGAGTATATAAGAAGTGTGGAAATGTCTTCATTCAAATAGGCATTGTGATGCAGACATCACAATCAAATCGAGAGGCCAGTGAATATTAACACATCTATTTGTAATGCACAGCAGAAGGATTTGTTTTGTTTGTTTACTTACTCAGGTGGGTCACAGAGATATTGGTATTAAAAAGATGCAGCTGTTTATATGGTGGACTGTTGCAGTCAGATTTTTGAAAACACTTTATAAATAAAAAAGGAGTTCATATTTTTTCTGACTGCTTGCATTAATTGATGAAATGTAGATGTGTAATTTAGAAAACTGAGGCTGTGATACACGGAGATGCATCGAGAATCATTAACAGCTGAATCTTAATCGGATGTGAAGATTCACACATCTAGCGTATACTTCTGAAAATATCATCCCTGCCTGGGGTTATAACAAATCCTTTTTTAACGTATTCATTTTAACTTCATGAAACCTGCGTGAACTCCAGACACTTTGCCCAGGCTTTCGTGTCAAGATGTCGTTACAATAAACATGAATAATTGACACAGCTCAGCTCTTATAAAATATTCATTCAAATTTATCAGCTGGATTTGTTATTTGCGCTCTACAAACATTGGACCTCTGGAATAAGCTACTATTAGTAGAGAATAATGCACAAATAATCTTTTATACATGACACCATGTATTATTTATTCATTGTGGTGTTTTTCTACATGAAAGGAAAAAATATTGCTCTCCAGGGCTGCACTCATTGCTTCCCATTATCACATTTCACTAATCTGAACTGTTATAATGCGGCTTGCTGTATTAATCACAGATTGGAAAGGGCATGTTTAATTTTGAATTTTCCATTACTGTTAGGCTGAAGATGTGATTTCAGGATTTAACGGCTCAAAAATCAATCAATCTCTACTTATACTGAAAACTGTTCCTAGTGTGAGGGTTTCTTTTATCACCTTTGGCAATTTTAGTTCAAACAAATGTGAAAGATCCCTACAGCAAAGAAGCAAAGAAGCTATTAGCAGTTGTTTTCAAGGCGAATCTTCATGACTGAAGCAAACCTAACGTCTCCCTGGAGTCCGCGGCTATATGCAACTAGCATATGCTCCCACAAACAGAGCTGTGCATTAGCTGGAGTTAAAAGCTCAGCCTGACCAAATGGACCTATTTACCCACAGATTCTGTTTCATTTAGCACAGAGAAGATGAAGAGACGTCCATTACAGCCCACAGCATGTTTTCAAAGCTGACACATCTGAAGTGGGATGACAGGAAGAACAAGAGCAGGGAGCGATTGCTGTTGTCTCTAGTGTGACTCTGGGGAGATCATTTTCATTGTGTAGTGCTATCATACACAGTACAGTAACACACACATTAGCCATTTTGCATCTCCTCAGAGTGAGTGAGGTTGTTCTGAAAGTTGTTTTTACAGCCTGTATTTACTGCGATATTTATGTGAACTTGTAGGCCTTATGTAACAACCACAAAAACCCTAGAAGCTATAACTACAACTTTTCTTAGTTTTGTCTATTATTTTTAACAGTATTGAAACCAAGGGAAACCATGGATCTCCTCTCCGAATGACGCAGAATGCGACAGTATCTTAAAGTTGTAATACTACCGACGGCTGCTGGGGTTGGCTCCAACAAGCTATGGGTCCTATCGACTTACGTTGAACTTGTAAATATTTTTTTTTCCAGGAGTCATTCCGGTCTCATTCGTTTCATTTGGAACTTCTAATAGGTGATCTGGTGGTCCTTTTTTTAAAATGATTGCTCCAGTAATAAGATCTCAGGTTGAATAAAAGGCTTTGAAGTCAGCCGTGTCAGACTTTGATTGACAGCGTTGACAGCGATGGCGTCACAGGTCCTCTGTCCCTTAATAATATACAGTCTATGACTGAAACACTGTATGCATTATGTAAATACCTGACATCTTGGAATAGTGTCACTGGTTTTCAGAGTTGGACAGGAAGAGCCACAAGCAGTGAACTGATACTTTATCTGAATGTTTTTTTTTAAATTAATAGAATTTCATGGTAGTTCAGGTAGGCACAGAAGTCAGAGCTAGACACGAGCCCATTTATGTCCAATCATTCACGACGTCGGTCTGTCCCACCCCAATTAGCACACTTTACAACCACTGCACACACCACTCTACTTGTCAGTCTACACATTATAAAAAAAACCCATCTCCTTCACCTCCCCAAGCTCTTCTTGCATTAAGCAAAAAATAAATAAATAATAATATTGCTCATATATACTTTGTTTATGCATTCAAACTTGTGACCTCAGGCTCTGCCAAGGGGGGTTGTGATCTCAGGGATCTCAGTGTGTGTTACGCTTGTGCAGATGTTCCCGAACATCACTCGAGCAGAGTCACTGCCAAATTACAAATGCATGTCATTTCATATAAATGGTTAAATCTGCTGCTAGTGTCCTGCCTTGTTCTAAACATCCATCACAGTTTACAGACCAGTTTACAAATCACCCTGGTTCAAGTCTTACCTACTGTCTTGTGTGCGCGCAGTCTTACTATACAAAAATGAATTATTGCTAACATGTGTTAAAGGTTAAGTGCGAGATATTTAGTGACATCTAGTGGTGAAGTTGCAGATTCCAAGCAACTGAATACCCGCCTCAGCCTCACCTACAGTGGCTGCACTCGTTATTGGCTGTGTCTGTTTTGGGTTTTTTAGTTAAGGGAATATTAACTCTGTTAATAAGGGGATATCAACACTCAGACATAGTAGGTGATAGTAATACACCTTAACACTGGATGCCACCTGCTATAAAATGGAAAAAAGCAACCTGCTCCCTCCCTAGATATAAGCTGCTCATTCTAAGGTAATGAAAACACAACAGTTTCATTTTCATGTGATTGTACACTAATGACAACATAATTATGAATATTATATTCAATTTCTGCAATTAGATCCTTTTAAAATCCCCCTAGGTCTCTGACAGTGGACCTGGTTTTAGCATAAAATGAAGTTAGACGCATGAACTTTTTGTTTTTTCTGGAACCTGATTTAAAGTCTGTTCTACTGATTCACCCTGTTAGACTTAGTAAAAAATCAATACCAATTTATTTTTAAATGCTTGTCTAATGCATAATTTGCTGCTTTTCTGTTTTTATTAGTAAAATGAATGCATTTGATTCTTTGCAGTTGGTAATTTAGCAATGTCATCATGGTAAATGTTTCTAGGAATCTTTCACTGTGTTCAAACATTTTGTAGACAAAGCAATTAAAAGCACAATATGTAACACGTGAAGAAATGTAAATGCATTAAAGCCCTATTTGCATGGGACTAGTATCATCAGGAGACCATGGCAGCGTTTCATGCAGCGCATAAGCAAGTGAAATCTGCGTTTTACTCGAATTTACTGACACCAGATATGTCAAGGCTCACTATTAGTTAAGTAACCACATAATAATTGTTGAGCCTGTCAAAAGAAAAAAGTTAATTACGACATCTCATTTCAAGCTGATAGATTTGAGTTTGCTCTTTCTGTGAAAGGGTCTCGATGCTGTGTAGCAAAGTGAGCCTCTGAAGCTGCATCCAAAACGCTCTCTAACCTTTGATTTCTATTTGACAAAGCAATGTCAGCAGCATAAAGGCACAGAGAAACCAATAAAAACGTGCAAATCACCAAGATATCATGTTGCATGGTACAAATAGGTGTTTGGTCAAATATAGTACATATTTTGTATTGGTATTTTCACGTAGACGACCACCGCAGTTAGTACAGATTACCCCGAGGTCACCAGGTAATACTTATCCTGAGTGACTATGGCTTTAATAATAGCTGTTTTTTTCAATAAGTGAACTGATTGTAACACATCTTAAAAAAATGAGCATCTTCCCCAACTGTTGCCTACATTCATGATAACAGCCTGAACACTGAGTTCTATGTAGACGACTCGGGCCAGACTTCCCATGAAAATCCTCACGTTTGCTGCTGAGTGTCTGAAATGCTTCTCTTCTGTTCCCCTACAGCAGCAACAGTGTACAACACTAGATAGTTACAACTTCACACAGGCGCACACGGATGTGCTCATCCAGGATCAGCAGATTTACAAATAATGGAAAAAAAAAAAAAGGATGAATTAAATGATGAGTCCCTGCTCTAGTGACGTTAATGCTATTCCAGTATCTCAGCGGTTACTGTGGTGAGTCAATCTGATGTCCCTTCAGAGAGAAACACAAAGAGAAAACACTCATTATTTATTTGACAAAAAATGACTTGAGGAAAGTACGGCTGCTATGGTCCTTCACTGTCCCTTTTGCTCGTCAAGTACAAACCGTCCTTTATCATCATGGGGGCACCTTGTAGTCACACATTACTGGTATGTGTAGAGTGTGTGTGTTTTTAGAACCAGCATCTGACCATGTATCTGACCACGTCTCTATCTGCCTGTCGAGGCTATTAAAAGATGTACATGCTGTGCAGATGCCCTTTCCATCATGGCAGGATCGGCTCCTAATGTCACCTTTGTCTCCGTGACTGACAGCGTCAGGGGAAAGGGGTGTGGGGGGGTGGGGTCACCTGCTCGCCAACACAGGACCACCTGTCAGAGCCAGCAGGCTCACAACTGATGATGTTTAGGATCAACGTGGGGGCACTGGACTTCACTTCAAGGATGTACGCTTCATAAACTCAACGGTGAAGCATTCATTAGCTCCATTAGGGCTAAGCTTCCAAAAGGTAACAGTGTCATTGACCTGAATATAGCAGTTTCTGTTGGAGTCATCATTCACATAATGTCCTGCAGTCAAATCTACTCTCTTGGGTCCAACTAGTCAACTTTCTTTTAAGCTGATGGCCCATATCTCCTTTTTCAGAGTGATTTAATTTGCTTTTGGTCAGTGTCCCAAATCCCCCAGTGTGAAATCACTATTTCCACACATTTCATATGTGTCCCATTACTACACAAGTGATGTCACTTTACAGGGGAATTTCCTGAGGATAGGTGGTCCCCTGCTTCCATAGGATGCTCAGCCAAGCGGGAAATTGAAAAAGGTGCAATGCCCGATTTATGGCCCGTCACCTTTATTAAGCCTTGTTTGCACAGACAGAAAAGTGACTGTGTTCATTTCACGCTTAAAGTTACAAGTGTCAGCTGCACCCACTTTCTATATAACTCCAAAGGAGAACCGAGACAGATCTGTTGTTTTCCTCATCAGCTTTTTAACAGATGGAGGAGATCACACAACGCAATACACGTGTGAGCATGTTTATCTGTTGATGTACAATGTGTTTGCACCTGAAGTAAGCAATCAACTGAATCAGAGATGCATTTATGTCGCTACTCTGGTGAAAATCACCCTGTGATCTCGCTAAAACCTCAATGACAGTAGGATTGAGGCTTTTTCAGAGGAAAAAATGAAAAAACAGTGGAATAGGTTTACAATGAACTCCTGGGTACAAATACACTGTTTCTAGCAGCAGTGTCATTCTTAGTATTCTTCTTCTGTATCTAACCGTGAAGTTACGTTTGACATAGCTGCATAGGCTGCAGACAGTATTATGTACAGGCTGCAAATAGCCAGCTGCTACAGTACTCTTGAATAACCATGAGACAGGGAAAGCAAATGACCAGTTACCCCCGTAGTGACCCTACAGTCTGATAAAATCCACACTTAAACGAGAACACAAGGATGTAAGCAGTTAAGGAATAAGCACAGAGAACTGCATTGACAAAGAAGCTGCTTGAGACAAAAGTGGGTCATGCAAGAACCTCTTAAGGGACTGCTGTGAAATTCTAAAAAGTCATTTGCAGGGAATTGAATTTCTAATGACACTAAATGAAAATGGAGCTGTGAAAGTGTTCTGCTCCTGTGTGAGTCCCACTTTCTACAAACCCCGCTGAGACGCCGAGTCGACATGGGAGGGGAGAGAAGGCACGGCTTATGGAAATGAATGGCACTATGTGAAAATCACATTTCATTGTGCTTTATTAAACTTTATGGTTGTTTGATGAGGCCCCGGGCTCTTAGATATGATGTCATTAGTTTACAGTGTTAGGGGATAGAAGTTGGTTCTTCATTTCAATATACAGTGAACATTTAAGTGGACAAATTGACTGTTACAACAGCCTGGGGAAAATGTTAGAAAAAGGTTAAGCTATTTAACTCCAAGAAGAAAATCCAAGAACTTCTGCATCCTAAACAAAAAAAGAGATTTATTTCAAGTTTCCAAGTTCCATTAAGTAAACTTAATGAATTAATACTTAATGTATTAAGTATACCACTACTTCAATACATCTTGGGACTAAATTCAATTAAAAAAAGCATACATTTAAGTATATTTAAAGTGTAAAAATAGTAAACTTTTAGTACTTGTTTAGATCTATGTTTGTGCACAATACTCCCTGGTGCTTTTTTAAATGAATTAATGAATGAATGAATGAGCCGCAACAATACAAATACATCTCCTTTTAATCCCTTTTTTTTTTTTTTTAGCTTTTTGTACAGTAAACTTACAGATATGTCTTCAATCATATTTACTCTCCTGTATTGAAAAGATCATCTGGGAGAGACTTTGTTTTTGCTCTGAACATTATTTGCATTACTGTATATTTTACTAAATCACTAAACTTCATAACATGGGAGTTTAAAAATAATGGTTTAGTCTGGTCATAGTAACCGGCTTTATTAATAATGCGTATGGCTCGTTTTTGCAGTAGAACTATTGAATTTATAGTTGTTTTAAAAGCTCACCCCCACAATTCCACCCCATAAGGATACTTAAAAATTGTAATACAGTACACTTTATAGAAATAAATTGGAAAATATAGTGAACAGACTAAGACTAAGACTGAATAGACTAAGTGAACACTCTGTGTAATTTATAAATTGTACATGTTTGAACTTTGCTTTGAAATGTATTTTTTGCATATTTTGAAATGTATGCTCAACTTTATCATTATAACAATGGACTCAAAGCACTTTTACATTTTTTTTTTTACAAGCAGGTTACATTTGAGTGTAATTTTAGGTGCACTTGTTCATCACTGTATTGCCACTTCTTTTCTTATGGACATTATTAAAATGTATTACTGTGATAATGCTCTGAAAAACCCATTTCTAACAGTTTTCATTACTGCGTATAAAGGATACAAATAGCTACATTAAGGACGAAGGACACTTGAAGAAGCTCCACGTAACCACATAAAAATACACGAAACACACTTCAAATCATGCTTTTCTACAATTTAATAACAACTAATATATACTTAATGCAAAATGAGTTGCTGTATCTCTTCAAAGTCTTGCTCTTGTCTCGGTCTCGATACACTTGGTCAAGACTACAACACCAGTTAATATTGTACTCTGTACATGAAAGATCAGGCTCACCTTCAACTTTCTGAATTAGGCAAGAATACTTCATCATCCTTTCCTTGAGCATATCTTGATCAAAAGACTAAGTATGTACTTTTCTCTACTTGTCAGGATAAGCCAAGTGTAGGTAAGTATAATTTTGTTAAGTATATATCTCTGGTAAGTGCATAAGAGGTAGACCAAAGAGATATGCTCTTATTTGTAGTTTCAACAAACTGTACTAATAGCGGCGCTTCTTTTTGAAAGTAAGGGATTTCACAGAAGAGCTCGCAATGTCGATGTGGCAACAGAAAAAGGCACACACTTCCTTTAACAGTTATTCATGACGGAATCCGCAGTAACTTCTCCTGCCAAGTTTTCAGCTCCAAATGTCAACGGGAAAAGGAAAGCCACCTTTTATTATTTTCATTAACTTCAGGTAAGGTCATGGATTTGCGTCACTGAGTTAATGTTAGACTGCAACTAATTATTATTTTCATTATTTATTAATGAGCTAATTCAGCTTTTAATCACTTAATGGTGTGTGATGTGGAAATGTCAGCGATGGAAATGACCTGTTTTAGCAGTTATATAAAACAGAAACTCAAACAAATCCTCATATTTTAGAAGCTGCACCAGAGTGTGTTCAGACATTTATGTAATTGTTCTGTAGCGTTCTTTAGGCATACGTCTGAATGTCACAGACAAGTCATGAGTCAGTGTCGGGGGTTTCCCTACAGTGTTCATTTTCAAAGTTCAGGGTACCAGATAGAAGTCAATGTGAGTCTTTGACATCTGACACTGACAACAGGTGACGTCATTCAGTAGAAAACCTGTAGTAGAAGGTGGTTGGGGTGGTTGCACCAACGTTTGTGTACTTAAACTCAGGAGACCAGAGTTTGTGTCCTGTCTTTAACCCCAACCCTTTTTCTAACCATAACCAAGTTGATTTTATGTCTAAACCGAGCCGAAGAGTAACCATGGTAATGTCTACATGTCTTTTGGACTAGTCCATGCATCAAAAAATGGTGCCTACCCCGCGCATTGAAAAACGGATGCTCTAAGGGTACCGTATGCGTCGAAATGCGACGCCATGGCCAAGCATCAGTACGTGGCGAGATGGGAGCGACAATGTGTAACACAGACTGAACCTTTCAATGGGAACTAGAACGAAATACAGTTACTTATATTTTGTACAGTACTGTTCAAAACTCTTAGGCCACCATTAGGTTTGTTGTTTATGCAGGATAGAATTGCCATATATATGCATTTCTCAGTCTCTGTATCAAGATACAATATATTGGAAATATTTGAACAACATTAAAAAAATTGCAGGAAAGAATAACCCAATTTCTACAGATCAAAGTGTCAAGTATTTAGTGTGACCTCCTTTTGCACTTAACATGTCTTGAACTCTTTTGTTCAGAGAATATGAGATTTACTGCACTAATCTTCTGCCGTTTTACACCAGGTTTCATTCAACACATGTCAGACGTTTCTTAATGTTTGGGCTACTTTTTGTCAAGGAAACAGAGGTCACACTACATACTGACTTTTGACTGTAGAAGCCATTTAGATGTGATTTGTTCATGTGTTTTTAATACTTTACACATATTTCCTGTATTTTCTTGCTGTACCTTTATAAAGAGACTGAGAAATAAATATGTATGCTCATCACAACCCTGCAAAAACCACACAGCTAAAGGTGGACTAAGACGTTTACACAGTTGTAATGATGACGAAGCAGCGGAACATACTCAGGACGAGATGTTTACCGCTGCCATTATCAACTAATTTGAAGTAATCTCCATCTGATGTCTGTCTGGAGGTGTTAATAGTGATCACATGGCGCTGGACATATATTGAGTATTGGCTTTTCCCATATCCATTACCTTGCCTACACTTTTGTGTGTTTGCCTTTTCCTTTGTGCCTTGTTGATCCCTCTTCATTACATTTTTTTTCCCCCTGCCATCATGTCTTGCAGCTGCTGCCCTGCCTCACCAGCCCATTCCAAGTTACATAAGCATCTGAAATTCTCTTGATTGGCAAAACCCCACCCCACCCCACCCCCAAAAAAACCCCCAGAGAAATAAATAAATAAAAACAAAGTGGATTATCTGTGACTCATTCCAACATTCGTGAACACTTGAAGAATTTTCTAATTTGTTTGATTATCTTTGAACTGACAGTCATGCATAGTAATCCTGATTTATGCTAATGTGCTTCTCCCCTTCCTCTCTTCCCAAACTGAAGCTGAAGATATTGGCATCTGGTAGTTTTTGACGTGCATGTCTGGCAAGTAAGAGTCTGAAATGTGAAATGAAAATGGACCGGTGTGATCTGTTGCTCTGAGTGCCATGGATGCTGCTCACTGGCCTGGTGGTAGAGAGGCTTATTAGCAGCAAAATCCTGCTGGTTCGGTTGCCAACACCAACAGACGGACATGCTCCAGATGCCAGCTGGTATCTGGAGGGTGGCTGCTTTTAGATTGATGGAGGGCACATGATGGTGGGCTAAAGGTACAGTTATGGGCACGGAGTTATATGGTACTGAATGATAGACCGGCACAAGTTCACCTTCACGAAGAAACAGATTTATTTGCCTGCTGCTTATTTTACTTTAAAAGACTAAATTTAATCTAAATTCTTCTAAATTATTGTACCAGGTGGGTGTTTTTCTTGACAGTTGTTGACATCTTAAAGCATGTGTTGCTAAAGATGGGCTGCAAACTTAAGCGGCTGCAGCACACTACTGAGTGTAGCATGTCATATTCATGTGGTCTACAAATGCAAAAACAAGATTTCTTTTCCTTTTTCTTCCGGCACCTGTCAGTTATATTTTCTGTCAGTTTGTCTCTCCTTTTATAACTAACAAACTAAGTTATCGTAGCCAAACATAGGATATACTTTCCAGTAGAGAAGTTCATTTAATTTCCAGTTGAAAGAAAATAGTAATTTGTGGCATCAGAAACTGAAGTGGTGGTCTGAAGGAAAAATTAGACTCCACTTGTAGAGTCGAGAGGTCGTTAAGTTAAGTTGGCATTTTGGCCGTCACCATCTTTAGAGCCAGACGTCACCATATTCGGACAATGGCCAATGACCCACTGGCTCCAATGGGCCTGACTCCCATTGGCTCCAAAAAGGCCTATGGGAGTCAGACCTTTTTGGAGCCAGCATGTAGTGGGCGTCAGCTGTTTTACACATTAAGATACTTCTGTATTGTCTTCACTTCAGTTCTTCAAAAAAGTGTGGCTCCCATAGACTTCCATTGAACTTCTCTTTAGAAAAATACTAAATCAATAGAAAAAAAAACAGTGGGAGATGTCACAGTAGCTCCATCCATTTCGGTGTACAGTCTGTGGTTAAACTACTAGTGGACACACTCACTCCACACTGCTGGAGAAATGTCTGGGTGAACCCATTATCTTTCTGGAATAGGGGGAAAAACTCTTTGACTCATTTGTGTTTCCTCAAACCTATCACAATCCTCTTGGACAACGCCAAGCCAGCGACACTGACAAAGCAAAGCCAAAGTGTCTAAAGGGAATGGTTACATCCCTGCAAAAGAAAACACCACAATGAGCCAAGGAGTCAAATCTTTGTCAAAATGTCCCAATTACAATGTAGAGTTGCTACCTCAGAGGTTGTTGTTGTTTCATGTAGCAAGGTGCACTTTGAAAATGGTTAAAACGGTGATAGCGGATTTTGAAGAGAATGAAATGTCAGGCTTACTCCAACAGGTGAGGCTACTGGTTTCATTCATTTCCATGTGAGATTTTTAATTCTGCCTGCTTGACAGGCCTTTCAGAGAAACACATTCATAACCAGCATATTAAAACTATCCAGGGAACTACAATTAATACTGGAGACTCTTCTTTGCAGTCAGTATAACATTTTGATAAAGGACTGCAGAATAAAATGAATTCCTTCTAATGCTGATGAATGTGCATGTCATACATAAATACGCTTACAATAAATATGTCCCTCACCTCTCTGATATGCTTATCTACCGAAATGAAAAATCACAAGTTTTAGCTATTGTTTGGCGTTTAAAGTAATATTAAAAAGCTGGGGCGTTGCTGAGTTCATGATATATGAAGTGCATTAATACCCTTTAGAGGTGGGTAAAAGCCATAGCAATTTGTTCCACATGTCGATAAAAGATAGGAGCAGTGATTTAATGGCTACTTTTGAAAGTTTTTTATCACAATTAAGTCAATTTTTCATCTCGAATTTATTTCCCCACGAGTGCTACTGCGTTGCCCACTGCAAAAGCATGCCGACCAGGATAGTTTACAGTAACATGGTTTTTCTGTGATGAGCACTAGGTCAGGAAATTAATTGGGAGAGAGGATGCAAATGCACTGTGGAGCCAGCACTAACGTCCCGTTTAGTGAGCAAAAAGACAAAAGATGTGCTTTTTCTTTGTAATGTTTGTATTATACCATTGCATATTTAACCTTAAAAAACAGGTTTTTCCCACATTTAAACTAAAACTCCTTACCTCCTAAGCTTTGTTAAAGAGTAAAGGTTTACCATTATAAAGCACTTGCAGTTTACTTTTTAAAATCAGCAATGGTAATTGATTTTGAAGAACGTTTAACAAGTTCTCTTGGAAGAATTCCCACACTGCAGCATCTGTGCTTGTTTTGAAATGTCAGTCAAATGCTATGCCCTTGAATGTGAGATGAGTAAACTACCCTTGACAGTCTTATTTGCAAACTCGGTAGAGGAAGATGATTTTATTTTGGGTGCAAATGTCTTGCAGGAATACTGTTAAGCAGATATATCTGGATTTATTTTGCCAGGATTTGTGCTGATAGTGAATCATATATTTTACATGACATAGATATATCACAGAGACAGATATTAAACTTAACATGTAAAATTGTATTCATTTCTGCACTTATGTTTGGTTAGAGAAGAAGATGGAATGAGCCTTTAGTGTGATGGCAAAGATCCTAGATTCATTAGTAGTCTAGCGGAGTCTGACTGTGGTTTTCTTGTCTCTCCGCCCCGTGCCTCGTCTGAGAAGAGAACTACACCTGATGGTAGCGTAACGGTGAGCTCTCCCTCCTGGCACTACAGAGAAAATGATTGCCTCTGAAGATAGTTATAAAGATTCACCATCACTTTCAAAGAATTGTTTACAGTGTTCACCTCATTTTTACCTTTGTTTTCAAAGGTACTTTGTGCAACTTGTCCACTGGCAATATCTGTCTTTTGTATTTTTTTGTGCTCCTTGTCCAGCTAATGGTGACAACTCTGCCTACAGAGAAAGGGCACAACTCTCAGGCGGCCGACTATCGATCAGCTGAAGGTGGCACATATTCTGTCATTGTCAGCCGAAGAAGACATTTGTAACAACATGTAAAAGAAACGTATAGGTGTTCTGGAGCATATGCTGTTTTTTGTTTTTTTTTAACCAAAGCAAAAGCTGCATGTATCCATTATCTCTTTCTCATTTTTATAAACATTTAAACATTTGTCGCATACAAGTGGGAATACAGTATCAAATGTGCATCCGCTGTGTATAATATATATTAGGTGTATGTATTAAACAAATGCATTAACATCTCTGTGATAATTTCTCCTCATAATGAAAAATGCAGGTGTATGACTCAGCCTAGGGGACTCTCGATCAAAAGAAAAGCAGAAGACATAGTCATAGATTACATTGTGAATTAGCATCCGATAAAAGGAGTTGTTTGTACCACTATTGTTACATACAGTTTATGGGTAGAAATCATATTAACAGATGAGTATTAAAGTTTTATTCACGTTATATATATAGTTGTGCATATTCATGTTAAGTCATTTCAATATAGTGAAATAGCTTCATGTAATGTTAAAGGTTCAATTTGTATGATGAATGATGATGTACGTAAAGTTTGTGTTGGAGTCTGTGTTGTGCTGGTAGCCGGTCATTTGTTGACATTAGCTAACTCCATTTCTAAGCTAATGTCTGTCTCAGCCGCCATGTGCCAGTACATCCATGATAACAGCCTGTGCACTGACTTTTATATAGAGGACTCAAGTCGATTTTGCTCGCTAGTGAGTTCTTCATTGCCTCTCTTCTGCTTCTCTACAGCCACAACACTGCACAACACTAGCTACTGTTAGCATAGTAATGGAGTTAGGAGAAATGCTGCCAATGACCGGTGACCAAAGAAACTGGCTGTTATATTAAATAAAATCACAGATTTCTCTGTAGTCCAACATTGTTGTAAAGATCTGATATAATGTAAGTACACAAATCAACAAAATATATAGCATAGGCCGAGTCATTTTTAGGTATTTTAATGTGGAAATATTGCATATTGTAGCTTTAAGTTATTTGAGTAAGGATATTCTATCACCAAACCATAGTGACAAAAAATTTAGTGTTTTTGGCCCGTGTTTTAAATGACCAGCCTGCTGTAATAGTTTAGTCTGTGAGACATCGTGCAAAGTCCTTTACTATGCAGTCTTATTACATATCTCATTCTTCAGGGACCTTCTTGAAAAAAAAAAAAAATAGCATCTGCACCAAAGTGATCAGTTGCGACCCAGTATAACCCAGGATAAAATGTCACCATTTGGATGGTTCTGAAAAACACAGATATTTGTAATCTCAGTCGTTAGCTTAGAAATGGAGTTAGCTAACGTCAACAAATGACCGGCTCCCAGCACAACGCAGACTCCAACACAAACGTCACAAACGCACATGAACATGCGCAAATCTTCCACAATGAATAATAAGCCACTTCTGAGAGAAATGAAGTTGAGAAGCACCATGAGTGTTTAAAACACTATGCTGATATGGACATACCTAGAAAAGGTGATTTCTTTTGTTAAGAATACAAGTATTTTGAAAAGTCGATATGAAACACTGACCTTACACGTATCTGTGGTTTTGGTTTTTCCAACCACGAATGGGTTCAGAAGCATGTTAAAAAGTGTATACTTTAAAATTGCATTTTCCTCAGATGTTGGAGGTGTGTGTTTATGGCTATAAGATTTGTTCATGCTCAGTGACCCATGACAAACTTGAAGTTTACATACTTTAACAATAAAAGTCGCTCCGTGTTTGCTTGCTATTAAGTAGGGACCCTTTTGATTTATTCATGCGGCCACAAGATTTGTAATATTATATGCTGGCTGGAGTATAACCGTTTACATGGTCCTGTGCAGATGTAGTCATCGGTGAAGCTGCCTGGGGCATGCCCGTGTTTACCATCCCACCGATATTCATCTTTAATCAGCCGGGCCACAGATGGATTAGCATGCTACGTATAGAGCTGTGTCAGACATTAACATGCTCCCCTGTTCGCGGGCTGAGAGGAGATGTGGAGGAGAGAAGATAAGGTCAGCAGTTAAATATTATCACTAGCCACAGGAGAGAGACCTGGATTTTGGTGGAGGGAGGCAGGGAGGCAGGGAGGCAGCCACCGTGCTTAAACGGCTCCATAAACGCCAATCAGCGAGGTATGACCCACAGCCCCTAAGAGCCATGGCAGTTTCCTTCAGGCATCACTCTAACAAAAACTAGGATCGGGGGTAAGGACACACGGTGATAAGCATCTCACTTATCACTCACCTACTTATCTTTGCCCTTACCAAATTACACCACAGAAGCGCTGCTGTGGTGTGTGATTCAGTGGTGAGGCTGGGAAACTCTGATTCCTATGCACTTTGGGCAAAGACAGTGGAAAAGATTCAGTGTCGTCTTTCTTATTCTCCTTTTTAAATTATTTAGAAACAGAGATGGGAAGTAACAATGAACAAAGACTACTTCCTATTTACTGTACTTAAGCAGAGTAGTAGGTATCTCTACTTTACCTGGGTATTGAGTACACATTTTTACTCCCTACATCTTATATGTGTGAACCTTTGCCACCACTGGATACAAATGACCAATGTCATAAACTGTAGTTTTGAGATTTTCATTAGTTTTTTTTATTTTGTCTTTAGTGGTTTTGATTTCAGTGTAATTTAAGTTTTAAGTAGGTTTTTTTTTTATGTTTTACTATTTCAGGCATTATGAGGAAAGCCTTTTTTTGCTGCAGGCGAGTCTTTTGTTAACATTACCAACTCCATTTCTAAGCTAACAACAGTCCTGGTTTTCCTAAATCCATGAAAACAGTCTGTGATTTCTATGTAGAGGAGTAGGGTTAGTTTTTCCAGCACAAAACAGACTACGACACAAGCTCCATGTATGTATTTTTCTCCTACCTGTTGTTTTTACCTGTGTTTATTCTATACATCTTTGCCATGCTTGGTTGGTGGATTGGTGTACCTTCTTGGCCAGGTCTCCCTCGAAAAAGAGATTTTATTCTCAAGGGACTTCCTGGTTGAATAAAGGTTTAATAAATACAACAAACACACACAAACATATTCAACCTTTAACAGTGGGGGACAATGAACTGACATGATTTTAACCCACAATTCTATTTCTATTTACATTTTTCTATTTTGTGCTGGATTGTTCATTTATATTATTTTTTATTTTGTTTGTGTTTTTGAAAACTGTCATTTTTATTTTTATTTCAGGTAACAGGATTGTTTCCTCACTGCTAGTTTTAGTCTTAGTTTTTGCTAACTATTATAACCCTGGGAATCACGTTACAAGTGTTGGAATGCGGCAGCAAATCGTATACATCACTGTTCAGGCTGGGTCATATTTGTTTTTCAATCAGCTGGGACCACCATTCCATCTTCTCCGAAAGCCATGTTCACGCTGCCATCGCAGAGCAAAGCCCATAGTCTATTTCTGAAGTCTGCATCACGTTTAGTAGATCCCTCTAATAAGCACAGGTCAAATAGCCTCCATAAATCATAAAACATGGCAGTTTTCCTCTGGTTTCGCTGCAGCTCTCCTGTAATGGAACAAGGAGCCAAGATAAATTGTTATTACTGCTTCTATAGCAGGAACCACTGGTGGAAAAAAAAAAAAAATCAATTGTATAATCACTCGTGGAGGAAAGGAGGAAAGGGCGACATTGAAGTGTTCCTCCATTTCAGGTTATTCCTCTCATGGAAGCTTAGCGCTGCTCACAATGTGGGTAAGGGGCAACACAGAGCGAAATCGCCAAGAAAAATGATTCATACTAAACAGCTCTCATCCAACTCGAGCGCACGGAAAAAAAGAAGAAGAAGAAAAAAAAAAAGGTATGTGACTCTCTGTGGCTGGCATTTACAGTTCATTTGTTTTCACAGGAAGTAATTTTCATTAGCAAAACCAATTTCCCCCGAAGTCTTCAACCTGAATAATAAACACAAACACTTTGCAGGGAGAGGGCAAAAACAACATTTCAGCTGAAACTCTTCTTAGCCAACACTCAAGAAATATTTTGGGATGTTCTCTTTGTTTGGGCTCCAGGTAAGAGGTGTCATAGTTTGCAGAGCGCGTCGAAATCACTTGCCTTAGGAGAATCCTGCAAGAGAGCTAATCATTACCACTCTGCCAGCTTGTTGAGGGGGATTCATTTCTCTTGCTTCCAACGTTGGGCTGTTTTCGTCTCTGTGTGTGACTGCTGCCTGTCAAACAAGCCACCACCGGTTGAAGCGGCAAGTTTACATCAAAGCCGCTCACAACACAAGTTCATTTTGAAGCTGCAATGAAAGATTCAATGGCGTCTGCCTTTAATCAGTGCAGAGCAGAATCATTCTCTGCCAAGAGTTTATTTCCCTGAAAACTAGCTGCATGTCACGGAGAGCTTTGTGCTGTAGAATCACTGATCTCAGGCAGCTGTTGTAATTCAAGTATACTTTTGAAGCCACTGAAAACCTAAATACACAATAGTCTGCCACCTGTGTAACATAGAGTCTTATATATAGAGGCTACATAGTAGTAAACTGTATAGTAAACATTCAATATACTCAGATTCAGATTCACTTTATTAATCTCTGATGACGAATATAAGACGAATATGTTGCCATTTTTGCGAACTTTGTGATTTGGGGTTTGGATTGTGGTAAGTTTGATGTTTATTATGTAATGAACTGTGTGACGGAATCATTAAAAAAAAAACCCGGTCAGTTGTCCCACCCAAATTAACTAGCTATCCACTAATGTAATGTTAAGCTATATATGTTACATGTAACGTACTCATTTGTATATTATTAGATTGTATTTAGGGTTATCTCACTTCCTGATTTTGCTAACACACTTGAGGTTGCTAACGTTACTAACCACGGAGATGTTCTGCCATCGTCGACGCAGCCTGAGAAATGGTCTAAACATCAGACTGTGCTGTTGTTGGACTAGGTTTTATCATTTTTATGTTTATGTTGTTGTTGTACTCAGATTATTTTGGATGCTCAATGAGACAATTACAGTATTTAGTGTGCATTTGATCTGTAGTAGTATGATAAGTTTATAATATACATAGAATAAAAATGCCTTTGTATTTGGTAGACGTTCACTCAGACTCAAGGATGAACTGAAAAGATTTTCATGGCCAAAAGTCAAGGTCGCTGTGACCTCACAAAACACGTTTGGTGTCTTCTCATACACTTAAGTAATATTTGACTAAAGCACCTCCAAACCCCACGGTAAAAAAGTCACGTTGTCATGTTGTCATTTGATTTGAAATCTTTTTATTGAATTTTTCCAACTCATGCATTACCCATCACACCACGACACAAGTGACATAACATTCAGACATCATATCACAGACAGACTGAAAATACAGTAAACGGGATGCACCGTTTGTACACACAAGGTGCACACACAAACCCGCAAAAA
>JAPQRN010000010.1:21844510-21875970 GCA_037367275.1 Coranthus polyacanthus
ATCACAGACAGACTGAAAATACAGTAAACGGGATGCACCGTTTGTACACACAAGGTGCACACACAAACCCGCAAAAAACACACTGCTGTGAGGATGGGGATAGGTGTTCAGGGAACCTATGCTTAATGTCTGGATACAAATTTTTGTTCAAAGTAGGAAAGGAAAGGCTTCCAGATTTTACTGGGTCCCTTGTGGAGTACTTACGGTTTTCAAGCTTGAGATGTGCCATAACACTTTCCACCCATTAACAATGTAATAGTGGTTTGACAGATTTCCAGTGAATCAACACTAACCATTTTGGGAATATAGTACCAGAAACTGAGGACAAGAACTACTGGAGCTACTCCAAATAATGCAATTCCTGGATCTGGTTTCTGAAAAAAAAAACAAA
The DNA here is from genome assembly GCA_037367275.1 of Coranthus polyacanthus. Lineage (NCBI taxonomy): Eukaryota > Metazoa > Chordata > Actinopteri > Kurtiformes > Apogonidae > Coranthus > Coranthus polyacanthus. Next base: position 21,844,902 of record JAPQRN010000010.1, read on the forward strand.
AAAAAACAAACAAACAAAAAAAAAGTAAAAGTAAGTGTGTTAATGCTGTTTGCTTCTGATGACCAGTTTGACTGTTAATCGTGTGCTTTTATATCATAAAAGGGTTTGTTCTTCTCACACAGAGGCTGATCAAATGCATGGATCTGAAAGGAACGTTGTGCTGGAATGCGGTTAATTTTGTGGCTTATCAATCAACAAATGAGGAGAAGTGTGAATTATTATCTCTTAACTGATGATCAAGTATGTGTGAAGTAATCACATAAAGCCACGGTGACTTGATGATTGTTCATAAGTCATGCAGGAATTCACACATCAAATCGTGTCACTTCAGTACATGACTTGTACCAATATTGTAATAGTGTTAGTTTTTTTTATTTTTACACATAGAGGCTTTGATGCTGGACACTGGATCACTTATTTAAATTATGTATGTAATATACCTATATTTTTTTGATTCATTTACATTTGCCTTCATTTGTCCTGAGTTGATTCATAAAATGAAACAATATTTCAATGTTTTTTGGGACATTTCAAGCCTTTGTTTTAACAGTGGACAGTAGAGAGGACATACTGGGGATGTTGCCCCTAAAACGTAGTTAGTTATTTTTAGTCCGATGTATAAAATCCAGACTGAACCTTCTCTTCGTTGGAGTTGTTGCTTTACTGTGTTGTTGTTCCGTCCTTCTAATCCATATATTATGAGAATGGAGTGACATATACATTTCTATATTTCGTGCCTTGCATCCATATCTCTGCTGATATACTACACCGAAGCTCTAGCTGCTTGTTGTGCTTTAAGCGAGACTGGCAGGTTGGGCAGAATACAGATGCTCCAGAAAGGCCTGTCTGCCTCACAGGTTGTTGGTAAAGAAAGAAGTGACCTAAAAGTAGGCCAGCATTTTGATTACTTCTGATCAAATCCTGATAGCTCATCTTTAACATTCACGGCAGCACTTTGTCCACCCCCTAGAGCGACTAGATCAAATTCTCAATTAGGCTCGTTGTAAGTGCGCCATCGACCTTGAGAAGGGCTCTTTTTTTAAAACGTGGTTCCTGGTTTGAATGTTAAGCCTTTCAAGTCACTTGAGGATAGAGAGTTTGTGAGCCACACAGAGCAACAGATGAAATACAGAAACGCGAGACGAAAGATATATGTATTTAGAGCATACTGCGTCTGTGTACACCATATGGTAGTTCGGCAGCAGTGGCATATTCTTATGTGTCTCGTACTGTAATGAATGATGCTTACCCACGTATGTTGAGTAACTCACTCTCAGTCAACCTATCTCATTTTGTTTACAACAAATGAATTACAGCAGACACATACACACAAACACACAACTAATTCATGGCTCCTAATTGGCCTTTAATGGAAGCACCGGGTGTTAATAAAAACCAACCACTCGTATCTTTTTAGGAGTGTTGAACCTTGGAGGAAGTGATTAAATTGGTTATTAACAGGTGAGATGCTCAAACACTGGGGTGATTAATTCCGCAGGGTGCACTTTTCACAGAGGCATCCTCTAAAAAGATGAATGTAATTGTACCAATTCCACCCTGCGAGCATGCCTCTCTCTACCCTAATTCACTGTCAGTCTTCAGTTCAGACCAAGTGGACAAAAACAACACTAGTGACAGATGCGCTGTAGCTCTTGTGAGGAGAAAATGAAAACTGAAGGCACTGAAGCTGGAACACTTAGAAATAAATTAAACTCAAGCAATTACGCAGTGTAGTAAAATGGTAATTACTGAAAAAAAAAAAATGATCAAGGGATTTATTGAAGAAAATGAAATGTTGACTAACGCTGTTGATGTCTCGGCGCATCAGACACACAGCGCTGACTAGCTTTAATGCATGCCTTTCAGAATGTCAACTAATGTGCTGGAGATTCCTGACAAGCTGTATCATTTACACAAACACTGACTTATGTTTGTTTGGTCCTCATCCCAGCATAATCTGTATTTTCACCAGCTGAATTACATATGTCTATCCCGACCTTTCGATCTAAAGAGATAGTTTTGAACACAAAGGAATGTCTGTTGGCTGCTCTGTGGAAGGATATTTATGATTATTTGGTACTTTAACTTTACATGTCCATAATGATAGAGCAGTGGTTCCCTTTTACAGCTCAGTACACAAAAGAGAAATGTGGTGTCTCCTCAGAGTAGCCCAAAAAAAATTGAATCATGAATTGCCATAGATCTAGATATTATTGGCTCTTCCACTGTGAAAACACTGTCTCTGAAAGTCTCTTTTTATGTCATTTTTGACGTCTTTCGTGTTCATCTTGTTACATCATGTCCATCTTGTTCCGTCCTCTTTGCCTTGTTACGTGTTTTACAACTGATGCCTCTCCTCTGCACTTCACATGATCAACATTTACAAACTCGACCAGAGAACACTTTTCTACTGTTTTAATTATAACATATCATACTACTGCTAGATATTTTTCCTCTTCCAGTTGGAGACCCAATAAAAACAGCTCTGCACCCCAGTTTGGATCCTGACCCTAAGTTTGTCAAACAGCGATAGAGCAATGTTTGGTGCATTTTTAAAATTGTAGGGCTAAAATGAAGAAAACTGTTTATTGTGTTGAGGAGACGAAATCCACTACCATGTGTAGGCCGACTTAGAAGTTCGGGTTTTTCCACAATGGGGGCATGATGAATCAACAACACGGAAATGCACACTCGGCTATAAATAGCTTGTATCGAAACTATTCATACCGGCAGTGAATTTGTGACAGTTACGGCACTTGTTAAATAAAAAAGAATCCCAGAGATTCGCACCAGCTCATTCTACAGAAATAATAATAGATTGAGCATCATGTGTTGTCTCTCATGTGCAGCCAGTGTGTCTTCAGTGTGTCTGCTCCAGTGTCTTCTGTTCCTTCGTGTAAGTACAGTGTCCAGGTAAAAAGACACACGGTGCAAACTGTACTTGTATCATATGATGTTAATGTTACATAAGCTACTTACTATCCTGATAGTCTCATAGTCTAGTTGTTCGGCTTTGCTACTCCACACGTTGTCCTTTACTTATCTATGATTTTTGAGTCTTTTTCATATAAAACAGCGTGTTTAGAAATCAACAGGTTCGCCATTGTTGGTGTCACGTAACGTCCGTTCCACAATCTGATTGGTTGATGCGTTTATTTCAGGTGCAAAAGCTTAGAAAAATCTACTTTGTTCCGAATTTTTTTTTTTTTTTTGGTGTTATTATTATTAGTATATTCACATCTATAATTACAATTGCACCCCCCAAAAAAACAAAAAAAACCCCAAAACAAAAACCAAAAAACCCATACTTTTATCAATGCACACGTCATTTGCTGGGACATTTCCAGTGATGATCTCGCAGTGGCTGGCTGTTCCTCTCGGTGGAAAATCTGATTTACGCAGAACTTCTAAAGATATAGAGAAATTATTACAAATTGATCATAGAATAACGCAAACACACCTGCAGATGTACAACACATTATGATGTATGTTTATGTTTAATGACACACTACTGGCCAATGGGAAGCATCTATATTACAGTAGTTTCCTTTACCTCGCATTAAAAAGCATTAGATTATATAACCTAATAATGCTGATAAGATTGTCCCTTGGATGTTAATGAAGTTTCAAACATATAAAAATGCTATTCACTGTCTGTAAAGATTATTTAGTCATATTTATATGGCTAGATTGTTGTTAATATTTGTTGTTTTCACCCACTAAGTGTTTGACAGGCTAGACTTCTACAGTGCAGTGGTAGTTAGCTTCTTTCATTAGCGTTTTTTAAAAAAAAGCTCCAACATCTACCTTAATGGCTTTCTATTAATGTACAGTTAGATGGAGTTACGGCGGTAAAACTTTAGCACCTCATCCTTTTAACAGCCATTAATGTTATGACTCTGTGATACCACACACAGCAGCTGCAGCTTCCGCTAACAGTGTCTAACAGTGTCTAACGCTGTGTAATGTTGATGAATGCTAACTAAAGAATTTCGGGGGTGAATTCAAACAGGGTAGTGTTTTTGCCTTTGCCCATTTGTGTGTGTGGATGTCATTAACTCACGGACAGATACGTAAATTGTTTTCATATTTAGTACGTATATTGATTCATGTGTCAATATCTGTCGAGGCCACAGTGTATCTTTAATAGAGTGAGCACTGGGTGAGGGTGCACATGAAAAACTATCACTACTTATTTGTCATTATTTGTCATGTTATTGTAAAGTCATGACTTTTGTCAGTATCCTGTTGGAATGACGACTGCTTTACCAGTGATTTGTTTGCTCTGAAATTGAGCTACTGACAGGTTTTTGATTTATACTCTGAAGATAACCTGCTCCGGAGTAGCCATGCAGAATAAATGATCTACCCAGGTTAAAACGTTGATTTCAAGAACATTCCTTTGAAAATGATCACTTTGATGAACATCGTGTCCGTGTGTGCGACCAGCATAACTCATGAATGACTCTATCAGTATTTATGATACCTGAGAGCTATGCTGAGCAATATCAAAATGTGATTACATTTTGGTGCACCCATTGTTATATTCTTTATATCATGCTCATGAGAAGACACTCATTTGGCTCGTAACATACACTACCATTGGAAGTTATTTCATTTATTTTAAGAGTAAAAGGAAATTAAATTCTAGAGTTGGCCAACACCAGTGAGGAAAGTAGGTGGGACTTTAGTATTCTGCATATTCTGCTTATTACCTTGGTATTCTGCTTAAGTGTTTTGATTAAGGTTCATGAGGTGTGTTTCTATCCAGCTGGTTTTTTGTTTTTTTTTTCCAATTTTGTGGTTCAGTTTTGTGGACAAGAGTTAAACACAGCTTCAGGTTTTTGACAAACATATACGGCTGCCTATAGCTATGTTAACTCTCACCGTCCACATAACAATAGTGGATGGAAACATGCACAAATTAGCATTTAAACTTTTTTTTTTTTTTTTTTTTTGCTCAATTAAAATTTGCAATATATTTGGATGAAAACCCACTTAATATGAAAGATTGGCATGTGAAGTTTGTGTTGGAGTCTGTGTTGTGTTGGGAGCCGGTCATTTGTTTTAACGTTAGCTAACTCCATTTCTAAGCTAACGTGTAGCAAGTGTTGTACACTGATAAACACTGAAGAGCTTCACTGACGCTAGCTAACTGCATTTCCAACAACTGTCTCGGCTGTCTACATCCAAGGTAAAACAGCCTGCACACTGATTTCAATGTAGAGGGTTTTTCCATGGAAATCCTTACCCTTGCTCCTGAGTTCTTCAATGCCTCAAGCTAATGCCAATAGCTGCCAACACTACACTAGCTACCTACTGTTAGCTTAAAAATGGAGGCGGTTAGCATCAACAAACGACCGGCTCCCAGCACAAACACAACTCTAACTTCATGTAAACACACAGAAACAGGATCATAATGCATATAACCTCATACTGAATGTGTTGGAGGCATAATATGATCAATAATAGAGATACTGTGCAGACTACCTATCGGACTGTGGCAAATACGACACTTTGCACATAAAAGTAATATAGCAGCCATCAAAGGGCTTCTCCCTAAGCAAGAGTTTCATCTAACATTACTGCTTTTGTAACGGTTACTGTTGGACATATTTCAAAGGAGCTGCCATGGAACAAAGTAAGCACTGTATTAGAGATGTGATTTCCACAAGGAAGTCTCATTTATCGTATTTTACATTTGAAAAGTAACATTTTCCATCGCTTTTTGCTTTGATTTTCTGAAATCAGAACACTTGATGAGTAAAGAAAAAAGGTGGTATTGAACTGTGCAGCCAAAGACGTATCAAGGGGTTGCACAGTAGACAGAAAATTTCAAATGAGTGAAAGCGAATGAATTGAAAAACTGATACCAGTCAACTGCAAAGACGAGGAATAATGCAAGACGTTCAGGCTTTCCTGAATACTGACGCTTGTTCTCCAGCACCTTGAGAATCTTTCAGAGTCTTCAAAGCTTTTTGAGGATTGCTGTATGAAAATGAATGATGGTGAAAATATGACTGATTCTCTCATCATATATCTTTAAGAAAGTTGTCACGGTCTTGTCTGTGTTTTCTCATCACGCTCAGAGTGGGGAGACTTAAAAAGCCCACACAGTGTGTCAAGAAAAAGACATATTTTCCAAGATAGCTGTTTCATCAAAAGAAGCTTAGGTGTGTAATGATGGTAGTATCAATCGCCTCGTGACATAAACCATAAACACCGTTGCTTTGGCAGCTGCAACAGCCCCGAGCCTAGTCAAACATTTTCAGCAGTAGCACCATTTACTTTAGTTCAGATTTTCATTACTTTTTCTTTCAGTCAATGAGAAAATGCTCTGAATTCTAATTGGATCAGATTTGTCCTTCTCCCGTTATCCATCTTTCATGTTTTTTTTGAGTGGTTTTGTTTTCTCATTTGTTCCTAGAGGACCATTTAATAGCATACTGGAATAGTATAATTGCTTCGAAGCGATACGCGTATTTCTTAGGTGAGTTCAACAAAGCGTAACAGAATGAATGTCTACTTTTGTGTTAATAGAGTGACTCTGCATTTCTCTGTAGTGCAGACCTTCATGATTAATGATGGAGGCCAAGCCCCCCCTTAAGGCCCATTCATTACCATCTCCCTACAGCCAAACATAAAGCCATGAATCACTGTTTTCTCTTGGCATGTAGCTGAACAACACAGCTCAGGATCAGTTTACTGTTTGTAATATCCTATTCAGAAAGAGATAATAATGTTGACTGGTGAGGTGGATGTGTTGGGGATATTAGAAAACTGCCATGTGGTCAATATGTACTTGGGAAATTATAAAAATGTAAGTCTCTTGTTTTACACGTGTAATGTAAAGCATTGTAAAGTACGTCGATTACTTCATTAAACATTTAAACCACAATATGTCATTTCTGCCACTAGGGGTCTCTTAATCTCATCTAATCTGATATGACCAGTGGGGGAGTTATTAAGTAACACGTTACTGTAGCACCACTACTTCTAGTGACTAAAAAGACTAAATATAAATACAGAAACCCCATTGTCATTTCATGCCATTATGGAAAAGTGAAGCTACTTTTCCAAGCTTCCGTGTTGAGACACGGAGTAGAACAGTAGAGTCACGTCCAGGTCTCGCGTCTGAGAGAATCTGATCAGCGATCAGTAATTACAGCTGCCAATCACTGATTATCCCACCTACCTGCCTGAAAACACCTGTGATTGGCTAAAATCTGGGCGTCACGGCAAAACACAGGCAGGGAGTGCATGCAGAAGTTGGTTGTCCTCTCGGACCACTTCAATTACAATATGCTGGTAATTATGGAATTTTTGCCCAGTGATGCTAAAAAACTATCAAACATTGCAGCTTTAACATTACTTATGGCTCTATCAGTAGAATGAAAGGACATGGCGTGAATATACGGCACTAAACGCGGTGTGAATGAAGCTGTGAGCTACTGTATCGAGTTTGAAATGCTCTGTATGACTAAGTTTAGTCATGCAATGTACTGTATATGATCAAGCTTTTGTTGTGAAAGATAATAATGAAAGTGGTGGATCTGCGATGTGCAGCAACTGACATCGTCTGCTACTGTTTTGATTGAGAGAAACCAGCGGCAGAAATACACGGGCTTGTTAGCCATATTGTAAGGCTAAGAGAAACTAAAGCAGATAAATTAAGTCTATTTACTCAAATTTCTTGTTTATGATCTAACATCACCTCATATTGACAGTGGTGTGAGTGAGTCAAGAATTAGTCAGTATTAGACTAGCCTACACAACGGCCGACAGTGCAGCCAAAGTGAGCTTTGGGAGCTGGAAATTTGCAACCAGTTGAGACTGTGGCCTTTAGATAGCTAATTAGTAAAATACCAGAGCAGAAAGACATCATAGTCATAATGATGATAGATTAAATATGATAGTTGTCTTGTCGCACACTGTGCAACACTTAGAAACGCTAAAATATTACAGCTGTATCTGCATTAATAGAACAATTGAAGCGGGCATCTAAAGGTGATGTTTCTTATAATTGCCTTTAATATGCAGTAGTTGGTAAAGCAATCCAACTGCCTGTGAGAGAAGTAACTACCAACGGTCACCATTTGCAAAGTTTCCATGAGTTGCACAACAATGGATATGATTTACGCAGAAATCATGTTTACAGACGAGGTAATGTATTAAATGTTAATGTTAGTAAAGGAGATACTCTCTGATTAGCCAAAACCTTCTGTTTCGGGGTGGAACAGCTACAGTCTATAAACACAATGAAAAGGACGTACAGAATTCTTGTTTCCTCTCAGACCATATTGTGAATCACAATTACCGAGAGGTAATCATGGAATTTTTGTGCAATGACGCCAAAAAAACAATCCCACACTGACACTTCAATGTATGTGATTTGCCGTACATTTACTATACATAACAAATACATTTACAAAAGCTTGTCACACAAAACAAATCAAAGCCTGTTATTCCATTTTATGCATTTCTTGCAGATTTTTGCCCTCTTGCTCGGTGCATCTGGAAACAATAAAACTTTAGCAGCTGTGTCTTATGCAAAGCATTTCACTCTTCAGTAAGAGCATGAAGAGTTGCAGTGGGTGTGTGTTAGGGCAAAGTGAATACAATCAGCCATGGAATTGTTTGGCCGTAATGGCAGTGACAAAGCGTAGCTCCGACAATAACAGATTGCCTCTCGACAACAGACAAAGGTATTATGTAATAGAATTCAGTACCGATGCTCTCTAGCCGCCATTTGCTTGTTCACAACAGATTATATTAATTAGTTGCTTTGACAAGATCTTCCACCCTTTCAGTGTTGACCAAAATGCCATCAATTTGTATTGCAGCCAAAGTGCTTCCCAACTTTGCTAAAAGCAGGAGAAGATGATGTGATATATTTCTGCACCGGCCTGTGATTGAATCAGGACTCCAGTCCAGTTGGCAACAATGCACTGATATTGTAACTGCTCAGTATTGGCTTGCTGCACCAGTTGGAAAAAGCGAGTAAGTCAGAGATGTGATCGAGGTATAATGGAGTTCTTCACAGGTCAGCGCAGAACTATTGACCTCTCAGTGGGTTCTCTCTGTCCTCCACTCATCCGCCACAACATCCACCACTCATCAGCACTCCATCAGCTCAAGGTTTCCAGGAAAGCTGGGAATTGACAAACCACACTTTTTTTGTCCAGCCGCCGCACTGTTTCACCTATTCCATTCCTCTTTCCCTACAACATCCAGCACAAACTTCGGCCAGCGCCGCTCTCACACATCAATCAAAACAGCCAATGGTCGTCTAAAGAGATGAGCCGGTGGCATACAAAACAACTGGCCACTTTCCAAGCGCATTAGTCTCTGTAACAATTTTCTCTTTATCAGCAACTTCCCCTGCTTATCATGCTCCATTTATTATTCTCTCCTTTTTCATTTGCATTTTACACTTTGAATATTGGAGGAAACATTAAATTAGAGGTTATCCTTAACAGCCCACACAAATTGGTTTGTTTTTTTTCCCGTCACCTCCCTGCATATTTTCACAGCCGCAGATTTGTATCCGCATGCTGTTTTACTCTGCGGTGAGCACACATTGTAATTCCAGTTGATCCTATAGGATTGCTGTTGCGTGGTGTTGTGCACATTCTGATTTTCTCTGATACATGGCACTTCTGTGCTGTTGGATCACTCTCAGGGCTTGTTCTGAAGTCAAAACAGACTCTTGGGTGTACTGGAGGATAAAAAATATACTTTACTGAAGTGTCTGTATGGGTGTAATTCATGGTATAGCTGAAAAAGATGACGCAACCTCAGCACTTTTATAAAATGCCTCTTTATCTGCAATTTAATTCTGGTGAGAAAAACATGTCAGAAATGTAGAGTTTATTTGACGTTAATTTGATCTAAGTGCAGAAAATTGCAGTGTTTAATATTGTTTAAAAGTATTACCCAAAACTGGTAACACTTTACCACGGTTCATTAATTAACCATAGTTAAGCATTAACTAACCGTTAATTAATGCGGCTGGTAATCATAATTGTTTTGATGTTAGCTAAGATTTATAATGTTTAGAATAATTAACATCAGTTAATTAAGTCATACACCGTAAAAAAATAAGATCTTTGTCATGGTAATAAAGTGAAATCTAATATTATATAGTAGATTTGAAGTAAAAAAAAAAAAAGTATTTTAAAAAGTGAATCAAATGTGCTCTCAAAAATGGTTAGATTCAGTTAGCTTTATGAAACATTTCCAAAAAACTAATTTAGATTTACCAAGTCCCTCAATATTTTTATCTTTACGAGAACTCGAGGTAAAATTTAGTGAGATTTATTTAAATAACTTTAGATCATGTTATTCAGTTTTGAAGGAATTAAAAACAACTTTTTATTTAAGTATCATTACACTAAGACAGTCAAGAGTAACACAATGAAAATACTACGTAAAAAAAAATCAAAATTAGGTGCAAATTCAAAATCACTGAAACCAATGACCTCAAGATGAATAAAATAAATACATTTATTGTTTTTTTTTTAATTTTCCACATTATTGTATCATTAGATTTTTACTGAAATTAACTTAACTGTATTAATTCACCCCAGTCTCAGTTTTTACAGTGTAAGCATTAACTATCAGTGTGTCTGGTAAACATTTACTAATGATGTTCATATTAACTATCACTTTATACATTATTTCATAGTTTATAGATGCTATAAACATTACTACAGACACATTTGTTAACTGTCAAATAACTGTTAGTTGATGCTCACTGTATTAAATGTAACCTTTTGCAAAACGCTACCCAGAAATGTGCATTTGTTCAAGGTTATTGTTTTAGCAGTGGGTTAAACATATGGTGCTGTATTCAGCATTTCTGGCAGACGGTGTATGTGCGACTGCACAGACAAAAGCACTTTAGCTTTTAGCTCAACACAGATTTATCTGTATCAGCATTTACGTCAAGCGATAAGTAACAAGAAAGATTGTGTTTTCCAAAATGTGTTGTTCAAAACACAGTGTCATTCTATTTATTGTTTCTAAACTCTTTAATTTAGATATCGCTGATTAAAAAAAAAACAACCTTTATCAGTCCAGAGGGTAATACTTTTTAGTACGATAAATCCATTGTTGATTTTAGTCTTCTTATGGGAATTGTTGACAGTATGAAAAATGTATAAGAACACAATTATCTATTATCATTCATTTGTAATCTTATAAAAAATAAAGTGTGGATAGTTTGTATTTTCTGTTAAGGAATTAACTGTGTCAAAGTGGAGAACTGGACATTTAATCAATTTATCACCATCTACAGTTGTTGCAGCCGTGACCTTGCTGCTGTATTATTTTTATATTATGGCTGTTACATTCCTTTATTTGTCTCCTTCTCTGTCTATTTCTTGTCTTTTTTCTTAAACGCATTGTGCAAATTTCTGTCAAATCAACGACACTCTCATCTTATGCTCTCTGGAGCTTCTTGTTATTTCACATTCTTTCCCCTTGATTCGCAGCAGAATTTGTCTTCCCTGTCCTAAAGCCAACATGTATTTGCACACAAGAAAGGTTAATTAGCTCCACTGTGGCGGATGTTTGCCAAAAAGCAGCCATTCTAAAGACAAATGCAAGATGGATTGTCAAGAGGATGAGTAAGGGACATGTCGCCGAGGTTGCTCTGCATTTACTGTTCAAGAAAAGTGTGTTCAAGGACCTTGACTGTTTGGAGGAACACAAGCTGTATATGGAGAAGACAGAGACAGGGGACACAGCAATTTGTACTGTTCATGCTACATTACACAAACAGCCGTTGAGCTGAAGCACTCTAAAGAACTTATTTTTATTCAGACATGCCCGCTATACTGAAGAACGCTTAAAGCTTTACCCTATCAAAGGTTTTTGTTGCTATTATATGTCAAGATTAGATACTTTTTTAATGCGAGGATGCAGTCGAATGAACTTAAATCCATGCACTGTTTGGACTGAAATTTGGAGATTGTCAGAGAAACTTCAAACCGAGGGGCTTGTGCTTCCAATTACAGCTTGATACCAGTATAGAAAATAAGAAAGGTTCCTGTGATCACAATGTTCTGCTGATGACAAAGTGAACCCATCAACAAGGTGGCAGCGAAGCCGCTCGACATTAATGAATCCTCAACGCGAGACACAGAGCAATTATGCGGGATGTTACTATGGGGGTTGTTCATTGCATGCGAAGAACCATCCAATTATCAGTTGATCTAAGAGTTTCCAGGGGATCACGACAATTGTCACTTGTAATTTTGTTGTAGCACAGATGATGAAAAGTGTAACTTAGCGACAAAATGGATGGCTTTACAGGGCCGTGCAACATCAGGCCAGTTTGTTGTGTCTCTCTAATTAGATGTGACAAGCATGTCAGCACTTACGATTTTCGTTTTTTCTTACTACTGCTTCTTTGGAAACAAACAGTGACACATACACAGATGCACTTTCAGCTGCTTAACAAAAACAAAGAATAGGTCCTTATAGTCTCCCCGCTGTACTTAATAGTCTGCTATGCCAAAATGATAACACTTTATGTTAAGGTATACACTTTAACCGTTAAGTTGTTGTTTATTAACCTACATATTGGTAGAATTTTGGCTCTTTATTAATTATTGTAAAGTGTATTTATTAAAGCCTTATTCTGCATGACCATATTCTACAACTCATTAACAGTTTTCCCTCCTAATTATTGATTATTGGTAGTAAGTAAGGAAGATGTTGCACCTGAATTATGATCTTAATATGCTTTCAGTATAGGCCTTATAATGTTGTATAGCACCACAAAAATACCCCCTTAACAGCACTTAATAAATATGGTTTATTCTCATGTAATAAAACACAAAGCGGGAGTTAATAGAGTGCAAATAACTCTAAATTCAGTCTTTCTAACTCAGAATAATGTGTCTGAAGTGAGGTCTTGCTCGTAGATAAAGTACTATTGCAGGGGTTCCCAAACATTTTCAACTCGAGACACTAAAGACAAATTTGGTGTCTCCCCCGGACCCACAGTTACAAAAATACACCACGACATGCCAAAACGTACACATTTTTACTGACTCTTCCACCATCTTTGCTATCTAATACACATTAGGGACGGGGATCTATATAGAGACACCTTGTATTTTCACTGTGACGTCACGCACGTGATTGACAATGAGGGAATCACAGAAGTCACAGAAGTCTCAACAAGTTACCTCAGCCGGAGAAAGAGATCACGTTTTCATGTCCAGGTTCACAAGATGAGAAAGCTGAGCTGAACAGCATTACAAAAAGAACACTCTCTTGAATTAGGGAAATGAATTCACATACCATAAATAGTATTATTATTGTTAAATTAGGCTACTGTTTGGGAAAGCTACTAGAGAATTAGTTATGAGCATATTGAGACTGTAATCCATCTACAACAGCTTCCTTACTTACAATCAATAAGCCAGGTTATTGGCTATTGCCAGGCCAGGAGGTTATTGAGGGAAAAGTGTGGCCTAATAAAGGATTAGCAACTAGCATGCTAGCAGTCAGCTAAATGGGCATTTTCTAGCCATGTGTAAGCTGTTAAATTACTATTATTGTCTGTGTACTGACGGCAGTTGAACCTTATATTAAGAGCTGACAGATGGGTGTAATTTGAATTACACGAGCAGTTTGGTAACAGCGCTGTATTCTGCTAACTTGTGCTAGTAACGCTCAGCTAAACATGGAGCTCTGTCTTGTGTATCAAGTATCATGATGGCAGTGGCCATTAACAAAATATTAGTAGTTCATTAACAGTACATTTTACACTTTATAATGTCAAAATGGTCTAACACCGACTGATAAAGGGGTAAGATAAAGCAACTAGCAAAATCTGAGACTTAACAGCATCAACCTTGCCAAATACTGAGCCTGAATTGATGTGTGAAAAAATCTTTCATAAATTACAACCTAATTAAAAACCTAATTATAAACCATTTATTAATCCTTCATATAGGTAACCTTATTGTAAAGTGGTGCCAAATCATCAGTTTTATCTATAAAATAAAAATGAGGTACTTCATATTGTGATACATATTGTCATTTTAGAGAATTTTGATAGTCATCTGCCCAGCCATGAATAGCACTAATCCAACTGACCCCCACCAGGACAGAAGCAAATTAAAGATGTAAATCAAGCCATCACAGCACGGCGTTCTCTTTAATATCACAGGACTAGAGGATAGGTAGGGTGGAGGGGTTAGGTTTCATTCTTCCATTTCTAAAGCTTTATTAGGATTTCATAAAGAAATCAAACAGTGGAATCGGTGCGTCTGTCACCCCGGCTCTGGTGACTCCCCAGTCTCTGGATGATTCTGCACCAGCAGCTTCTGGAAGTGAGTCAGTCTTGGCATGTTGTTGGCAGAGTACCTGAACAGCTGCACACTCTCCACCTGCACAGAAGGAGAAAATCTTCCCCCGACGTATGGTTTTATATACTCGATTTGTCTTTTTTTTCCCTTTAAAGATGTACGGGCAAATTGGACCACATTACATTGCTCTGTTTTTACCTTTGGGATGAATATTGAAATCAAAATGTACACAATTCTTGAGGCCTTGTGTTTGCTTTGTTGTTGTCTTAGGTGTTTTTTTTGCTTGCAGCGCCGGTGAATAAAAATATTACGAAGAGAGATTGTCAAGTGTAGATGAGTGCTTTGCTTATTATACACCGACTGCTCTTTCAGCCTCAGTGCCACTCAGAAGATCCAGCTCTCTCAGAAGAAGTCCCTGCTTTAGGAAAACCAGACACTAGGGGGCAATATGTCACCTCCAGTGCCACCTCCATTAGTGGACTGCTTTCAGTAGTGATCTACACTGTCAACATTGTGCTGCTGAGACCAGTGTTCCCACAGCCACCCTATGTGTGTTTGGAAATTTGTAGACATACACCCCGCGGGCAGACTACATTTCAGACAGACAGGAATTTGAACACTTGGACAGAACCGCCCACACACATGCAGAATTAAATGAGGGAGATGATTCTTTTTGGGCATTTGCCTTGCTTATTCAGACCTCACCCAGGCTTATTGCAAAGCAAAACAGAGGGAAATGTTGTCTTCATTTAAAAACACTAAAGTCTAGATAATAATTCTTCATTAAAATCATAAAACACTTAGTAGAATTATTTTACTGTGCTGAACTCCATCACCGCCTTATAATGTGATTTACCTTTACCCCAGCATTTTCTTCTAAAAGTTGAATATTCCATTTTTTAGTAAATCTCTTCGAATGCTCCCTACAAATCCGCCCTGCTCTTGAACCATTAGATGCTCTTGGCTTATTTTAAGGCTGCGCTTTTATAAGCCGTCTGATGTAATAGCTGAATTACTTTTGTACAGCTCTTTTTCAGCCGGGCAAACCTACCATACTTTTTCTATACATAAATGTGTCACTGTTTAGATGCTTTCAAGCAAGCGTGCTATTCCAGCAAACAATGGAGAGCTTACATATAAAAGCTCTTATATACAGCGTCTTCTAACAATCCATAGCTGATCCATGCATGAAAAAAAGACATGTGGAAGCATGCGTGCCCTGTCTAAATATACAGCACATGCTGTCAAGCGTGTCGTTTCCACCTTAACAATGCATGCTGTCACCCTTGAGCATTTCTAGGTTTATTCATGCAAGTCAAACAATGTATGGCATGTTAAGATATCTACCTGATATTTTTCTGGCACAGAGAGTGTCAGAAAATATTCTCATATTTTCACTCAATTATGCCTCATGTTTGATGTGCCGTATAGTCAGCAACACATGGACGAGGAATAGAGTTGTTTTCCAAGTAAAGTTCCTACGTATAACTTGAGTGACCTCAACCCTACAGTGCTTTTTCAAGCTTATTTATATCTATATCTATATATATACATACGTACATATATAGATATAGATATAAAAAAGTTTTTTTTTTTTTTAAATCAGTCTTTGTCTCAGTCTCATTATCCAGATGGCACAAACACATACATGTATTGGTTGGTTTGGTTTTATAATAAGTTGGGCAGTCATCATTTAAAATAAGAGCAGTTTTCACTTGTAAGTAAAGTTAGTTACATGAAAAAGAAAATAATAAAAATCAGTGGGCAAACTGGAAAAAAAATCTGCATATATATTACAACAGTGAAGCCATATTTTGTTGTAGTGCTGCTGCCACTTCTTCAAGGTTTAAATTAAACTAAGTGGATCCTAATCCTTAACTATGTTGTATAATCGACCTCATTACATTCATTTGTGGTGTGTTCATTGCCTCGTTGAGTGACAAGCCAGCTAATGTTACTGTAGGCAGTGCACTTTGCAGACAGCAAAGCAACCTCATCTTTACCCAAGATTTTTTCATCACTGTTATAGAAATGGGGTTTGGGGTTCGGGTTACATTTGAGTCTCGTTTAAACAGATGTAGTTTGGGTTGTCTTTTAGCCACATGTTAAACACAGAAACTAGATTTTCCCTTTCATAGCAAGTCTAATACATGCATGTTTGGCCTTACACCTCTGTTATAATCCTAATGAAAACAGTGGCTGTTAAAAGGTTACTTTTTTCCTTGTACTTACAGCATGGAATAAAGAGCAGTGATTGATCAGCAGGGGCAAGGGGTTTGAATAAGGTCGAAATCCTAAAAGTAAAATATCTGTACTACAGGAAGAAGGAAACTCAGTACATGGAAGAGAGAAGTTTGCTGTCTCCGTTATATCCCTCGCTTTCTGCGCTGTTTACCACAACTTCTCTGTAATTTACGCTGTGAGTTAGGTGTCAGTTTCACTATGTAACACAATGGGAGGGGAGGTTGGGGAATCAATAACCTGCCAGCAGGTGTGGAAGTAAGAAAGAGAGACAGAGACTTTGCATATATTCAACAGAATAAGGAGAGTAATTTCCTATTCTTTGGAACAAAGCACTGATGCTATGAAAATAGCTCAGGGTTTAGGTAGAGAGCACAAAACATTTTACACTCCACAGCCTCTTTATTGAGGACACATAGCTAGAACCCAATAGGAAATCGTCATTGACCCAGCAAAGTGAAAACACTCCACAGGGATCCTGGTCTATTTCATTGGGACTTTTTTGGTGTTAACATTTTATATACCAAAGGTAATTCTTTAGCTTTGAAATATAGAGTCACAGTGGTCATGACAAGCAATGGATGGATCATTAACTACCGAATGTGTTGAATGCATTACAAAGGGAAGACTCAGGTCTAAACCACACGAGTACAGCTAATTTTCCCACTCCATTTAAAAAAAAAAAAAATTCTGTCCACACAACTTTCATTTTACAAAATATCCATACACATTAGAACACAAAAATGACTAAAAACGTGCAAATGAAATGCTACAACACAGCGTTAAGTTGTACTAAAACAGGAGAGTGATCTGCATGACGGCACTGGACGTAACTCCAGTTCTATGAGGAGTGCGTAAGGTATTGGAAGATACCAATAGCATAGAGAAAAGGGGGGTGTGACTTGCTGAGGTATGATCTATGACATAATTACATGAGTAGATAGGGCACATAATATAACAATGACTGTAAGTACCAAGTACAATAAGAAATACTAAATGAATAAAATACGGACATGAAGCATCATACATACCGTATTAAATTTTATGAATTACACAGTGACAGAACTGTCACTTTATCATTGTTGGCTTGCTAAAGGACTCTGCTTATCAAAATTGTTTAAAATGTTCTGTCAGACAGTTGGCTGACATGATAAATAAATAAATGGCCCACCAGAAGACACAAGAACTGGATTAAAAATCAACACTGCAAAAAACACATTTTCCTAGAATAGCACCAAGTGTAGGGACATAATAGGGACAAGTACCTGTCATTTTTGACACACATTATACACACTTGTTTAACTGATGAATGGGCAGAATGTGGCTGCATATTTAGCACTTCTCATTTTCTCTTTCTGTCACTGTTAAGATCTTTGATACAGGTAGTTGGATTCTCAGCTTGCTCTTCTTCAGTCTTGCATTTTCCATAATGATGTTCAAGTAGCGTACCTGTGTTTTCTCAGATTCGGTTTCAAAAGTTGGCTGCAGGCTGTTGCTCAGTGTGAGTAGCTGACACTTGTGCTGTAGCGCATTCCTTGTGCTGTGGGAAAAACCTGACAGCCAGCTGTGGGAAGCCTTTTTAATGTATGAAATGCCAGCAAAATAAATCTGTTTTTAAAATGATAATCTAGTTTACATGTTGCTTGTGTTCTGAGTTTGATTTTCTGACAAAGTAGCAAGGCTGTAGGTACCAAAGTTTTAGACGTCCATAACATCACAGAATGACATTATACATGGCTACAAAGTCCCAGTGCACCATAAGTCTGCAAGTCTGTGTTCACATCAGCTGTGGCTTCATTTCCACTCGACTAACACCTTATGAATACAGGAAAGATGGAAGTTGATGATGTGAGACTTCAGGATAATAGTAGGGAGAACGGTACATTTCAGCCTGTCTTTCACAGATTTGTCGTTATTGCCTTTAAATTGTGCAACTTGAATCGAGACTCCTGAGGAAGCCTTTCACAAGCTTCACCAAAAACGTTTGGCACATTCCTCCTTCGGAAGTCATGCAGCGTGAGTCAGGTTTGTAGATCTCCTTCCACTAACCCTCTTTTTTTATTTCAGCTAACAAATGTTCTGATCATCTGATTCAAATCAGTTTCATTTACTTTGTTTGCGTGTAGTGTCACATGTAGTGACATCTAGTGGTGAAGTTGCAGATTGCATCCAACTGAATATGTTGTCTTCAGATGTTTTAAAATATCCACATAGGTCTCCTTGTTCCTGATGCCATCCCTTTTAAGAAGTACACCGGTCCCTCTTGTAGGACCACTCCTGACCCCACAGCATGATGCTCCACCCCTGTGCTTCATGGTTGCAATGGTCTTCGGGCTCCAAGCCTCACCCTTCCTCCATATATTGATCAATATGGCCAAATAGTTCTATTTTGGTCTCATCTGACAGTTCCTCCAAAAGTTCAGATCTGTGTCACAGTGCTCAGTGTTACATTTTAGTGTTGGTTTTTTATGCCAGTCTTGGAGTAGTGTCTTTCTCCTTGGGGAACAGCCTTTCAGGTTCTGATGATACTGCACTCTCTTTACTGTGGATGGAGCTATTTTTATCAGTTACCTCCAACGTCTTTACCAGTTCCTTGAGTACATGTCTCCTTCCTGAACAATTCATGGCTGTTTGCTTCTGTGGTTTTTATATCTGTGTACTATTGTTTGTACTGATGAACATGGTACACTTGAAAATAATCTCAGGATCAATTTGAGGGAATTTCTTCAAATTTGGCAAAAATGGTCTTTTCATGATGAACAGATTAGATTTTGGTGGCCAAAGGTCAAACACAAAAAAGACTGCATGAACAGATTACGATGCCAGGATAGTGGATGCACCTGATTGAATTTAGAGTTCTTGTCTCTATTTTCTTGTCCGATTTTTATAGATTTTCCCAAAAGGACACTGGGTCTGGAGGGAAGATTTTTCATTATCCTATTCCAATAAGCTTTGTGGCAAACGGCAACATTACACGCTATAAACAAGTAACACCATGGTTGCCAGACTTCGGTGTCACCACCACTAAGCGTCAAACTTGTGATTAGGTTTCATGCTCTTACCTCCTCTACAAAAACCTTTCCCCTAAGAATAGTTTTCAAGACAGCAACACAACAAAGCTGTAAAGGCCAACAAATGAGTTGATGAGTTATTGTGTTCGGCATGATGATGCTTAATGTCTCATTTATCGACTCCTTAGTTAACGCCTTTTTTAGACACGTAAAAGCTTCAAAGCTGATGTCGCAGAATTAAAGTGTTTTAACCAGGTTTGTTTTAACCACAGACACTGTTTTAGACATTTAACCAAAAACCTGACTTCAAGACGAAGTAACTGGATGTGAAAAATGCTAACTCATTTCTGGGATTCAAGACTAATTTCTGCAGCACTATATAGACTCCTAATTAATGATTAGTCAAAGTTTTATTACATCAATTGCTGTAAGTTTCCAACCGTTTAAAGACACAGTGAACAGGGGTTGGACTCTTTGAGAAGGTGATAAATTAAATTAAAGCGAAATTAAAATGTCTCTCTGATACTATCCTGAAATGTCACATCATAAAATAGTTTGACTATTTGAACTAAATAAATGTTCATAATTGTGCTTGAAAGCATACATACAGTGACCTGACTGACCTCAGCTATATGGGGATTCGTTTTGTTTGCTTCATACTGAGTCTGCCATCAACGTTGCAGTGTTTCTTTGATTATCAAGCCAGATGACCTTTTTCTGTTCTTTATTTCTAGGGCATTAGCACTCCTTCGCCTACCTTACGCTCTGCAAATTCTTAGCTGGAAGCCGGCATTGATCTCCTGCTGGCTGTTGATCCATCCATGAGCCTTGGTAAGTTGTTTGTGTAGAGACTCTGCACACTGTTGCTGTACAGCGCTATTTACATACCTGGTCCCCCTGTGTGTGACCAGCCTGGAGTCTTTTCTACCTCTGCCCTAATCAGTGAGGCATTTCAGCCTTCAGCACTGCAGCTGACTAAAATTGTGGGTGAGCTTTATTGCGTGTCTGAACTTCTTCTTCTTTTTTTTCTTTTTCTTTGTAAAGGTGCTGCAATCATCTTAAAACACTCAAGGTTACTTAAGCCACAATTTCTCCCTCATTAACATTTACTTGAACAGTAACCAGGCATTTCATGTGTGCATTATTTATACTTAAGCTTTAGTCACATGTGAATCTGGATTTTGTGTAAACACCAAGGTGCGCCAGATAAAGTGGACCGTGTGTGTCTTTTATAAAGTGTGAGTTTTCTTGTTGCACCCTCAGGGGTTGATGGCTGAGCTGCTTGGGAGGGGAACTGCAGTATTTACCACCTGCTATGAAACAAGCCTTCTGTGCAACTGTGATAGTGTCACACGTACTGAAATGAAAGCGATGCCTCTCCATGTCAATGTGGCCTGCTTTTAGAATAATATTTTCATGACATTCCTACTTTTTATTAGATTGTGTACAGTGATGAGTGGAGAAGCAAAACGAGGAGTCAGAGAGTGGTGATGACAGCCCACAATTGTCATGTTCATTTTTGCCTGACAAGCTTTTGGCTCCCTGGGATATTTTCCATCCACAGGACGTGCAGACTCGGCTGATCCTCACACTTTAATGTTACCGACGGTAAGCTTAGTCATATCACTTTACATCAACAAAACTTCTAAAGTGTCTCAATATGCATATGCAGCATTAAACTAACTAAAGTATGATTTGGTGTATACCTTCTTAGTCCTTTGGTAATGTGATCACTCCTGTTTGTCTGTCTGTCAGCAGGATTACGCAGAAACTACGGCACCAATTCATTCAGCACTTGTGAAACTTGGTGGAAGGGTAGGACATGGACAAAGGACGAACTACTGAAATTTTGGAGATGAATGAATGATGAATAAAAAGGAGGCTGGAGGTGGAGGCTGGAATGGGAGAAACCCAGGTTAACTTAGACCTTA
This sequence comes from Coranthus polyacanthus, assembly GCA_037367275.1. Taxonomy (NCBI): domain Eukaryota; kingdom Metazoa; phylum Chordata; class Actinopteri; order Kurtiformes; family Apogonidae; genus Coranthus; species Coranthus polyacanthus. The sequence goes on from JAPQRN010000010.1 coordinate 21,866,412, forward strand.
AGATGGTAACAGTTACATAAACAATAATGTTAAAATAACCAAAGGCAGTAACAAGAACTTGGAGCCAAAATACAGTTCCATTGCAACAGAACCATGCATGCAACAGCACTACTTTTCTGGCATTTTGGACTGAAAGTGATTCTCAGAAAGCACCACGGGTCCATCCCTTTCCTCTAATCTTTTTGTCTATACTTTTTAAAACTTTTTTGGTCCATGGCAACATCAGTGTGTAGCAGCAGAGCTACACCTCCGCCATACTGGACTGGAAGCTGTTGTTGCTTCTTTACTCTTTGAACTAACCACTGACTGGCACCGACTGACCGTTGTTACCATGGTAACAGTCAGTCACACTAACCAGTGGCACCGACTGACAAAGAGCAGGAAAGCATAGGTCATAATTGTGCTTTAATAGCATTGTGTAATGAGAAGAAGGAGAGTGAACTATTGGCACTAAGAAATGACATTCATATGCAAATACATTGAACTCACAAAAACACTTTGGTATAAGTGTAATGCTACCAACATCATGTTTTGCTTGAACATGAATAAATATTGCTAATTATTGTCGATGCTGAACGTAAATGTAAATTGTTCACAGATAACGTATTTTATTCGGTCAAAAGAACCACCAATGTGATTTACAGCGTTAGCTGGTTTTGGAACTTTTTATGGTTAGGTTTTAGCACTAAAAGCACTTAGTTTATTATATATACAGCAGCATAGACATTGTTAGGTAGGTTTATTTAGTGATATTTAAACCAAAACCACCACCACCAAATCTTTTCCTAACCCCAACCAAAGTGCCTTTATTGTCTAAAGCTCAGCACTTACAGGAGTCAGGACGTGAACTCTGATCTCAGGTGGCAAAGTCCTGGATTCTGTATCTCTACCATCCACCCCAACCACCTCCTGTCCATTGGGGAAAGGCAAAAGAAGGTCCAGATACTTAAATTACAAATTACATTTAGATTACACATGTATCCATGGTTTGCACAATGGTTTATGTACAAGGGCAAGATTTTATTTTGGCGACTGGGTTATGATTCAGCCCCCACCTACCACAGAATATGCACAAAGCAGTCATTTGAAGATAAGCAGCCTAATACTCCTCCATGTAGTGTCACTTATGAAAGACACATGCCCAAATTGCCCCTCTCTTCAGGAAACACTGGCTTCTCGCAGTGTCAAATTATAAAAGATAGAAACGCGTAATCCCATTTTGTCTGACACATCTCATTGCTGAGAAGACCCAAGGCAGTTTCGTCATCCCAGGGGTTCAGTTTATGAGGTGCATCCAGTTAGTGCCGCAGAGCCAGCATTTTCAGACCATCGATATGTTTATATATATAGACAGAAAGAGTGTGACAGAATAGAGGAAAACTGAGCATGTGCAGCACTGTCAAAGGGAGAGAGAATGGTGTACGCTACCTGAAGGAATTTTCTTTTTCTCTGACACACATGAAAAAGAAACGTGAATGTAATTTCTGAGCGACTTGCTTGTTATTATAGACTCACTCTATTCCCTCAAAATGCCAAAAGTGAAAGATATGTATTTGAAGTTGTGGTATTTGTGTTTTATTTCATGCATTTTGTACGGTCTTGATAGGGTAGTGATTAATAGTATCACCCACGGGCGCTCTCAGCTGAATTCATGGTATCCCTCTTAAACTTCAAACTGATGTTGTTTGATCACATGTGAGCTGTATGTTGCATGTTGAAACCAAGATATTAGACTTGAATTCAGTGCTTGCTATTAATGCAGTTGTGCTGTTGGGCTGACTTCACTGTTTCATTTTTCGTAGAATATTCAATTAAAAAATGTCTTATTTTTATGGGTGGGACATGACAACCATGCACACCGGTGCGATACAAATTATCCGCATTGCCATGTTCAATTTTTGTCAAAAAAGTCGCTTCAGGCAATGTTTTCGGATGATCATGGAACAGTTTGAGACTCGCCCCAAACGTTAGGATGAAACACATCGACTACTGTGAACCAATCAACCCTGAGCAGCGATTGGCAGTGTGTTTGAGGTGAGCATTTTCCTTTGTCATTTCAGTTTCAAATGCTAGATAATCAGTTGACCTTCATTTGTTTAAATTGCCTTTCGCTAATCATGATGAGATTTTTGTCTTTATGGGGTTCAAGTGACATCATGCCTCTGAAATGCTTGACTGGAGGCCAACGACATGCGTAAAATAGCAGAAGACTCTTTTGGATAGACTGCTGCAGGAGGGTTGGAGTACAACCATTATTAATGTCAGTTGGAACAAAATATTTCAGGACCATTAACTGGTTGAACATACATTTCTGCACAAATTTTCAGCAAGAGTGTGCAAGCATTCATAAGAACCCACCAATTTTTATAAAGGTCCATGCAGATTCTTCAGATGAAAATCTTTTTTTCTTTTAGGGGTATTTTTTCCTCTTCAGTTACAGACACAGCTACACAGACAATGCGTCAAGTATCACAGAATCACTGTATCGCGATACCATCGTTATCATGGGCAACGTATCGTGATAGTATTGTATCGCGACTTACTCTGTGATTCCCACTTCCACTCTTTTTCCTCATATCGCCTTTAAAGATGCTAATGCTGAGACACATGAGAGTGGATTAAGTTCCAGCTAAACACTGGGAACTGTGGTGAAAAGCAGTAAAGCTGACAAAGAACAAGTTGTAAGTTTGGTGAGTGTGATTCATTGGGCTGGTGACCTTCCTTTAAGGGAGATGATGAACAACCTGGTACCAGACCCCGGGCCTCGGGCTCTGCTCTCCCTCTCAGCTGTCTGTGCCTCACCTTCAGCTCACATTCAATCACTCTGGCAGCCATCGGCCGATAAATACCCACCATATGGCTACCTTCCTCACCTCTTGCTCAGTCCACCAAAACAAACAGCAAAATGTCACAGCTACTGCCGTGGTGCTACCTTGTCCTCCCGTAAGCCCCTATTACTACAGCTAATGGAGGAGATGACGGACAAATTGGTGCTCCCTTGCCCTTGCTAAAGTACATCAGCTTGAATATTGCTTGCAATATTAGCTGCGTTTTTTTTTATCTTTTATTGCAGTTTTTGGAAATAAAAGTTTTATCTTGCTGTCTAGATTTTTACATCAAGAATTTTATGTTTGCGTTTTATTGCCCCACACACAAAAAAGACCTTGTGTTGCCCTGATAAACCTCTCAAACCGATAACCTACAGACAGGCCTGACTGTTTTCCTTATCAAGTCATGCACCCAAGAATGCCCAAGGGCTTTACCTGTGAAAGAAGGCTATATTTCTTTGTCTTCTATAAAAGAGATCTGTATTGGCCGGCAGTGGCTTTTTCTAAAACCCTGTAGAACATGGTGTGGACTGTGCTTGTGGAATGTCTGGGGAAACAAGCAAAGGCAGTTATTATAAGTCCTGGTGCATTTCTGCCCAGCCTTAGGGATGTTGCCTGGGCAGGACTTGGCTTGAGGGGCCTCGACAAAATTCATCAGCACGCACCTCACGTTTAAGTACAGAATTATTCTGGAATGACAGGTGAGACTGCACAGAGAAGGGCAGCACTTTATATTAAGGTACACATATTCACCATCATCTCATCAGTATACATATTAGTGGCATATTGGCTCATTATTTGCCATTATTAATGTCTTATTCTGTATGACCATATTCTACAACTACTAGTTCATTAACAAACGATTTCCCCTAATTAATGCTTATTGATAGGAAGTAAAGGAGCTGCAGTACAAGAATGATTGTCTTAATATGCTTTGCTCAGTGTGGAACTTATACGGTCACCAGGAAGCACAACGACGGTAATTTTCACTTAATTGCACTTAATAAATATGGTTTATTCATATACACGACAGAAAACTATAAGTGTTAAAGGTGCAATATGTAACATTTGTGCATGTGCTTACAAGGCGCTTGTGTTGAGGTCTGTGTTGTGGTGTGAGCCTGACAGTGGTGGACTCATTTGTTAAGTTAACAGCAGCTGGTGTTGCACACTGTTGTTGCTACAGAGGAGCAGAAGAGAGGCTTTGAGACGTCCTCTACAGAGAACTCAGTGCACAGGCTGTTATCAGAGATGTAGGCGACTGAATGGTGGAAGGTACTCATTTTTTAAGGTATGCTAAGATCTGTTCACACATTGTAAATAACCAATAAACTATTAATACATGTACATTTCTGTTTAAGATTTTGGAGAAATTGAATATAATGTTCATAATTATGTTTTAATTAGTGGATGATCCCATGAAAATGAGTATCATGTCTCTATAGTAGCTTAGAACGGACTTCCTCGCCTCCTTTTTTTGGTTTCATAGCGTCACCTACTATGTTTGAGTGTGGACCGGAGTTCATATCCTCTAATATCTTACTCTGCCAATCGGTCGCCCATTTTGGGTCCCAACCCTAATTTTGAGAATGGCAATACTAAAGAAACGAAGAATTTGTCAATGAAATATTGATTTCAAAAAGCTACCATTGGCCAATCACAATCGAGTATTCAACAAAGCAGAGGAAGGGTTACCATGTGAATATCATAAATTCTGAAGATTTCCAAGCATGTTGTTTGATTCATAAATGATGATTTACATTGCATCCCAAATATCCACCTGGAATAAATAGTTTTATTGTCATTGCTTTGGTAAACCACACTTACGCAAAGCTTTCTGTTGCTTTTATAATGAGGCCGCACTTTCAGCAATTAGGTCTCTTAGGTTTCAAAGGAAAATTAATTATGATGCCATAGTATGAATGCACACATTATCTGGCAATACTATGTAACATTTTAATGTTGCTATTTAAATGCAAATTGTGACTTAATGACCCCAATTGAATCGCAATGAATAGCTTTGGTTTCAAAATTTGAATGCCTATTTATGTGCATAAAAACAGTGGAATTGTTCCAGCATTGCATCATGGTCACTCATCTCACCAACAACAATAACAAAACAAAACAAAAAAAATAGCTTTATTGTAGGACACACTCTCCTGTCTGTCTGCAATCGTGGAAAATGATTGCTATTAAAATACCCCTTTGTGAACTGACTGTGGAATTAATTCTGTGTCGTAATCGTCAAGATAATAGTGTTATTAAATAATGCCCACACACTATCAATAATTACCTGGAGCATGAAGGTATAAGAGACAGTAAAATACTGCAGAGAAGCTGCGGCCTCGAAGAAATTCATAATTTCTCCCATGCCTGGCGTCATGGTGGGTCCCATCGCGTGCTGTTGAGCACATGCCTCAGCTGTAACCTTGGCCAATCCTCCAGTCCCTGCAGGGCTCACGCTGGTCAGAGTGGGTTGTAATATGACTAATCAGACACTTTAACTTTTATGTAAATTGCCCTGGCTTATGAATCTTTAAAGAGGTGATGTCAAAGACAAAAGGAGGCGGGATGAGGGTAGGTGAGTGAATGGTGAACTGTCAGAGATGTGAACTCTAAATCTGATTACCCAGTGTCGCCTTGCACAGACAGCTTCTCACACACACTAATGAACTCGTATAATTAGTCTAATTAGTGTTAGCTGTTAAACCTGGCCACACGTGTATCCCCACAAGTGTTTATTCAAAATTTCCTATTAATGTGAGAGACTTGATATCACAATTACAACACTTAAAAAAAAATGTTTGTGCTGGTCAGAGATGTAGAAATATTTCACACTTGTCCTGTTGTGTTTAATGACCTAATTTAAAGGTATAGGAAAGAGTAATTGTTGTGCCTTCAGGTGCGATGAAGCAACATCCATATATAGACAGCAACAGATTAACAGTGACATACAGATTAACAGTGTTGCTCAACTGAGCTCGCCGTAATTACTGACCTGCATTCCGTGCTACCCAAGGCTCCTTTTTAAGCGTCTCACACACACAAAAACACACACACTCACACATACACACAGTGCACCGCTGTTGCTGTGGCAGAATAATTTCTTGATTCAGGTCAACAAGAAGCCTCGGGCACGTAAACCAAAGTCTTCCTGTCTTTCACAACTTAATTTGTGAGGAATAATGGCTTCGATGTACAACGAGGCCAGAGCACTTTGCAGGTTTTGGCAAAATATATTATCCTCAAGAACACATTAATAATTAGCATCGGAGTAACTCCATTTGTCAAGTACCGTATCGGTAACACTTTGTGTTAAGGTCGACACACTGACCATAGTTGCTTCATGAATACCTTATAACAGTTATCCCTCAATAACCTCCTAATTACTGCTTATTAGTGAGTAAGTAAAGAAGTTACTGTACATGAATCTTAATATGCTTTGCTCATTATGTGTCTTATAAGGTTGCAGTATCAGAAGAATAGTAATTCTCTCTTAATACCATGTAAAGTATGGACTTTACAGGGACTTTACAAAGATATATCTGAGTTGGCTCAGTGATGCTCTGGAGCCATAATTAACATGAACCACTACACTGTAACAATATAAAAACCATCATCATCCTCATCTTAGTGATGGCTAACTTGCATAGATCAAAACAACTTGCATGAATGGGAGAAAAAATTACTGTACTGGTATGTGTGCATCTGTTTTGTCAGATGGAGTCTCATGGCTTTGAAGCGAGTGATAAAACAGCTTCAGTTTCATCGGGAATGACTCTCATAGCAAGTTAAAGCTATGGAAATATTGTAAATCTAGTGGTTTTTATAGACGGCTAAAATACGTCACTGCTGCTTCCTGTCGGTACTCCTGTCTGCTTCTGTGTTAAATGTTCAAATAACTCATACAGCTCATAATACTCAGAATATGTTCCCCGTTCTGAAGTGCGGTCTCACATAGAAAGACTTCATTTAAAGTTATGTGGACACTATTAACTCTGGTAGTTTTGCGTTTGTAGATTTTGCAACCACATCCTTACTTACTTAATCCTTAATTATGAGTTCATTGAATAAGGCATTAATAAGTGCTTTAAAATGACTAATAAATAGCCAGTGTGCTACTAATACAGTATATATACTAATATGCAACTAATTCATGGTTAATATATGTACCTTAATACAGTTTAAAGTGTTACCACATTAACTGTCAGTGGAATTGCTCCACAGATAAATTGACAGCATAAATTGTCACCCAGTGCATACACTTGTTGAGTGAGACTAATACAAAAAAGATGGAAGATGAGGTTGTCTGACAAAGTGATTTTTATAGTCATGTATGATGATAGGCACCAAGGGTTGAGAAATCGTTTTGCCTGGAGCAGAAATCGCCACTAAAACGAAATCAATTCTCAGCAGTTATCACATCAAGCAACATTTTCTATGGGTTTTCCGGGACTAAATCACAAAGAACAATTTAAATGGCTTCTCCTATCAGGTCCCACAAAAGGTAATTTGAGTCAGGGAATATTTGCTTCTAAAAACAAAGATGACTTTTTTTCCCTTTGGAAAAAAATGAAATTAATTAGGAGTTAATGGTTTAGATCTGCTGTTAAGACAACAGTGTCATAAACCTAAATGGTGTCTGCTTCCCTGATTTTAGAAAAAGCTTTGTTTCCATTAGAGGAGCTCATAGCCATCAGGCAACATAAACATCACATGCAGTGCAGTGTATTTTACTGTTTTATAGCTGGTGTTTAGCTGTGTAGAAAGACGGGGTCTGTTCCAGGGTTATATCCTAGACTCCTTGTCATATCTTGTAACTGCTCAAAAACACAGAAGTCATAAAGTCATCTTTTAAAAAATGCCCCAGAAAGCAAAGTTTCTACTCTTTATATGCCTCTCTCTTTGCCTGACTTCATCTTGGATTTTTTGTAATTGGGACATGATTGGATTAAGAGAGGAAATGCTGGGGACAGAAAGAGACTGTTGTGCTACTGAATATAATCCACTTTTAGACTTGCTGTTTTTGTAGTTGCAAATACTTAGAAATTAAATTTGCATTCAGAGTATGCTCCTTGGTATGAAGGATATAAGTGTGTTCTTATGACATAATTAAAATATATATATAAAATAATTCAAATGTAGGATCATCCCTAAAATTTGATTCTCATACCCGTTGTTTTTCAGATCGTAAAGCCTGTTGTGTGCACTGTACAGCACACGTAACCGTAGTTTGTCATACCACCGTCAAATAAGAGATAGGACACCAGTAACAGCAGAGACGGTTAAGAACAAGACGGTTCACTGGAGACTGATTTCCCGTTTCAGTGTCATGTGGTGTCTCCACTGTCCCGCCCCTTTAGGAGACCAGCGGTAGATCCTGCCCCATTCGTTCCAATGGGAGACGTGAACGTGATTTACAGATTCTTTTGTCCCAAAGTCACGCAAATAAATATTGGGCCCAGTTTCCACAAGCCACGTGTCTTCTGAACATTCTGATGCTGAAATGACAATTTTCAGACACGTGGACCAGGAGAAAATGTACTTTGTTTGAGACCTGTCTCCGTGTCAGCAACGTCTCGTCTCGTGGGATCCGACAACACAAATCTCACGTGAAAGCAAAGGGTAATTATGATAAAATAATGTTAGTTGCCAGAAAATAATGTGATATTAGTGTATTATTATTTTATTTATACCTTATTAACGTACTTTCATCTCAACCCTTCTGACCACGCCCATTTAGGAGACAGGAAGTGAACCGTCTAATATCATTGGTGAAGCGTACGCTACATCCATCATCTTTGTATGTAGTGGATCTTTGGTAAAAGTTCATAAACTAACTAGCCAGAAGCCACATCATTTTAAAATGAGAAACCTACCTACCAGCTAGCATCACCAGCTTTTCCACTGTGGAAAATAATGTCAACTGATGCTAGTTATCTATAATTAACTAGCTAACACGGCTAGGTAATGTGACACCGGCGCTGTCTAACGGCATCGGCATCAGCATTAGACATGTTACAATCATTATATTCTCACCTTCTTGCTATTATTGTGCAGTCATTGTGATAATCTCCACTCACCAGTACAAAACAGATGGATGAATGTAACAGAAATGTCAGTTATTTGTCATATATGCCCTGTGCCACTTTGCGTGGAACAGAAATGTGCCAATAAATGTCATTTTTCTTCATTGCATGTACGTACTGGCTTGTGCTATAAGAGTGGTATAAAATAAACAGAAAAAGACAACTTGTTCATAGCAATTGATTTCGTTATTGTGTCAGCCTTAATCATCATCATTGTCACCGTGGGATGTTCAGCAAATATAAGCTTTGAAAGTCAACATATTTGCTCTCGAGTTTAGTTCAGAACAAGTTGGTTTCAGCTGGTTTCAAAGACCAGACCTATGTTCTTGCTGCTCATTGTATCAGAAAACTTCAAATTCATGTCCATATCTCTACAAGAGATCCAGTCTGAGTAGTGTCATTTAGTTTTAGCAACATTTAGTAGCTGGGTGCAAATATCACACAGATGTTTCTCCATTTTCAATGTGTGTGATCAACATGCCAATGGATGTGCTAATGCTGCTTCATTACACTAATTAGTAGGGTTTTTTTTTTCTACATGTGGTATAACAACTGAGAAGAGAACAAAAAAAACCCATTAAAATCTAGTGCAGAAATTAGATGACAGGCACTCTTTTCCTCAGCTTTAATAAAATCCCTGGG
>JAPQRN010000010.1:21885555-21899528 GCA_037367275.1 Coranthus polyacanthus
GATGTGTTGTTCGTGCTGATGCAGGTTGTCATTACAGTCTGTGAATGTGGTTACAATCGGCAACAGCTGAAGGTGGCGAGGAGAACAAATACCAAAAGCATTTCACCATCATTTGTCCAGCTGCCAGCCGCCCACATTACTGCGCCGCTAATAGCTCCTCTTCATTCCTGAAGAATTAACCCACATCAAAGAGACGAGAACTTAATACCTTCACGTTGACATTTTTTAGTCGGAAACAACCTCAACTTCATACTTCATCATCTGCTCGTCGCTCCGTGTGCGACTGTACAGTGATGATTGGTGGTGAAGTTGACCTCTCCGTTGGCCTGGTGAGGACTTCAACAGGACACGCACGGCGCTCGTTCGCCTCATTCTGTCTGCTCACCCAGCTATGAAAATGCTTTAAGTCCGGACTCGTGAGAGGCGCCAGCTTGCTGGTCCATCCTTTTGTCCGATCGGAGCTTAGTGTGTGAAAAGGCAGCTAAAAATCTGGACATTAGTGACAGCTGGGTGGCCTGCAGAGCTATGACCTCCCCAGCCATATTATTCTAGGTGCTGCTGTTGTTGAATTTGACATCTACTGCATTCATAACTTTAAAACAAATCCTAAAAAAAGCACTGAAGGCTTTTTTAAAATAGGCGTAGATTTCAGGGATGATGCAGGTGATACAGTATGTCGCCCTCAATATGTACAACATGCTCATCTGTCCCCAAATAAAAGCATGAAGGAAGCGAAGGACTTTGAAAAACCAGAATAATGTTACTTATAGACACAAGAATGAGTCCGACAGGGGCAGGTCTTCGTCTTTTCAGCTCATTCAAACACTGAACAGCTGATATAGAGAAGAATTTATATTTAAAATCAACACAGAATCCCTCAAAGCCTATTCTGTCCTATTTTAAATTGTCACCTGGTTCCTGAATTATGTATTTTTTCCATAAACTGACAGAGAAAAGGCACAACTTGTGTTTGCTGCTCAGAATTTCCAGTCTTAGAACCACCTGCTTAAAGTGTCCCAACGAAACCTGCGTCCACCGTTATGATTGCAGCAAACGTCCGCTCTGCATTTACAATCTCCAACCAGCTGAAGTCATTTTCTCCTGTTTTTCACAGGGTCAGTCAGTCACATTCCTCTGGTCAGGTGTTGATGGCAGAGAGCTCACACAAACAATGTGAAAACAATCTGTGTCACTCCAGCTGAGCTAGCAGTTGCTGTTTTTTTTTTTTTTTTTTCTTCTTGGGCGTCATGGTCAGTCCATGGCATGTGGCGTTCAGGGTCCCAGGCTGCGACAGGCTGTGTGGCCTCGTTTATCTTGTCGACCGCCGGGATCAAAGCCTCCGTAACCTGACTTGTTTGTTGCAACGTTTGTCTTCAAGACAATAAATCAAACCGCGGTGGAACGTAACTAAGTGTTGATTTCACGCAACTTCATACTTCTGCTCCAGTACATTTGTGTGACAGCTTTAGTTACGTTTCAGATTTTTCATCCCCTTCCTGTCCAGTGAAAACCAAATGTGTTCATTTTGAATGTTTGTGATAAACTGAAGGAGGAAGTGTTTCCTTTATGCGTCGAGTTTTAAATTCTCCTCCTTCTTAAACTAAATAAACTCTTTAACACCCTCTTGGATTCACTGTAAAATACATCGCCACAAAGCTGAAAACAGGTTTTTCTGAACTCATGGAAAGTTGACTTTTTAGAGATGGTTGTCACAGGACAGCGACGCTACAAACATATGACGACCTTATAGAATACGATGAAAATGAGCTCATCCTTAAACATCTATCGCAGTAAAACGAAAAATACACATTAATCCAGCAGGAATAAGAATCCAAAAACATCATATATAACAGTGAAACACTGACAGGGACCATTTTACTGCACGACGACTTCTTTTATTGTCCATACATTTAAAGTAAAGGGTCTGAATACTTCCACCATTTAGATGCCATGCACTGACATGTTGCAGACGAAATAGTTTCCACGTCTACAACCACAGCAAACAGATAAAAAAGATTCCAACATCACTATAAATACACACACTATAGGCATCACTATAAATAACAAGCACACACTTAACGTCCGAGACCCGCTTTTACAAAAGCGTGTTTTGTAACTTAATCCTGACACTTGATGATTTTCTTTTTCGTCCTTCTCATCAACAGATGACAAAAATAGTCGACCACTGACTAAAGAGGGTCTACCAGGCCAAAGCAGAGACCGGATTCCTACTTCCTCCTCGGTGAGAGACAGATCAGCTCTCTATCTGTCAAGAGCAGCGGCTATCGACGCGACAGGAGGTTCAGCACAGCCAGTGAGTTCCTGAAATGCCTCTCATTCTTCTCAACACACCGAGGTCAAGGGCTTCAATAGACAGAAACCCCGGAGGCACAATAGGAGCGATGACATTTTACAACAAATCTGTTGCTTGCTCTAAATGTGTACATGTGGTAATAACTCAATAGTTGTGTCCTCTCTGATCTGAATCACATTATCTTTTGTTGTCTTTCAGGAATTCATCAGTACACCAGGAAAAAAGGCCAAACTCAATAAGGTACTGTACAGTTCACTTTGCATCTTTCGAGTGTGGTTGATGGTTTATTTGTGCTGTTTTACACTTTGCTCGCATGAACAAAGACACGACAAAGAGCTCTGAAGTAGCAACATAACAATGCGTAACAATGTCTATTTGTTGTGTTATATTAAAGGTTGCTTCATATATTTTTGCTCTTTCAAAGATAGTGTGATGAAGGGCTGAAAGTTTAGTTATATTTTTAAAATGAAGGCACAAGAGGCGAATTAAATAACATAAGTTATAAGAATAAGTATCATTATTGGCCAAATGTTATTTTTAAATATCTATATCAGTATTCAGTCGGGATTTACCAATCGGTGCATCCCTAATAATAATATACTCCTTTAAATAGTTAGGTATAGTGCTGTAAACTGGAGACATTTTTGATGCTGTTAGCAATGCAAACTGCTTTTAATACCTCAAACAGAGAGTGAGTGAGGTTGGCCTGTATGTTAATGAAATACTGATAATATGACTGATGTAAAACATGTCAAATTGTCCTCTATGAACAGGACAAATTAAGACATTGTCTCTTGTTTTGGTTCAGAAGTTCCCCTCACTCGACTTTTACCTTTAATGATTGTTTGAGGGTTTCCTAAACGATCTGCAAAGATCCTCAACAAGTATCCCTCATACTCATTTTTCATTTCATTCAAGATCCAATGTACAGGAGAGAAGTGTCATATTCTCAAAAACAGAACACTTGTCGTACTTGTCAAATAGACTAGGTTTGCTGTGTGACGTCTGCCTACTAACAGCTATGAAGTGTTTTGTTAACCCCGGTGTGAAAAAAGGATTGTTTGCTGTGAAAACCTCAAGTCAACGCAGAGACAGGTAACGTATGGCTTCACTTCATAAATGCATGCCATTGTAACATTTGCATGTGCTTTAATTAATACCATTTGTGACGACTGAATCCTGACAATGTTACTCCCATCTGTTTTTTTTTTATGTCAAGATGGCTGACGCAGCCAGGAAAGTCACAGTTTCACACTCGTCTCATGATGAAGATGACCTTCCTCCTCCTCCTCCACCGCCTCCCGTACCACCTCGACCCCTCGACTACGAAGGGCCGGCGGCATCAGGCGGCCTCCCTGTGCCTCCGCCTAAAGAAACCTTCTCCACATTCTACCAACAACGGCAGAAGAGTGAGCTGAAGAGGCTGTTTAAACACATCCACCCAGACCTGAGGGCTAGTCTCGACGACGTTGTGGATGAAGACATAATGAAGGCGGTGCAGTCAGGAAATATTCAGGCAGAAGACGCCGCTTATCAGGGAGAAGTCCAGTCCATGAGGTGGATCTTTGAGAACTGGACTCTGGACAATATTGGGGATCCTCATGGAACCAAGAAGCTGCTGGATGAGGAGGACTTACAAGGCGGAGATGTCAGAGGCACCTCCTCTATGTTTGAGCACATTGACAGCAGCCAACAAATGTCTGCATTCGTTACAAGACAGACCTCAGTCAGAGGCGATGTGAGAACATCAACATGGCTGTTTGAGACCCAGCCTTTAGATTCCCTAAATACATCTAAAAGAGAAGAAGGTGAACTGGTTGAGGCAGTGTTGAAAGAGCCCATCCAGCCAGGCGACGTGAGAGGGACTCGGCTGCTTTTCGAGTCCAGACCACTGAGCGACTTGGGCCGTTGCAACTCTGTAGAAGACCATAGCTTCCTGAAACTGAGATCTGAGCTCCAGGAACAAAAAGGAGACGTCCAGAAGACCGTGAAACTCTTCCAGGCAGAACCTTGTTGCGCTATCAGAGACAACAGTGGCAACATCCACGAGATTAAATCCATCTGCAGGGAAGAGATCAACAGCAGCAACATCAGCACTGCACGCTGGCTTTTTGAAACCCAGCCTTTAGATTTGATCAATAGGGGAACTGATGGAGTCAAAATTATCCGAGGAATATCACTGGAAGAGGGTCACAGAGCAGGAGTCGACAGAAAGAGGTGGATGTTTGAGACTCAGGCTTTTGACTCAATACAAGAGGTCACGGGAGGCGACAAATTTGAAGGAACAGTGGCTGATTTTACAGCAGAGGCTGATGTTGTCAATAAGAGGAAGCTCTTTGAGATGCATCCCTTGTCAGCACTGAAGGGAGACTCTGCAGAAAAAACATTGGAAAAGGAAGAAATAATTGGAGGAGATGTCAGGACGTCACTGTGGCTGTTTGAAACTCAACCCATGGAGGCTCTTAATGACAACTGTGAAGTTGGGCGTTTGAAGAAAGTTACCCTTTCAGCTGATGAACAAGGAGAAGTAAAAGGCAAAAAGCAAATGTTTGAGAGCTGCAGTATTCAAAAAACCACCTCATTAAAGGAACAGGAGATTGAAAAAGGAGACGTCAAAGGATTCAAACATCTTTTTGAAACAATTCCCCTGAGCAAACTTGCTCATTCTGATGAGGAGAACAATGAGATTTGTGCGAAGGAAAATGCAATTGCAGCTGGAAACGTAAAAGGTAACAAATCATTGTTTGAGACAACTCCTCTATATGCAATAAAAGACAGCTCTGGAAATCTCCATAAGGTCACAGCAGTCAGTCGGGAGGAGTTCATCAAAGGGAAGGTCCAGAACTACAAGTGGATGTTTGAGACCAAGCCGTTAGATCAGCTTGTAGAAGGAAAGGGAAATGTTGAGGTAATCAAAGGCATCACCAGACAGGAGGACACAATGGGCGATGTCAAGACGGCAAAGTGGCTTTTTGAAACTCAGACAATCGATGGGATCCATTCCAAGTTCAACCAGACAGAGCAAAGTTCATCTGCAGATGAGGAGCTTCGTAAAGGTGATGTCAAGACCTGCAAATGGTTATTTGAGACACAGCCTATGGACATTTTGTATGACAAAACAGAAAAAGTGAGTGATAGAGATGCCATTGACAGTACCGACGTCAAATCTATGACATGGCTTTTTGAATCACAGCCTCTAGATAGCATCAGAGATGGCGAGGAGTACAGTTTGAAGCTCTGCAACACCATAAAGGATTCAGTCAAATCTGAGGTTGGCGTCCAAATGGTCAAACATCTTTTTGAAACAGAAACCTTGGACAGAATTCGAAAGGATGCAAATTCAGAGCAAGAAGTAAGATGTGTCAGCCAGGTCAACTTACAGTCGGGTGATGTTTCAAGAGTCAAAGAACTTTTTGAATCTCAGTCACTCGATGAAATCGGATCTGAAATAGTGTCACCTGATGTTCAGAACCAAGATGAACACATTGAGAAAGGGTCAGTACATAAATTCACTTGGTTGTTTGAAAACCGCCCCATGAACATGATCAATAAGGATGAAAATGAAGAAAACATGCAGAGAGTGAGTAGTGTTGAGGGTGGAGATGTACAGAACAAAAAATTCATATTTGAAACCTCCTCTCTCGACAAAATTCACGATGAAGACCTTGAACAGAAGTCAGTCTGTGTGGAGAAACCTGTGAGCAGTGTTGATGTGAAATCAAGCACCATGATGTTTGAGTCCCTGCCTTTGTATGCTATTAGAGACAAAGAGGGGCAGTTTCATGAGGTAACAACTGTACAAAAAGAAGAAGTAATGAGTGCAGACGTAAGAGGTGCAAGGTGGATGTTTGAGACAAAACCCCTTGATGCCATCAAGGCAGAAAATGAAGTTTACGTCATCCGAGCTGTGACCCAAGAGGATGTCAAAAAAGGGGACGTCAAATCAGCCAGGTGGAAGTTTGAAACACAACCCCTGGACTCCCTCACAAACCAAGACGAGCCCTCTGTTAAGGTGATCGAAGACTTGGGAAGCAGCAACGTGCAGCTAAATAAACAGATATTTGAATCTGAACAGTCGTCCAAGAAGTTTGTGAGAATGGTTAGTGTCACTGACGTTCAGCGCGGCGATGTCCGGACCTCCACCTGGCTGTTTGAGAATCAAAGCATTGACAGTCTGAAAGGGGAACCTGAGGAGCAGAGTCCAGTAAAAACAGTTCACAGGGAAGACAGCCAGAAAGGAGATGTGAAACGCTGCACTTGGCTCTTTGAATCACAGCCACTGGACAAGATCAAGGAGCCCGAGACCACCACGGTGCAAGGTGTCGAGGAGGAGATACCAAAAGCTGATGTGAAGTGCACCACCTGGCTCTTTGAGACGACTCCACTGGACAAAATCACTGCCAACAGTGTGGCTGACAGCCTTTCATATCTGCATCAAATGAGTGTTGTTCACTCAAGTGGCATCATAATTGAAGCAAGTGAGAGTAGGAACGTCAACATGGCAAAATATCTGATTGAAACCAGTGAAGGGGTGCAAATCCAGAAAGAAGAGGTCGTTGGTGGTAACATCAGGAACATAATGTTACAACTTTTACTCAAACCAACCCTAAAACCACAAGTGACTCTTCTGAGAGAAGTGGAGCAAGGTAAAGTGAACACCACAGTAGTAGAACTTCCTGTCTATCAGTCCACAACTATGAGCCTCGAGAGGGATCAAAGAATACAGAACATTGTCCAGATGATTGATGAACTTCTCATCCAGGATAAGGATTTGAAAAAAGGAATCTTAATGCAAGAAACTGAAGGTGGACAAGCAGAGATGTCAGTTTATTCACTCATCTGCCACTCTGAAACCAAAACCGAGAGTCACGTAATAGAGCGAGGAGACGTAAAGTCGACTATTGGAAATCTGTTAGCGACAGCCAACAGTCAGAGGACTGCGGTGTCATGTAGAGTGGATGAAAATGAAAAGGGGAATGTGAACTTGTACAAGAGCTGCATTGAGAAAGGAGATCTTCACTACCTAAAGAGCCTTCAGACCGAGGCAACAGGAGATGAAGTTGATCACAGCCTTGTGGGTAAAGAGCAGGTTGAAATTGTTCAAGGGGATGTGAAGGAAGCTAAGAGAAGCCTCTGTCAGCAGAAAGAGCAGGTAGAGCGAACCATTTCTGATGTTTTGCCAGGAGACGTAAAAAACACCAAAAAGGTGTTTTCGTCTGAGTGCTCCTTCAACGTTGAAAGCTGTGTTCCAAAGGAAGAAATAATCCGTGGAGATATCTCCTCTGCAAAGCAACAACTGGCAGTAAAGCAACCTATAATGGTAGAAAAAGAGGAAATTGTGGCAGGTGATATCAAGGCAACACTGCAGTCATTAGAACGTGCAAAGCAGCAGAGCCTGTCCGTAGAGCGTGAGATAATTAAACCTGGAACTATCTACGACATGGACTTGTCCCAAGCTCCTGAAACAGAAGGAAATCAAGCACAAAAGGAGATCATTATATCTGGAGACGTGAAAGCAGCCAAAAAGTCTCTTGAAATGGCGAAGCAGCAAAGCATGCATGTGGAACGTGAAGTGATCGTTCCTGGAAAAATATATAACCTGAACGTCTCAGCACAAGAGGAAACCTCAACCTCAACAGTGATGCAATCTTCGTCTTCCTCAAGATGCCAGCAAGTCAAGACTTACCCTAAGGTCAGTGATGCAGTGAAAGATCAGGAAAGCCATGTTTCCTTTGACGCTTGTCCACAAAATGCAGTTATAGTCAGTAATGGTGCACCAGAGTCACTGCCACTGTCTTTTCTAAGCTGTGAGTGTAATGGTCAGACAAATGAGGACGAGACAGGAGAAGTTATCAGAGGTGATGTAAAGGCAGCCATTAAGTCTCTGCAGAGTGCAGCCACGGGGCAGAAGCTCCTAGATAAAGAAGATATTGTAAGAGGTAATGTCCAGTTGGCTTTGCAATCTCTTGAGAAGTCTAGTGTAAATGTGTCCAAAGGAGACTTTAAAGCTGCAATGATATACAGGAACTCAGGGAGGGCTTGTTCAGGAAGGAGCAAGACTGTTCACAAGCAGTGTGTTGTGATGTCTGTGCCTCCATCTGACACAAACCTGTCTCCTTCAATTTCAGTAACCCGCGAAGAGCATCCATCCATTACAACACCTGTAGAAAATGGAAACTCTAAATCGTCCAGCTCTGAAAGTGTTATTCCACCTCCTCTCCCTCAAAAGACAAGTGAAAAACCGCAAGACGAGAAGCCAACTTTGCCACCAAAACCACAATGGACAAAATCTGTAGTCGTGGAAGAACAGGATATTCCACTATCATCCTCTGAAGTTTCCTGCCCCGTTAAAGATAATGCAAAAAGTGCAGTCATTCCTCCGAATGCGAAACAAAGCAAGCCAATTCAGATGCCCCTTACAGATAGATTACAAGAAACAACAAGACATAGCAATGGCAGTGAGACAACACATGAAACATATGACCAAAAATATGTTAAAGAAGCAGTGAAAGCCTTAAATCAAACCAGTGAGTCTCTAGAAACAATCTCAAAGCCTCAGGAAATTAGGAAAAATAATACAGGCAACATGTCAGCTTACCAAGCTGAAAAGAAAGTCACGGTACCAAACACTGCTGAAGTGGAAATGGAACGAAATGTGATACAGAAAATAAATGCAGCTGAGGAGATCCAAATGTGTATGAAGAACTATGCAGAAGATGATAAACATGAAATGAACATGAGCTTGCAGGTTGCTCTGCAGAACTTTGAAAGAAAAGGTAACGAGACGCTTAACAAAAGAGGTCCTTCGTTGTCCAAGAAGGTAAAAGTAATAAACGATCCTGTTAGTGAAACTGCTCTACAACATAAATCGCATCCTAGTTCGACCAATAAACAACACATGACTGATGTTCAAACGTCAGAGACCAACAATCCAGACGCCTGCTGCAAACAGCAAAACAACCTCACTGAAAAGCAACAAAATCACCAGGAAAAAGTCGTTCTTAGGGCGAAAAAAGTAAAGGAGACAGAGGCTGAGAGACGACAGAGGCTCTCCGTCCACAAGGAGGAGATTATGAAAGGAAACGTTAAGGCGGCCATGGAAATTTTTGAAAATTTACGGAAACGAGAGGAACTCAAAGGAATCCTTTCCCAGGTTCAGGAGATCGAAGGAGAGGCCAGCAGCGCAGACGACAGCTCCTTGAAGACATTATATAAGAATGTTCCCGACTGGGTGGCTACACAGAGTAGAAATGCAAAGCAAAGTAAAATGGAGGAAAAGAAAGTTGAAGTAGAGTCACAGGACGACGATCTAGAAAGCATCTCCTCAGTTGAGACTGCGTTTGAAGATCTGGAGAAAGCAAGCAAGGAAATTATGAATCTGAAGGAAGAGACTTTAGCTAAACTTCTTGACATTGAGGAGGCAATCAAAAAGGCTTTGTACTCGGTCTCCAATCTGAAATCAGAGGCTGATATTGCAGGGTTGTCAGGTCTATTTGATGAGTCTTTAAAATCTGAGCAAAGCTGTCAACCTGCCAACAACATCAGGAAAATAAGTATTGGCTCAAGCAAAACTAAAACAGGTCATACCAAAGAGAAAACTGACGTGAAAACCACTTCAGACTCAAGTCCTGTAAAACAAGACGCACCCAGACCATCTCAGAACAAACCACTCGTCAGACAGTCATCGTCCCAGTCTTCTCCGTCGTTCATCTCTATTCACTCAGCCGCCAGGAGGCCAGCCGAGAAGTCCCCCATGTCGACATTTAAACCAAAAACAGAGGCTGATGCTCAGTGTTGCCGCACTGCAAATCCTGGACAGGATTCTGCTGAGACTTCGAAAAATCCCCAAAGCCCCGCGCAACGCAAAGTCAGCGTGCTCGAGGTTAAAACGGTTCCAGAGCAACCTGCAGGAATAATCGGCACAAAGACGGTGAGTGAAACATACGAGGAGACCGACGGCTTCGGCAACGTCTTCGTTTCCTCCGTGACCTCAACGTTCGTCACCAAACAGTCTGACAGTAAAACGCCTGCACTGTTCGAAGTAGTTGGAAATCCAGCCAGATATGAAGCAGTGACGTCACCTTTAGTGCGAAGATCAGGTCGCCCTTTTGAAGATAAAGTGAAGAACAAAGCCAAGGAGGAAGGGACTGTGTTTGTAACATTCAGCCAACCAATGGAAAAACACTAAAATGCCACTTTTTCTTTGACTTCAGCGATCACTTATTCCATTTGTGTATTCCTTTTATCCCTTTTAAATGAAAAGGTTTTGTAAGTCGAAAAAAATGCTGAAAAAGAGCTTGACTTTTAATTAAAATGACTTGTCTTATAGATTTTTTACTGTAACCATATGATAAAGTGTAAATTCTTTTATTAAGGCTAAGCATATAGTTGATATTTTATGTTCTGTTGTGTAAATTGTCAAATAAATGACAGTTAAAGAAATATGTGACTGTAAAAAGTGATTCCTAGCCTTTGTGTCGGTTTTTCATTCTTACTCACGCAGCATATTAAAGGTTCAGTTTGTGATATTCACTGACACCTAGTGGTGAAGTTGAAGACTGCATCCATCTGAAACATGGAAGTCCCTGGTCGGAGCCAGAGTTTGTTTTGTTAGTTCTAAGCCTTTTAGTTAAGGATATAATAACTCTGGTCCAGACATAGCTCCTACAATGATACGTCCAGGACAGAAGAAGAACACACATTCTCCAATATACTCTTATTTCAGGCTGGAGGTGAACAAAAATATGTCCAAAAGTCACCTGGGGAGCAGCGTCATGTGGTCACCAGGCCAAACCACTGCTGACCATAAAACAAATCTACTGAATAAACACACTCTAAAAACAGGAGTATTAAATATATTTCTACTTCTTCGGTTTATTGTGCTCAAGCAGGTTTTGTGTCTCTATTGAAAACACAAATAAAAGGCATAACTATTAAAAAAAAGTGCACTTCCACAATGTTGGTTTGTTGTTTGATTTCTTCAAAGCCCAGTAAAGGGTTGAAGTACTGAGAATGAACTGGAATATGGCATCTCTGTCTTATTTCACTGTGTCCTTGTGATTTAGAAACAAACAAACAAACAAAAAAAGATGGATATATCTGTAAAAATGTTAAAAACTGAATCTGTTCTCATCATCGTAGTTCCAGTCGTCGGTCAAGGAAATGTGCTCGGCCTGTTTGACGCCCGTGTATCCCATGGAAAAAATGGTGGCCAATAAACTTATCCTGCACAACAACTGTTTCTGCTGTAAACACTGTAAAAAGAAGCTCAGGTGAGATATTTTCGCTGTTTAAAGAAAAAAAATCAGTTCGATCAACTCTTACTCATCCTTTTAAAAACACAATCATGGGTCAGAAAGTAACGTCTATGTTAGATTTGTGAATTTTAGAAAAAAAATATGATTATTTTCAATCTCCAGTCATAAACTGCCTCTGATTTGCTATGAATAACTAATTCTAAATGCCTGATTTAACAATATATGATTTAAAATTGTGTTCAGTTTCACAAAATACCGTTTTATCTTGATTGCAGCATTCACAACTATTCATCTCTTTATGGAGAATTCTACTGCACTTCTCACTATCAACAGCTTTTTAAAAGAAAAGGAAATTATGATGAGGGATTTGGGCACAAGCAGCACAAAGACCGCTGGCTTCAGAAAAACATCGGGATAGATGAGCCGGATGCGAAGTCGACTCCCGCAATGACAAAAAGCAAAGCAAACACTCCCGAGTCTTCAGTCATGTTTTCTACAAAGTCACCGGCAACAGAGCTGAGACGTAACAGCGGCGCTGATGTTAAGGGTAAACTGAAAATGAGCTGGCCACCAGAGAAGAAGAGTTCAGGGGTTAAACGATCGCAACTGAAATATGAACCAGCTCGGAGAAATGAGATCCTCGACTTCGGCAAAGAGGCCGCACAGAATATACGCTTTTCAGAGATTCAGAAAAATGACAACATCCAGGTAAAGCAAAGCCACGGGCGAATGAAAGACAAAGTGCAACGATTATCGAGCTCCTTCACGTCTGAGTTCAAAGAGGAATCTGAGAGAGCAACGTTTAATTCAGCTGGAAAGTTGACATCAGAAGAGATGAATCCTCACAAAACAAGGCAATTTAAAGATAGCATCTCTCAAAGAAGCCAGAATGTTTCTATTACTGCCAGAAACCAAACAATAAATCAGACAAATACGGCAACTGCTGCAAAAACAAACTATAATCCAACATCGAACAGGCATCAAACATCTTCTTATCCAAATAAAGTAAAGAAGTCTGTGCGGTTTGCTCCAGATGTCGATGTTCAGGACGATCCATCCTCCTTGTTAGCAGAAGATGACGAGTACAGTAACCAGCTGTCATTTCAAACTGAGCAGAACAAAGAACCCAAAGATGTGGACGATGTCAGAGAGAAGAACGGTGATGATGTGGCGTCTGAGCTCAGAAAGCAGGAAAGTGAAGCGAACTCTGAAGCACTTCAATGTAAAAGCCACGAAGAAACAACCAATGAGATGAATCCAGAGCAGAAGGTAGAAGTGGACAGAAGTGTGGAGATGGAACCGACCGGAGACACAGATGGTTTTATTAATCTGGACAGAGTGGTGGAGGATGAGGCATCAGCAGAAGGTTTCACTGAAAGACTCAACTCAACTCAGCCAGTTGTAAACCTTGACGTCAGTCCAAATCCAGGAACTCTACACACCTCCACGGAGCAAATAACCACTGAGGAGGCAAGTCTCGGAGGCAAAGAAACTCAGGTTGAAAAGACTGAACCAGCAAAGGAGCAGGAAAACGGTGGCGATCAGAAGAAAGCTGTCGTCAGAACAAATTCTCTGAAGGGTTCAGAAAAGACGAGGGCTAAACTGGGATCCTGGTCCAAAGGAAAGAGTCCTTTGTCGAAGCTTTTCACGTCGAGTGGAAACGAAAAGACGAACAAAGCTGAACCAAAGAAGCCAGATGTGAAACCTGGTGGTGGATTCTTAGGGAGGCTGTTTCAGTCGTCGTCAGAGAAGAATGAAGACGCCGTGAGATCAGACAAAGAGGAGAAAAACACAGAGGAGATGAACACACTGGAACGAGAAGCCGCCGACCCTAAAACAATAGATAGTGTAAAAAGTGGTACTGAAAATACACCTACAGAGGCCATGAACCTGTATGAGACATCATCTAGCAAACAAGGTGATGGTGAAGCAGCTGCAGTCAAAGCTGATGCTCAAGAGTCACATTCACTAAGTAGTCTGGGCTCGTCTGTCACTGATCCTGGACCAGCTGAGTCGAAAGATCTTCCCTCTGTTGTGTCAGCAGTAAAGCATGACGAGCCGGACAGTCACTTGAAAGCTGACAGAATAAGTGGAGACGCTGCCGGTTCTGTCCCCGTCGAACCAGAAGATGCCAAGAAGCCGGATGTGAAACCCAGAGGTGGACTCTTCGGGAATGAGGACGCGGTGAGATCGGCTGAGCAGGACGGAAGAAATGACGAAGATGAGAAAACCACAGAGGAGACGGAAAAGGAAGACGGTGGACCTCGAGTCTCTGCAATCAAACAAGACCCCGAAAAGGACGTCGACGCCAACACAACGGATAAAAACACGACACCGAGTCTGTCTTTCACTGATCCTGCACTAACTGAGTCTGAACATCTCCCCAGTCAGTTAATAGTCGA
>JAPQRN010000010.1:21899628-21923082 GCA_037367275.1 Coranthus polyacanthus
GATTTACTTGGGTGATACAACAAATCAGCAAACGTTTCACGAGTGAACAAAATCACTACTTATATTGTTTTTTTTTTCATTTGCTGCTGGGTTTAATTGAGAACAGAGAAGCTGTAACGTTTGTCTTTGGCACCTGAAAAAAATCTGTTTTCTTTAAAATCTGACAATAAAAATGCAGTGTAACTTTTGGTTAATAACTGTGTATATTCTTAGTGATTCTGCCAGAAATAAAAAGGTAATAAATGAAGAGTCAAGAGAAATAACTCGGTGTAAGTGTCTTGAAAATAAAGTGTAAATATGCTGATATGAAGCCTTTGTTGTTGTTGTTGTTGTTGTTGTTGTATCAGTTGATGTTATCGACGATTGAATCTGAAATTTTGTTGTTAATTGATTTCCAACTAATAACTCAGAAAAACCCACGAACATCTTTTAATTTTTAGGTACATTTCAAATGACATATACATCTGTTTTGCTCTACTTACAAGGAAGTGTTTATTTGGTGAATTTGTTAAATAAACTACTTTTTGTTCTACATAATGAGTGAATACATGTATTTAATCTGATTCAAAATGGGACATTAAGTCGTGTGATAGAATGATGTATGAAATCTATGAAATAACTATGTATAAACGAAGTCTAACACGTTTTTAAACATGTTTCAAACAAAAGCACATTTGTCATTTTTAAAGTCTGAAAGTGTGAAATGGATGTAATCACTGTAAACACAATAAACTTAGCTGGATTAGGTTTCTGTAGATTTAAATGAGAAAATAATAGCTGAAAAAAAACGACTCTTTCATGGATACTTTTATGTTCAGCTCCAGATTAACTGATTCATTTCTGAGCTTGATATTCAATAATAATAATAAAAAGAAATTCAGGGAATAACGAAGAGTGACGGATGATATCGGCCAATTAATCCACTATCATTATGAATATTATATTTCATTTTTGCAGTTAGATCCTCCTAAATCTTACCCACTGCCCCTTTAAGTAATGTTTAATTAGAGCACGATTCGTGATCATTTAATTCATGAATTAACGTGTATGTGACATTTCACCATCAGATGCTTTTTTTTTTATTAATATAATGTAACTCCCAATAATACCTCTTCTCTCTTCAGATGCACATTGAAATATTATAATCTGTCTTCAGATCCTGGACGACCTGCAGACACCTTCACCTCAGCACATCTCAGCACCGTAGCTGTAACTTGTTTCTTTAGTACGTTTCAGGTCGCAGCGGTTTTGCTGTTTCTACAATAAAGAAAATCTCAAAGGCATAAATATATGCATTTCCTGTCTAAGTGTCGAAAATCCAGGGCTGTCAACATAAAAAACTGGCCTAGGAGACCAGAGCGTCAGGTCTGTCTCTGTCTACATTTCTACTGGCTGTTTCTGTGCAAAGAATGACTCCTGGAAAAAAATACATGACTTCGTATTTTTAGACGTAAGTTCAATGGAAGTCTATGGGAGCCAGGGCTTTTTGGAGCAGCACCTAGTGGTTGTCGGCGGTATTACAACTTTAAGATCCTAATGCTTTTGCTTCAGTTTGGAGATGAAGTTCTTGCCGCTTGGTTAAAATGAAAAAATAAATTAAAAAGTTATCGGACAAATAATAATAATAATTACAGATACCTGAAAAATCTAACATCTCACTTTGTTACCTGCCTCCTCTGACCAGGACAGACATTTGCAGTGAACCTGTTCATGTCCTTGTCTTGCACTTGAGTCGACACACCAGTAGGGGGTGCTACAGCATCTACTGTGTCTCTTGAACAGAGTCCAGTGGAGTCCAGAGAGTCCAGTTGAAGCCAACTCGACTTAAATGGAAACGTCGTCACTTTTTACGTTTGATGAGTCATATTTTGCACATTAAGACAGTGGAAGGTTTTTGAGCAGTGGAAAAAAAAAAACAACCTCAAATCTCGTTATTTACATTTTATTAACAGACAAATACATTAGTAAAGGTGGAAAAAACAGGCTTTTTTTTATCTCTACAGCGGTGAATACGATCTAAGAAACAACGAATAAGTAAATAATTCAGACTACAGCTTGGTTGACTTGAAGTGTGAAGGCGTGGGTACTTCATGTTTCTTCTTTTTCCTGTGGGAGAAAAGAACACATATGGATGTCTATCATCATTGCACGAACATGACGGAGTTTCCACAACGTGAATGTCAAAATACGCTGCGTTATTGATGATTATTGTTTGATTTATTCAGAAATAGTCAGCGGGTCCCACAGTAAACACACTGGAATGTGTCGTGTTCTTGATCGACATGTACTGGCTGAGCCGGGTCGTAGTTTCGTCGAGATGCCGCTCACCTGCAGTTGCTCTCGGCCTCATCGGTTGAATCGGGAAGCTCTCTTCTCCTGGTCTCCGGAAGCAGGAAGCCGAGAGCTCCGCTGACGAGCGTAAGGCTGCTGTAGACTACGATGGGTATGGACCAGTTGTATACGGCCAACATGTTGAGCACCGGAGACAGCAGACCTCCGAGTCTGCTTGCAATAGAGCCCAAACCAGAGGCAGTTTGTCTGAAGCAGAAAGTACAGAGGATGTGGTGTCTGTTACAATGTCTAGTATGTGTCTCGTACAGTGGTGGGAGAAGAAAAATGAAAGACATAAGAATATAAGGAAAACAAGAGGCTGCTGTGGGGTTTTGTTCCAGACTCACCTGAAAGATGTTGGGAACAGCTCCTGAACATACACGTTGCAAACGGACGCCGCCCAGTTCGCGAAGATCCGTCCTAATGTGGCTAACGTTGTGACGGCTACAGCATTATCTTCAACAGAAAAACAGAACGTTAGACAACAGACAACACAGTCCATGCAACAAAACACAAGCTGGTAGCTCTGAGACAGTCAGTCACTTGACTTTAGTAACATTTAATAGATGATTTAATGATTGTGTCGAGACCATCTGTAAGAATTCATTCGATGTCGCCTGGTTTGAAACATGGCTCTGCTCCAGGAAACACGTTGTTTAAAAGATAGACCTTTGTGTTTTCTGGAGAAGGCAACACGAGCATCCTGCTGAACATTCATTAATATTTACACAGACTTGTATTTGTTTTAGTTAAAATCAGAGCTCGGCAAATGTGAAGCAATGTATAAATAACTTATAAACATGTATAACGGCAGGATTTGAAGGACTGAACCTAAAACCCACAGCTTTGTAAATGACTGACACGTCTTTCTACAGACTTTGATGAATCAAATATAGGACGAGAGGGATTCTGGTAATCCAAATTAAGATGTTATTATTGGCTACAAATCATTTATATTCTGAGCTGCTAAAGATTTTCTTCTTACAAACAAACCAACCAGCGTGAGGTTATGATGTTTTAGTTTGAAGAAATACTGTTCATCTGTCACGAATCCAAAATGAACTGTTCAACAAAGTTAAGGCCACTATTGATCTCTTTGTAAGTTTCCCCAAATTGAATGTAATGAATGAATTATGTTACACTGACAGAGAGTGGATGTTTGGTGAAGTCTGAAACCCTCCTGCTGAGTTCAACTCAGATTTGACTTCCTTTTCCTCATAACATTTGACAAAGGAAACAATGTTGTACAACGAGGCATTCATGGTGCATCTCTATGAGGCGTGTCCGTCGGTCAGTCTCCATTACGTTTAAAACACGACGCGAGGATGAAATGAAAAAACTTCGGTCAAAAGTCAAGGTCGCTCTGACCTCGTGTCTGTTCAGTTTAATGAATGCAATGTTTGACTAAAGAATAAACCGATTGGATTTTGGAGGCCAAAGGCTGTTGAACAAACTTATAAAGGATGTATCTGATTGGTTCTTGTCGGGCTAAACGCTCACTCGATGTCTTACCAACAACCAAGAAAGATCCCAATTTGGAAGAGAAAGCTTCAGTTTCAGAAGTAACAGAACGGTTCAGAGTTGACTACGAAAGAGAGACTAAGCAGTTGGTCCGATTCGGATTTAGGTCTATCTCACCACCAGGAGGCTCTGACGTCAGGATGTGGGCGACGTGTGATCAACACACTGGCTGAACAGTTTCCTTGAAGAAAAATGAGACCCTGAAACAACCTATTCTACACATTCCCCTAAAATGACCCCTAGACGCGTGGGGTCGATCAAAAGATGTCTAGACAATGCCATGGTTACGCTTTGGTTTAGGCATAAAAACACCTTGGATAGGGTTAGAAAAAGGCTCAGGTTCGGGGTTCCACCCCAACCACCTCCTACTAAGGTTTCTGCAACTTAATGAGGTCACTTGGCCCATGTCTGAGGACTAACACTGACGCCTTAGGAGTGAGAAGGAGTCACCTACTCAAGCCACTGTAGAGCGAAGGTCAGCAGGTCGATAGGGCTAATAGGATACACCCTCGCATTTGTCTGTAGAAAGTTCTTTTATCATGTTTGTCATGTTGTTACAAACCACTACCGTGCGTTTTACCTTGTCCAACGGCGAGCATCGAGATGCACAGGAGCCCTCCGATCAACAGTGTCGATATCAGTGATATTTTCCTCCCCAGTGCTTCTAACAACCAGATGCAAACGATGTGAGCCGGGACTTCAGTCAGACCGAATATGAGCTGTGTCAGGAAGATGTCCAAGCCAAGGTTCCCCACATTGAATGAAAGGCAGTAGTAGGTGACATTCAGCGAGAACCTGAGGAAAACAGATCGGTCACGCAAAGGAAATGAACAGAGTATGAAATATATTAATTGTAGCGCGTAACTCACCATCCCAATATTAACGTTAAGAAATACTTCCTAAGCACAGATGATTGGATAAGAGATATAATGCCTCCTTGTTTTGGAGTTTCTGTCACAACAATCTGTAATGCACAGGGAGTGGACACAGCATCATGGAAACCTGAACTACACCATGAAATCCAAAACAACAGCGCTGTCAGAGGTGTCGATTCGGCTCTAATTTGTCAAATCATCGCCCAAGGAGCCGCGTTGTTTTGTCCGAGTTAACTCCACGCGTCGAGCACAAAGAGTTTCCATTATAATCCAGCTCAACTACAGTTAAATAACATCTGACGCTGTCTCTGTAGTTGCAGCCGTTGTCTTGGATTATATTACACCAAACAGGTTTTCATTATATTCCAGACATTTTCTTTTTGTGAGACTTTTTGAATTTGATTTCTTCGAGCGCTGACGTGTTTGTGCCAAACAGATATTGGTGGATGAGTCCGAGTGTCCACTACACACTGGAGTTACTTGAATGGATGTGTCTTTTGATGAAGCTTCAGTACCTTTTCCAGCAGAGACTCTGGGACTGTGCGTTTGTTGATGGCTGCCGCCTTCTTGATCAGCTGTTTGGCCTCTTCTACCCTTCCTCTGCTCAACAACCACCTGGCCGACTCCGGAATGAACCTGACAGAAACAAAGACTGTTAATGCAGTCAGAACGCTTTTGATTTACAACGGGACTAAAAAAGATGGTCGAGCGCACCATAGGTAGAATGCAACTACAGCGAGTGGAGCCGCCGTGGCCAGCTGAGCTACTCTCCAGTCTCGGATGAGGTAGACCACACCGGCGAGGACGGCCTGCCCGACTGCACCACATATCTGAGTCACGCACGCTCCCCATGACCTTCTGGACACGCCAATCCACTCTGTGGCTACAAGCAGCAAGAACATGTTAAGTACGTACCATGACAGACCTCCTCTTGACGAGGATCTTTCTGCTTTAAAGGTTCAGAGATGTTTTACAAAACGCAATTATGTTATTTCTTCACGCTTCTGTAAATAGGTAAATAGAAGATCAAGCCTTAAAGGTTCTAGTTTTTATTGCATTTTATACACAAATGAAAACATAAGTATGAATACATTTTGTACAGTTAGATCCCCCTGAACCTAACACACTGGACCTTTAAGTTTACGAAATAACGCGTCCGCTGCATTGAAGCCAACATTGTGTGAGTTTACCTGTATGTTAATAAGTGTTAGATAGTAAGTTATGGAGTATACTTTACCCAGAATAACACCATTCATTCGAAACCCTCCGTAGCCCAATCCTGCCATAAACTGCGATGCCAAATACAGGGAGAAGTTTGGACACAGAGCGGTTGTTACTGTAAATATGAGCATGATAACCACTGGAATCTGAGCTGCTCGTTTACGACCGAACCTGAAGGGAATAAAACAGCTCCGGTCAGAACGATCTTCAAAAAACACACAATCTGCACCACTTTGAGAAGACTTACGATTCAGCAAAAGGTCCAAAAACGAGACACCCAAAGAGAATCCCAGCCATGAATACAGCCTGCGCCACTTCCAATAAATGAGCCCGGTCACAAACTAAATCAAACTGCAAAAGGATGACAAACAAAGAAATGAAATGGTCGACGAGGAGGAATTTACAGTTTGTGATGTAGATAGGGGATTGTGGGTCATCTCTTACATCAGTGACTATGGTGGCCGTGTACAGCGTGTTTTTGTACACCCATCCATTCTGGCAGCTCGTGGTCTCGTTGAGTCCGCGCTCCCTGATGGCATCGATGTCCCGGTCCACAGGCACGAACATCTGACACCTGCTGAAGGTCCCGTCCGTCTCCCGGGGCAGAGTCAGGTTCAGCTGCTCCTCCGTGGTCAGGTTCGGGTCAGCCCCGAGGATCCAGTCTGTGTCACAGTGTCGCTCCGGATCCGCCTGGATGAAGAACACGCTGGCGAAGTGAAAAGGCAGAATAACATTTGGGAAACAAAGAGCAAAGAGGGTGAGTTTCTGGAATAGTCCGAATTCTCCGACGCTCTTCAGGATTTCACCAAAATCAGCCATGTTTTGGAAGCGGACTGAGTTTTGAAACGCTGCCAGAGGGCGACCTTTAAACGATGCCCATTAATGTTTAAACCCTGCTCTTTATCATTCAGCAAGGATGAGCCAGCAGAACGGGTCGTTCGTTTTACACAAAGAGCTGATGTAAGGACAGCAGTTTTCTTTCTTTCTTTTATTCTACCTCTTACCTAATATTTACACGTGTTTCTTCTGTCAACAGGGCCCTGTCGCGAGCACTAAGCGAATCTTGCAGAAGTACATTTTAAATG
Source organism: Coranthus polyacanthus (assembly GCA_037367275.1). Classification (NCBI taxonomy): domain Eukaryota; kingdom Metazoa; phylum Chordata; class Actinopteri; order Kurtiformes; family Apogonidae; genus Coranthus; species Coranthus polyacanthus. The sequence goes on from JAPQRN010000010.1 coordinate 21,906,662, forward strand.
TTGCATAATTGACAAATTCCAGACAAAAGATCCACTGTATCTTTGGTCATTTGTGACATAAAGTACTGCTGATCTTTCACTAACTTTTACAATGTCCTGACAGGTGAACCTGGTTACATAATACGTGTCACAGTGCTGCATTTTTAGTGACACTGTAAAAGAGTAAAGCTATGATAAAATGTAAGTGTAAAGTCAAGGCTGGGCTGTCTTATCTTTCTCACAAAGCAACTCAAAATGTAAGAATATAATGCAATAATTATGCAATAACCAACCATACATGTGTTTTTTTTTTTAATTAAACCAGGCATTGTAGTTGACTCTGGTTTTGACGTCAGAAATCTGCTTTTTTAAATCATATTTTCTACAAATACAAATACTGTCAAACTCAGGGACTTCATGGTTTTTTTTTCTGGCAGGTTGACTTGTGCTTTGGATCCAGAAAGTCCAGCAATAAGCTTCAACTTATTCAAAACGCAGCTGTAAAAACCATAACAATATTATGTATTAGATTCCTGAATAGATTATTCAACAGGTCCAGTTCTCGGCCTACATGGCCTCGGTCCAGGCTGTATTTTTTTCGTACTTCTGTCACTTGCATGTGGTCAGAAAGAAGCTGTCAGAGCAGCAGCGGTCCAGCCTCTTCTGTAAACTCGTAAAGATGCTCATTTAAAGGACAAGCCAGAAGTCCAGAAGTCCAACATAAGAGCTTTAGACAGAACACTAACAGGAAACAACATTACATAGAAACAGGACACACCCTCACACACACGCTCCGACTGGAGTTTGGCTGAAGTTTTGCTTTTCCGTGTTGGAATCACTTTGGGGCTTCGTGGTGGTCGTATTTCTACAGAGAAGAGGAACGCTGATTAACACACAACTGAAATTTAATGGACAACATGTACGGTTCACTCAACACTTCATATCCTCCCTCCCTTATATGTAGAAATCAAAGGCATCTAACTGTCGATTCCAGAAGGACTCAAAGGATCAATTCGTCTAATTCTTTAAAACTGTTATTTGACGTTACATTGAAAAATGTGGGTGGGCAGATGAAAACAGCTCAACGATCCGATTCATTATCTTCATTTTATTAAAACCAACGTTTGGACAAACTGCTGCTTGTTCATCACGGTAGGTGTTAACGTTCTGCAGAGAAACAGCAAATATTTCTTCTAGTGTTTGAAGCCATGCAGAACTCTGAAGTGGATTTATTTTGCACCACCGCCGCCTCACCCCAGGTGTAAACTGTTAGGTGCAGTTCACAGTTCTGTTGAGTTGATGTTGGTGTAGATTCAGATGTGTCTCTTAATCTGGTTCTTCCAGGACTCCACAAGCATCCAGGTGTGTCTGTTTAGGTGTTAGTTCTCATAGTTTGTTCCACTGGTCCAGGATCCAGTAGAAGATGACCTGGACTAACAGCATCACCTGAAACTAAAGCGAAACTAGACCCACGTCTCGTACCCGTTTAGAACATCTATCCCTTTATATGAGACTGTTTATTAGATAGAATTCTATTCTCTAAAATATGACACAATATATTTATGTCCATATAAAGAGAAACAGACGATATAATTTAAATCCAACGAGCACGGAGTCTGAATCAGTAGAGCCACAGTGTGCCTGCTCAGTAGACTGTACAGGGGTTTAAACCCGTTTGAACTTTGACCTTTTGACCACAAAATTAGTGTGTGACCAGGGGGCGGGTCATGGTCAACATCACTGCCGTCTTAGCTCTATTTGTTATGGAGTTACGGTGCTAAAATAATCACACAAACACAAAGACGGCATCGACCGTCTGTAAAAATATGCTCGTGTGCTTCTGCGGAGTTTGTGTCGGAGTCTGTTTGTTTGTTGGCATTAAAAATACGCCTCTTCATCTGGTGTGAATAGAGGATGACTGTACTTAAAGTGTGTAACGTAATGTGACGCAAAGGTACGACCTGGTCCAGCCTCCCAACGACGACAACAAATCTAAAAGCACCGAACCGCCGACTAATCGCGTCGCTATTCGGTGAACGGAATCAGTGTCGCTCTGGATCTGACTGGATGTTTAAAAAACACGAAAACAGACAACGGGAATTAAGAGCTTTGGAAGAATTCACCTAAAAATCACCATCTTCACACGGTCTCAGGTAGACGGTCTCATGAAGGCTCAGGTGATGTGCAAATAAACGTAACTTCATGTGTGGTGAGCAGTTAGAAAAGCATTTCACGTCAACGTAACATGGTCTTCAGTCGTTTATTCCATCTTGTGACTTTATTTAGCTACTAAAAATCATTTGCATGTGTTGACATTTTGCAACAATATCATCTGATAAGGAATCTCTTGTATGTTATCACAAATATTCCACCTCAATTTATGCATTTGTTTATGTACACATTTTATGACTAAGCATATTTAAAAATATATGTAATGATCTGTAAAAAAAAAAAAAAAAAGAAAAGAAAGAAAAGCTTAAAAGAAAAAATGTACTTGCCAATCAGCGGATTAGATTAATGCTCGTCAGCGACTCGAAGAGGCGCAATGACGGGTTGGGTTTTTTTTTTTGGAAGTAAAAAACAAAAAGGGAAAGAAATGAAGAAAATCTGACTTTCAGCTCAAAGCCTTTGACGATTAATAATTTTGCCACGAATATCGCACACACGTACACACATACAAAGGAGGGAAGAGTGTAACCAGTTTCATCTGTCTCGTCAACACAAAGCCATGCTTTACTCATTCTAGAAACGCCTCCGTCAGGTTTCAGCGAGAAAGTCTGCACATCGTGACGTCAAAGCACAGTGTGTCCTCACAAGCCCCACGTAATTCAAAATACGCATGTTAACATATCGATAAGGTGCCAATTGAACAGAAAATCTGTGCATGGTTAGTGACAAAGGCCAACTGTGGAAAACACGACAAAACAAATGTGTACTAAACAAGATGAGTCATTGATCGGGTTCACTCTTTGTCTTAATCAGTATTTACAAGTAAAATGGTTTTCATCTGACATGTACACTTGAACAGTCGATGCATCTACATCGTTACATACAAACCTCGTGGTTGTTTGTGTGACAGTGCACGGAGTCGCCATCGTACGTACATTTACGACATCTTTACACACTCCATTTACATCAGTACCTGAACTCGGAGCTGTAACGCAGACAGCCTTCACACGTGGTTCAAACAGCCATACGGCGAAACGGGGAGTGACGACAGTGAGTGAGTGTTTATAAAGCACAGAGACTACAGTACTGTCAAAACAACTTGACTAGTGACAACAACTGAATAATCCAACAGGCCTGTGGAGAATTTTAAAGGGCCAGTTCAGCCAAAATACGAAGACCAAGTGTTCAGTCATGGAGAAGGTAGTGATGGTGCTGCTGCCACCTCGGGACGGGCGATCTGGATTCGGTTTATGATCTGCTTTTCATGGGAGTCGTACAAATCACGTCAATAAATAACAGAGATGTCAAAATACTCCCCTCATATGTGTTGTTTGTCATTAACGTTGCTAGACTAGCGAGTGTATTTAAGCCTGTTTAGCCTGTAACCTGCAGGTTTTTCTGCCGCTCAGGTCGATAAAAATGACAATTCTGATCAAATTCAGCTTCTAGTGGATGCAGACGTCAGACTGTGGTTTTGAACGGATGCTTTGCCGAAGCGACGGAACAAAAACCAACGTTAAGAGACCTTTCATGTTGCGTAGTCTCTACACGGCTCTCTGACGGTGCTGGGGATAGGTCTGGTTTAATCCATTATCATTCTGGATTAGGGGGAAACAACTAAACCTTGGTTAGTTTGGTTTGGTTTTTTTAAACGAATCACACTTGCCTCGGGCGTCGCTGGACGCAGGAGGCAGCGACGGTGACTTCACATAATAGTTTCGTTTGAGAAGTTGTTTTGGTTGAACATTTAGACAAATTACAGTCACGTCATTTATCAAATTCATTCATTCAACAATCTATAGTTAAATAGTAGTACCTTTAATGTAATATTGTGTTGTGATTGGACTAAGAGACAAATCAATCAGTTATTTCTAGTCTGTTTGAACTTTATAATACGTTAAAATATAAAAGACAGATTATAATTCAAGTCATGAATCGTGATTAACATTGTGATAGGATCTTTCAGTCGGATCGCCCGCTTTACAGATACATGGAATTTCATTTGGTGTTCTTACAGCATCGAGAACTTACATTTGAGTGATTCTACTGCAACTCTTTCTAGAACGAGTTTCACGGTTAGACGAGAGAATTCACCTTCAACAGGGGGACGACGTCTTCTGTGGAAAGTAGCTCCACACTTTTTTCAATGCTGTGAAAAGCACCAATGAAATTCCACGCACCTCCTTCGCTGTGGTGGCGGAGAAACAAATCTCAGAAATAGCTCTTTTTTTTAATTTTTGGAAGAACTGCCCCTTTAAGCTATATTTCACCTTGGTTGAATATTTTCAGTTTTTGAGCGTGCACACGTTCACAGAAGCTCATGAACAGTCAGCCTGTAACACAAACCGCCCAGAGCCCGACGTTCTCCACCAGCATTGAGGATTCTTCTCAGCTTTTAGATCAACATTGGTAAACAGGAAAACTACCTCGTCGGAGCTTCGTCTGGGACTTAGAGAAAAGGGAATTACCCGTGTCTGAGTTTTAGTATTCACCAACAAGCTTGTAAAAAATTTCATTCTGATGACAGTTTCCTAAAGCTGCCTGCTATGCTGCTCGACTCCTCATGAACTTCACATGAAGCACAAACACAAAAACTGAGAGATATAACAGCCTACTGCTCACATACGATAAAAAGAAAATACTAACTATTGCATAGTACAAGAATATTAGACAAGTCTGAATGTGCGTAAATAATCCTGTTTGTAGATACCTCAGAAAAACGCCATCTGACGGACTGCTCCGACTGCATTCACGGGAGCAGTTGTAGTTGCTTTGTATTAATTTTGAATATATTTGTTTTCATGAAACCAATACATGCTAATGCTGTAGGAGGGAAAATTCATTGCACTGCTTTGGGGCTGCTTTAAACGGGAATCTAATTGTTTCCTTAGAATTTAACTAAAATCAATTCTGACTTGTTGAATTAACCAAAACTACTAGTGTTTATCAGATAGGTGTACATAAATTACACCAAATAATCACTGATAAACTCAATTTTCACCAATTGCGCTGGTAAAGTCCAGTTTGACTAAGGCTGATATTACACTTTTCCAATTCAGTGTAGCATAAAGTGCCATAAAAAGATGGCACGAAACTCTTGTGAGTTTGTGGCACAGTTAATTAAAAATAATAATAATAATAAAGGCAATCACTTCCAGTACTGGCAGGAGATGGTTTGGATTGTGCTTATGAATGAAGAGGAAGAAAAGAAAAAAAAAAAAGAAGAATTTAGGATTTAGGAGTTGATATAGTTGATTGCATCTCTTCTCCTGTTTATAAGCGCACTGTAAACGTTTCAAGTGTGATTCCTGTGATGAACTGAGCCTCTCCTCAATGTGGTCCTCGTGCATCCTGCAGTAGTGTCACACTCCTGCCAGCTTTGTGATCCTCCTCCTCCTCCTTCTCCTCCTCCTCCTCTCTTTGGCAGTAGTGGTTTCTTGGAATTGACTACAATGCAACTGTGCATTACCACCGGTTGCTGTCCTTGTTGCCGGCTCTGTTGGACTTAACTGATGCTGAGCTGCGCAAATCCAATGAGTTTAATGTCATCGGGAATTTCAGACTCCTCCACACCAGATGCCTAAACGAGAGACAACACATACCATCATTTATGTGCAGTCAAACTACTGAGCATAGTAAAATACTTCATTTTTAACTGTCGTCCGTTTGTTTTTGCCAACAATAGCCTCGCATAACTTCCCGTCGTTGGTCTGAAAGTCTGAATCATCCAAAAAATGTTTTCACACTGTACGTGAACTGAACCGTGGTTGTTTGACCCCGACCGAGGCCAAACACCAGCTGCTGGGGAGGTTCCACACCTGCAAATCTGGTTCAGGTTGAAGGTGAGAAGTCTGGACCAAACCGGGCAGGTGTGAACGCATCCTAACTGTAATCTGTTCAAAGATTAAAACCCAGCCCTTGTCCAGTCTTATCCCTTATATAACTACACATCTGTGCATATTACAGGTGTCACTATTCTCCAAATCCATGATTTTTGAGTTATGGTTTAGTTCATAACTTGTTTTTCGTTGGTTTGTTTGTATTTTGGGGGGTTCATAAGAAAGAACAAAAACAGGAAAAATGATATTAAATCAATTACAATTTGGAATATCAAGAACAAGTAGATTCACATAAATAACTCACTTCTTTTAAAACCAGTTTACATATTAACAAATACTATGCAGCCGTAAGACAATAAGTGTAATATTTTCAAACTATACAGCTTGTCCTAATTCTGAAAAGAATAAGAACTTTGTGATTCACACGTGTTATAGTGTTAAAAGAGTAAATGAATAAATGAGTTTGTTGCTTAAGTTTGAGACGTTTGTGTCACACATTTGGTGTGAGCTCCCCCCGTTGCGCCCCCCGTCTGCCTTCGTCTGTACTTACCAGTTTAAAGGTCACATTTTTGTTACTGTGAGGATCGTCGACGATCTTTTGCAAGTTTGCAGCAACTAGAGGATTAAAAAGGGAAATGAGAGGACCATGTTAGAAGAGCTACTGATCAGCGACGGACAATGACAACTTCTCAAGAAGTGGTTCAAGCAAGTTTCAAGTGGTTCAAGCAGGCTCATGTGTTTTTTTGTGGCTCAAGTTAAATAAAATACATCAAAACGCATTAAGCAGCGATTCTCTCACATACCAATGACCAAGTCCCTCCCATCAACCAGTCCTGCTGAGACCAATTCCTGAGAAACTCCATCAGCAGAGTCTGAGACGTGAAGGAGAAAGACATGAGACTGGACACTTACGGCAGGGGTTTCAACAAGTTAGATTTACGACTGATACATGGTGAACACAATTAAAATATCTAAAAACTGTTAGGTCATTGTTGTATATTTTCTTGACTACTTTATACACAATACAAACACACAAACATTTCTACGGATGTTGTATTAACTGTTACAGTGCATTTCCTTGGTGTTTTATCCCCTTTGTTATGTTAACATTAATGTGTAATATTATTTTCAGCTAGTTCCCTAGAATGAAATGACTTGAGTGTAGTCATTAAACACAGTGTGGATGAAACTGTAAGCGGTGACTACATTCCCTCACACAGTGTATATGTTTAGAGCTTTTATTAATGGTTACATATTAACATACATATTAATTCAGATTTTAGACTTCTTAAGAAGCTGCAGAAACTCTCTCGTGTACGGTACATGAGAAAAGGAAGTAGTTATCGGATGCGTCCTACCTCTGCCAGGCATGAACTCAAATCTGATGTCGTTAAGTTCCTTCTTCGGATTCCTCAGTCGCAGCACGAGGCTGATGGGAACGCTGGCATTGGCCGCGAGCTGATCCTGCAACAGCACAACGACAGGCACTCGGTACATTGGAGAAGTCGACAGACATGCTGCTTTTGAAATTTTTAACACTTATCTTAAGTCATTAATTCCAGTTGAGAAGCCTTACATTAGCCATAGGCCGTTAACGTTCTATCGGCACAGATTAATCAGTCTATCTTTACTGTATTGAACTGGACTTCTGTTTGTAAGACTCCACTCGAACAGAGAACAGCACGACTCTCACCTGAGCAGTGGGTACATGTGAGGGGCTCGCGGTGTTGGCGGGAGCCTGTGGTGGAGTGTCCTCTCCTGACTGGGTCACATTCGCAGGGCTCTCATGTGTCTGAGGGACCGGCTGTAAATGACCTGTGGAGCCTTCTGTTGGTGGGAAAAGCTACGACGCATGACATGAAAAGTAAATCAGCTGCTGTTTTACTTAGAAGAATGAAAACCAAAACAAAAAAACAAAAGAGGACACACATGAGAGAGTCATGCAGATTGTTCTGTTAAGTATCATGGGATGAATCAGGATTTCCAGGTCATGTCCACTACAAATGGACTCACCTCCATGTTCTGGGAGCCGTCCTTCACCCTGGGTGACTGTAGAATGGACATGACAGATTGTCAGGATTAAAAACATGCAGTTCTGCTTTGTATCCCCCAACATGTGGACTGATGGAATATAGCAGGATTGAAGGAATTTGACACAGGACAACTTTAAATAAACACGAGCCTCAACAGAAACCACAGTGAGATCACAGGACAGTAAAATCCCACACCCAGACACGAATTGAGCATGAACACACACTGGACAATACTAGAACAGGTGATCTGAATAGTTACCATAGGTTTTTTTTTTAGTAAGAATGTGTTCTGGCAAAATCACACACTTAATGAAATCAGTAAATCATTCTGGAAACACTTAACCTGATCATGTCAATATTAGGCTCATGCCATGACTTGTACATTCAGAGTAACAACAGCTCCTGTTGTGTTCTTACATAAATATTAGTTGAACTGCTTCCATCTTTGGTACAAATCTACATCTGGGGACTTTAGGCCTCCTGACCCCTTTACTTGGAATCAGATATAAATTCACCTGAAACTTCGAGAGCTGGTCTCATTAGAGGCACTGAAAGTGATTTGAACTGACTTGGAGGCAGGCACATCTGGCGGTAAATGTTCTGATTCATATTGATATTGATGAGTGTTGTTGAATACATTTGATATTTTGGAATTCTGTTTATTCATTTTTATTAATATATGTATGTCTGAAGCCATGTCTTGGCCAGATCACTCTTGTATAAGAGTGTTTTCCTAGAAAATAAAAGTTTACTAAATATACTGTAGGCCCAACAGCATGTTGGAGTTGCACCTCTTAGTTGTCACCAGGCTGCAGCGACAGGGTTTAAAATCCTAGGCCAGACTTAACTATTCTTTAGATAAAGATTTAGTTTTGGAATCAGGTTTATCTAATTTCATTCACCTAAGTAATGTCAACTACATGGCCATAAGGAAGACAGCCTCAAGAAATGAAAACTGCTGCTTTACAGTCAAGACTGAAGTTACGTCCAACAGCAGCATCTGCTGGTCAAAGACAAGCTGTGAACATATTCAGCCACAGTCACTTTGTAATGTGTTCAGGAGCGAGGTTGTGTTGTTCATCGTGTGTAAATAAGTAGCCTGTTACAATTTAGCAAAGCTTAATGCTAACGTACCTCGTCCATAATGGTGCTCATCTGCATACAAAACAAACTGCTTACTGTTTTCATACCTCTTCAATTCTGTTTCTGTTCTTCTATATTTACTGGCTTTCTTTAGCTACACAAAGTTAATCTGATTTTAAGATGTCAGCATAATATAAGCTTATCACTTTAAATCTATTATTAAAATAGCTGCGTCTCATTTTTCTCTGTTGTTTTGGTTAAATCCTCAGTGTCCACCCTCTTCTCCTCCACCACTGAAACCCAAAAACAAAGCAGCAAAACCCTGTGGTGTATGTGTCTGACACTGGACTGACTGTTGAAAGACTTGGACATGCAGCGTCTCACCCGCAGAGCCGCCACCGCAGCTTTGCCCTCCTCGCTCTCCTCGTCCAGCTCATCGTCGCTCCATTCCCAGCCGCCGTCCTCCGTCTTATGGAGACGACCACTCGAACCCGGTACACGACGCACCTAGAAAACGCAGTTAATAAATGTAACGACTTAATTACTGCTCATTAATCTTCTTTTTCCTGGCATGCATTACGCAGAAAGTTGGGAAAGTAGGACACACCCTGACCACAGCCACACACCAGTGTAGAAATAAACACTGTTCTAGACACAGAAATATGTAGTGTGTCACAAATGGGGGTCAGACCTTCTTTGATCGCTCTGTTATTGTTGGGCCTTTTTGTAGGAGCCTCTCCTGCAGGTACTCATTGTTCTGCAACAGGAAAATAGAGAAATAATATTTATCACAGAGGTTCTCCTTGAAAGACAAATATCTGCACTTTATTTTTACAGTTATGATAAACAGCTCACCTTGGCTTTTGTAAAGAATTTGTGCTTCAGCAACTCAGCAGCAGTCGGCCTTAATGGAAAAAAAAAAAACAAAACACAAGGCTCCTGATTTCAGCTTGAATGAAAAGCAACAGTATCTGAGGCATCTGTCACGCTACGGTTACCGCGAGGGTCAGGGGATCAACCGACCGTTTTTCTGGATCTTTCTGTAAACACAGGGAGAGCATCTTCCTGAAGGACTTGCCGTACTTCTTCACCATTTCCTTGTCCGGGATTCCTGTGTCCAAACATGGAGGGTCGTTCTGCAAAGTCAGCATCAGCACCTACAACGAAGAGAAGGTCAAAGACAGTCAGTCATCTAAAACCTCGTTTTAGTTCTTAATTAAAGTCATGAGCCGCCCGACTGACACAGAAACTGAAGAAAGAAGGGAAACGCTCGACTGAACATGAATAACAGGAACTTTTTATGCTGGACACTACAAAAAAAAAAGTTTTGAATGAAGGACATCAGGATTTGCACAATATGCACCAGTAACTGTAACATCCTGCAGAGCTTTAAAGCTGAGTGAGATGTCAAAAATATGATCACAATATACAATTTGATAAATCTATTTATCCTGATGATGACTGAAGCCGGAGGAAAGAGCATTAATTGGTTAATATTTTAATACATTATCATAGGCGCCACACATTGCCACACAAAGCAACGTATCACTGTTGTCAACATTCATTTTATCACAATCCCGTTTCAAGGTGCGTTATTGCTCAGCCCTTGTTTTAAGTGTTTCCTCTGGTGAAAGACAGAAAATATCATTTTATCTAACCTGGCCAGACAACTGAACATTAAACAGAAGAGAATGTGTGTTGACTACAAACAACAGATACGGATGCACGCGGTTACCTTCATCGGTGGGTATTTGTGATACGGTGCAGCGCCGGTGGCCAGCTCAATAGCAGTGATACCAAAACTCCAGATGTCAGCTTTGAAGTCATAGCCACGCACCTGAATGTTAAAAACACAACCAAGTGAACAAAATGCTTCAACCTTCTTTTCATATGTAAGATATGAAGTAACAGAGGAAGAGAAGAAAGCGGTGAGCGTCGAGTACAGAGCGAGCCTCCCACCTGCTCCATGACCTCGGGCGCCATCCAGCACGGTGTCCCCACGAACGTCTTCCTAACCTTATTCCTGGTCATGTCTCCTCCTGCTGCTAGAAAGGCACTCACACCGAAATCTGGGCAGGCGAACAGGGTGTGTGTGAAACAGAAAGGAAAAGGACACTATTAGAAATGTTTAAAGACAGAAAAAAATATCTAAATGACTAAAAGGTGTCAATGACAAATACACTGGCTGAAAAGCTATTACAACATTCTCTCATTCAAAGTGAGTTCACAGTAAAAGAAGAGAAAACTGACTATACCAGCAATTTGCACTGAGCCATCGTCCCCAAGAAGAATATTTCCAGCCTTTAGATCCCTGTGCATGAAGAAGATGAAAGCATGATGAGCAATTAAAGTGTCACAAGTCAGACTGCATCAACACAGGAGTGGCCGGGCTCTGGAAATTAAGAAACACTCTTTACTCTTGCACTAAAACAGATCTGCTTAATCCTAATCAAATACGTTTCTGATTGCATAATTCAAAAGCAAACCGTACAGAAAGGAAGGGTGTGGATTTACCTGATGGTGCACCAGTTCACATACGACCTGTTTTCAAAATGCCCTAACAACTCGCCAAATTCCAGCCACCCTCTTTCTCCTTTTCCTGATTACAAGTGAGTGAGTCAGCATCTGAGTTCAATCCGCAGCCACAACAGTCTGCTGCAATACAGTCCACACCACTACCACACTACATGCCAAAAAATATACGGTGAGATTATTTTCACAGATATTGCAACTGTGATACAAGTCACGTTTGTTGTGGCAGTGGCACATTTTTGTATTTGTATCTGTACTAAACAAGCATGTTTCCTTGTGTCAGGAGAATATGATTCATAGGCCACGTCATCTCTGTAACATCACAGCGTTTCATTTACAATGGTATGGGTTGTGACACATTTACCTTGAGCAAAAAAAAACACCAGCTCCTGCCATTTGAATATTGCATTTGGCCAAACTGTATTGTGATTCTGATGATAATTCAATTAATTGTTCTTCTCTAGTCCACGCTGTCTTTGCATTATTGTTCCATTTACTCACTTTTCTGCTGGATAATACGGCAGCACAACACTAAATTTATCCATCTTTCAAAAAAATATATATTGTACATTTTTAAGTCATAATAGTGTGACTAAAGCCGTCCCTTTTTTTAAACAGATAAGGCAACAAATGAGGTGCCTGTGAATTTGATGCACTTTGTCATACAGCTGCCATAGAGGAAGACTCCGCCCCGTGTGTCAGCGGTGGTTCACTGTGTTCCTGGGAGGAACTTTTATGTACAACAAACCTCCTCAATTATGCATTTTCAGTGTATTAAATATTAAATGAGCGAGGTCGGCATGAAAGCCAGAGGACCGGTTCAAACCACACACTCACACGCTGAGGGAAAGGCTTAGTGCCTGCGTGTTCAGACAGGAGTGGATGATGGGAAATAAACTGGGCTCAGTGTACTGTACAGTGATACTAGTGATTCTATCTTGGGCCTCACCGGTGAATCTGTCCATTTTTGTGAAGGTACTCCAGCCCTTCCAAGACCTCTTTCAGGATGGTGGCGATGCTGGCCTCATCCAATACTCCGGTCTTGTGCTCGCCACGAGAGATGATATGCTTAATGATGTCCAACACAGAACCTGAGAGAGAGAGAGAGAGAGAGGCAAAGGCCTGTCACAAGACATGCTGACAATATATGGAGGGAATGTCTAGCTTGGAAAGAGGTTAAAGGCACGCTGAGTAACATTCATTTGGTAGAGGTTTATATTGTAAACACAAGTCCCACAGTTGAGTCCTGATTAAGTCAACACAGCACCACCAGAGCTCCTAAACCTCAGGAGGGGTGCACTTAAATAGCATGATCATAAGGGTTTACTTAGACAGAATTAGCCAATATGTAATGATGTCATGTTTTTATGCCATTGTGTGAGGTGACATCAACACTAACACACATTTTCAATATATAATGCTTGATCCACCAAGTGTTAAGTTTCAAAAATTATCTCCACCCATTCTAAAACACCTCAAATGCATGTCACATGACCGGGGGGAGGGGGGGTCATGTGACATCTGTTACAAAAAGGGGCTTCTTTAGTCACATTATTATTACTTAAATATGTACTGTGTATTTTGTCTTGTATACATCATCTGTCCATCTACATCCAGTACAAATATTAAGCCTAAACTTATCTGAGACAAAAGAGGATATGTATGACAAAGAAAGTGAAGATACGATGTAAAGTGTCAGTAATATTACAACACTTACCACCACTGAGCAGCTTCATCACCAGCCACAGTTCATCCTTCACCACAAAGGAGGTATAGTAAGACACAATGTTTGGATGGTGGCACTGGCTCATCGCTTGGATCTCTTTCTGCAGTGACAAGAAAATGCACAACAAAAGTTGTCAGAGAATGACCTGTGAAACTGTATTTAGTAAAATCATATTCAGTCATTGAAACAACAATAAAATGACAGAAACACAAATCAGACGTATGAATAGCCTCTGACTAAAGACGGCAGAGTAACCTGCATTACACTGACCCTGAACCACCAAGTCAAGGCATTTTAAAACTGGCTGGCAGATATATGTAGCTTATGTACATAATGATGAGTCTTACTGATGTTACCCAGCTGGCGTAGCTGGCAGCGGATGTGGTATTAAAAGTTTAATACATGCCTTTGACACCACAACAAATACATACCACGTTTCCATCAAGGCAGTTCAAGGGCCAGAGCCTGATTTAGAATCAGTTCATCACATTTCAAAAGACAAAGAACAAAGCCAGCTCTCATCCAGGAAAACTGGAGCAGCAATGTGTTGGTGCTGCTCTAAAACCAAGTGACGTAAAGATGTGGTCCTATGGTGAATCTCAGCTCTTAGTGGACCTGGTGTTAGCTGTGGGCTTAACACTTCTTTGGATTAGGCAGACTAGACATTACACCGCTACATTACTAGTTCTTGGCTCTCGACTAGGAAAGTGTTGGTGCTGCTCTAGAAACAGCATTCCTAACTGAGAGCCAGTTCTTTGGCTGTTGAAACATGGAGATGTGGCTTGAGATTAGGTGCAGACTCAGAAACAGCCTTCAAACTGCCTTGGTGGAAAAGCGGTGAAGTTGAACCAACTCCAAACCGGTTCATCTAGATTTCAGATACCTCAGATGGCTATGTTTTCTTACCAGGAGCTCATCCATGCTAGTTTGACATTTCTCCAGGTTGATGCGTTTGATGGCCACTCTCTCCTTTCTGGGCTTGCAGGAGGCTGCCTGAACCACCGCAGTGGCTCCGCTCCCTGAGGAGAACACAGGAGCAAGATTCAGTCACACCATCAGAATGTCAGTGCAGAAAGTACCACAAAATATTTACTATTTGTTCACTGGCAGAGAAGCTTTACGATAACTGCGGATTCTACCGATTTCTCATGTGCCTGTTAACATGTAGAGTGAGAGCTGTTGTTGCTTGTAATTTATGTATTACGATGTGCATGATCTGATATCTTTACCTTCAAATCTGTGAATTGCTTGTGATTAATTTGCTTGGTTGCTTCACCTTAGGTTGATGTTAGCAAAAGCGTGCCTCATCATATGTGTTTGTATTGCTCAGGTCTGATTTGATTATATGAAGCAGTTCCCCCCTTAAGCCAAGACAATTTCCTCTTATAGGACACAATAAAGTAACCTTCACACTGTAAGAAGCTGCCATATGGGCAAGAAAATGCACTTTAAGTTTGGGGACCTGGGTCGTTTAAAGCATTATATTACTAGCAGCGTCAATTTGGAAATAAATACTGCTATTGGATGCTAAATAAACCGCTCACCTTTTCAGTACCATCAGTCACAATGTCTGTTAAATTACATAAATGACAATTACATGTAGCGTTACATCACATTAATGATTTACGATAAAATGACTTATAACTGTAGTAACAGTACCACCCTCCAGCACTGTATGCTAACCTGCGTTAGCTAGCCGTGTAGTTTTATGCTTACTAGCTAAAAGGCTATCTTACTTTAGCTCAACACCTAGCACAAAGAGTTGATTAATTTGGCCTAGCCAGAAGGAAACTGCGATACTGTTATGCCCCCTGCAATGCAGCTACGTGTTTTTCACTGGCCTTCTGGTTGCGACAGACATGCAATGCTAGTTGGCTAGTAGCAGCTGGTAGCCGACACTGCTGCAAAGACAGGGGAGGATATGCAGCTAACATTAGCAGGCTAAGCTACTCACCTATCACCTCATTGAGCTCGTAGTCGTCCTTGTCGATTGACCAGGATTGAGAGGTCTGGTCGTCTGCCATGGTGTCGTTGTTTGTTCGGTGTAAGCAATGGTTTGAAATGAAAACAGAGACCCCGTCTGTTTGTTACAATGTCTTTTTCATTACTCCATTCGGCTCCGAGGATGCTTCTTGCTGCTGCTGTTCCGCTGACAACTCCTACCGCTCCTGTCAACACAACTTCACGCGCGACTGACGCATCGCGTTACGTACGACGCAGGACGAGGAACAAACGTGACGCCATCTTGAGTGTGGCGACGGCTCAACGCGCAAAGTTATTTCAAACGTTGTGAAAGTGTGAATGTACAAATAAATAAGGCACGTCTCCACGTCCTGTGCGTCAAGTACGTTTTTCTGAAGTTGAGCCAGAGTAAAAGAGAAAGAAAAACAAAAAAACACAGCGGAGATAGGCCTATCTTATATGAATGTATGTATATTATGTATTTATATAGGGTTGTGCTTCAGCCACGTGTTAAATACAGAAACTACAATATGTCCCCTTTCAAATCTAATACATGCATTTTGGCCTTACATTTATTCTATTATAATAGAACCCGAAAAGAGTAAATGTTATAAGATTAAAATATCTACAGCTTTGGAAATAAGTATATATCTGTGATTTTTCTGTGGAAATTCAATATAACAACGTTTAAACAGTGACAATTTTGTCTGAAATTCATCAAAGTGGTTAAATGATTACAGTAATTTATAATAGGTATGATTAAATATGATAATAACAAAATACACTGAATACATTATGTATAAAAAACATGAAATATTGAATAGTAAAATTTCCGTGTCATGCTTCTTCATTTCCTGTACTTCCAGGCAGTTTCCCTTTCACTCCACTACATTTGACAGTACGATCCAATAGTCTATCCAGTTGTCGACGTAACCCTAGAACATCAGGAAAAGTCATGGAATAATGGGCCTTGATGACAGAACGTGAACATTTTATTAACAACAACAGTTTGATAATAGACCGTAAACTACTTTTGAAAAAATACTTTAAACATTTTGCTTCTTACTACTTCTACTTGAGTGACATTGTGAATTCAGG
>JAPQRN010000010.1:21929630-21963775 GCA_037367275.1 Coranthus polyacanthus
ACACACACACATAAATCTGAGCCAGTATTAAAATACTGCCTTTGATGCCATAAGTAAGAGCTTCCCCTGTCTTCAGTTTCTCTAGATGACGTCTCCGCGTTGCGACTGGGCCGTCAGTCAGAAGGTCTGAGGAAGTACACAGAGGAGCAGGTGGAGGGACGCTGCTTCTCCATCATGTTCAAGACCCGCCGCAAGAACCTGGACCTCATAGCCAGTTCAGAGGAGGAGGCCAAGCAGTGGGTGAACAGCCTGCAGAAACTAATGTCCAACTTGAACAGCCTCAACAGGCAGGAGAAGACGGAGCAGTATCCTTGTCACCAGAGTGGTTACGCCGCCAGCTGATGGGTTTGCAAGAGAACTCAGAGCACATGTACTCACTATCTGTTTCATAAAGGTGCGTTAGACTGGTTTGTAGTGCCGGACTCGTCTCGGTTTTGCTCTCTTATGTATCTATACACATACGGTCGTGACAAAGAAGAAGAGCCATTTACTGGCTTCGAACACATGAATAAAAACTGAAACCAAACTGACACAGGACAGATTCGACACAACTTGAATATACAAAGAAGTGACTAATAATGAGTTAAAGAGCGCCAGTGAAATCTGAAACAGCGGGGAATGAATGGAGATGATTATCACGATTATGCAACATAATTGTAGTCAGCTTGAATACTTGCGATAAAGTGATTATGCAATAATTGTGACAGGCCTACAGTTAGATTGGTCTGGCAAAAGAAAGAGTAAAACCTGGCTCATAATCGGTAAAATGAGAAGAGAAAACACGTTGAGAAAGTGCAGTAAATGGTGAGAATGCAAAGCAGCGAGGAGACTGTGAACTATTTAAGTAAAGTCTATGTAAAGAGTTGCCATACATGCTAAACCCTGACACATTAAGTACATTACTACAGTATTTGCATTAACACTGTACTTGAATTTTGCCAGTAAAATGTCTTTAAAACCTTCCTCAAAGTAGAGGTTTTCTGCTGTGTTTTGAAGCGGTGGCACCGTCAGCCATGTGTCTCTTAATTTGTAAAGATTTAATTTAATCAGAATTCAAAGCAAATGGGTCCTACTTAAGATGGTCACGAAGAACTGAAGTGACTTTACGTAAGAGTCACATTGAGGCGTCTGTCTGAAGTCTATCAGTCCTATCGAAGCATCTGTCTCTGTCAATCTGGTCCCAGTTGTGCATCCTTGCATCAAACACTTTTCAGCTGGATCTTCACTTGCATGAGGAAGGCCGACAAGAACAAAGACGAAAAACTGAGTCAGTCGGAGGTGAAGAACTTCATGCGTCTGATCAACATTGAAGTGGACGACGACTACGCAGAAATGCTCTTCAAGGTGATGACTCCCTTTGAGCTTTGACATGTCAAGTCCACAGGTGCCGATAGGTCTCGAATCACTTTTTCATTTTACATTTCTGTTGTTCAGAAATGCGACAAGTCAAACAGTGGATACCTGGCTGGAGAGGAGATCGAACATTTCTACGACCTGCTGACCCACCGGGAGGAAATCGATGTCATCTACGGAGAGTACGCCAAAACTACGGGTTACATGAATCCTGAAAACCTGGTGGAGTTCCTGATGAAAGAACAGAGAGAGAAAGTCACGCTGACCGACGCTCACAAGATTATTGAGAACTATGAGCCAGATGAAAAAGGTCAGATACTTCTTTTATAACCCATAACACGGTAACGGTGTGTATTCATAATGTGAGATTCACGGTGTTCATTAAAAACAGCAGATGTTGACTCAGACTGAAACATTTAGTCATTTAAAGCTTGTGTGTGTTTCAGCAAAATCAACATTCGTGTTAATTCTAGAAACTACTGATGCAAACATTTCTCCCAAAATTCCAGATGAATATTGTCATTTGCAGCTTTTATTCACAGCTAGTCAATATTTTCAGACCTAAAATAGTGCAGAGACAAACAACCATATTGGTTTTTAAACACCACGTTCTAATGCTCGAGCTTAGGAGGAATTTAGAAACCAATGTTTGATGGAACGCCGTTGATTTCCAGTCAAAGCTTTCCTGCGTTTTGACATGTTGGCTGTTGGCTGCTTTATTTCACTACTGGAGCAAACATTCAAGCGGCTCGGCTTTGTTTAATTGTTTGTTTAATGCCTTTTGTCTCTGCGCAACTTTCAGCCAAAGAGAAGAAGCTTCTGTCCAAAGATGGCTTCCTCATGTACCTGCACCATCCAGAGGCTCTAATCCTCAATCCAGACCATAAGGACGTGTACCAGGACATGAGCCAGCCCCTCAACCACTACTTCATCTCCTCCTCACACAACACCTACCTCATGGAGGATCAGCTCAAGGGGCCCAGCAGCACAGAGGCTTACATCAGGTAACGGCTCTCATCCAGATGTTAACAATCCATCCTCATATCAGTATCGAAAGTCTGCATGTGTTTTATCAATGCACATTTAATGTAAGGCAGCCATTCAGTCACTACTGCACGATATGAGGAAAATCTGCAGCGTACAGTAGTATTCGTCGGCATGGCGATAACAATATGACTTCCCACAAATATTGAAGTGTGCATATTAACTACACAGGTGTGTTTATGCTTTATAGACACAGATACACTGATAACACAGACACCAAACACTGAGTAGCAGTAGTTTCATTTCCCCCGTTCCCTTTAAAACGTCGTCTTTCTTTCCTCTGGAAGTCGCCACAGCTGTTCAACATGTCAAAACCTGTAAAAAAAAACCTGTAAGACGGCAGGAGTACTGTTCTTTGTTATGACAAGTCTTCATCAGCCACATTTTTCTTGCTCTTTTCTGCTTCCTTACGTTATTAATTCATCTGAGCGTATGGGACGGTTCGCTGGGGCTTCACCCGATCGGCCACATGTCAAACCAGATGTCCATATGAGTTTGACCCCATGTCACTAACGTTGCGACCCTCTCAGGGCTCTGCTGAAGGGCTGCCGCTGTGTGGAGCTGGACTGCTGGGACGGATCAGACGATGAGCCGATGATCTACCACGGCTACACCATCACCTCTAAGATCCTCTTCAAAGACGTGATCAAAGCCATCAAAGAGTACGCCTTTAAGGTGGGATTATTAGTAGAGTTGTAGCACTCGAGACCGGTCTCAGGTCTTGGTTTCATCTCAGTCAAAGGACAAAGAGGACTCAGGATTTTCAAGACCACAACTGCAGGAATATAAATTGCCTGTGCACTGTCTGATTTATTTGTTAACATCCCTATGAAACATTTCTTTTTGGTGTTAAAGATGATTTCAGTGTTATGGTAAGAACTGGTTCGGTCATATCATAATCTGTGTGATATTCGAAAAACCTGTTTCCCATAATGCCTTGCTGTGCACCTGGTCTAGGTCTTGTCTTGGTCTTGCCCTGCCTTGGTCTCAGCTTTTCAAAGTCTCAGTCATGACTTGGTCTACAACTCTGTTCATTACTATAGGATCAAGTGCTATGCATTAAATAAATGATTCCCAACCAGAGCTACATGAACCCAGGAGGTAGTTCTGCAGTTGCAAGGAGGTACCAGTAAAGGAGATGTAATAATGTTTCCTGTCTGTTGCTCCCAGACCTCCGACTACCCGGTGATCCTGTCTCTGGAGAACCACTGCAGTGTGAAGCAGCAGGAAGTCATGGCCCACCACATGAGCTCCATCCTGGGCAGCGCCCTCGTCACCACTCCGCTGGGAGACGGCATGCCCTCAAACTTCCCATCTCCTGAGGTTGGCTTCCACTTCATCTGCAGGCAGCTTTTTATTTCGTCCCTTGTTCTTGTCTGAAACTGAAAACTTGTATGTGTTTGTGACCTCAGGAGCTGAAAGGGAAGTTCCTCATCAAAGGGAAGAGGTTAAACAAACTGGAGGCGAGCTTTGCTGCTGAGGCTGAAGCCGCCGATGACACTGACGTAACGGAGGAGGAAGAGTCAAATGAAGACGAAGACGATGAGCAGAAGGTGGAAGAGAAGAGCCAAGTGAGCTGACATTAGTAAACAGTTAATTCATGTAACACGTGGCAATTTTTTTAGGCGGGATCCTGTGAGATGGGAGTCAGTTTTACGAATGATGGTGGATTTTTAAAGGCTGATATAATAAAGATAATTTGGAGCCAGGAAAAAGCAGATAGCGGACATTTTGACAGTCAAAGCGCATTATGCACGTCTGAAATTAACGATGTCTCACTTCATTAGAGACTGGAAAACTGTTGACCTGAATATCGAAGTCAAAGTACAAATGCAAAAAAAAAAATCCACTCCCGCGTCACCCTCTGATGCGCAGATGTTTCTTTTTACTCACCTTCATTGTCATTTATTGTGTAGAAGAAAAAGAAGCTGAAACTCGCCAAGGAGCTGTCCGACATGGTGATCTACTGTAAGAGCGTCCACTTCCACGGTTTTGAGGACGCCCGACAACACCTGAGTTTCTATGAGATGTCGTCCTTCAAGGAGGCAAAGGCCGTGAAGCTGGCAGAGGAGTCGGGTGAGGAACAGATCAGACGGGATTCGGATTGTTTGCGGTCTGTCCCTCATGATTTAATGACGGTTTTAATAACTCTGTCGTTTTACTTGGCACGTTCTCTGCAGCCAATGCTTACATCCGTCATAATGCGCACAAGCTGAGCCGCATCTACCCAGCGGGATCCAGGACCGACTCCTCCAATTACAACCCTGTGCCCCTGTGGAACGCTGGCTGCCAAATCGGTACAAAATCCAGACACGAGGAGGGAATAAAAACCCTCACGTGTGCAGCTCAGACTGGAACGTCCTGAAATGTGGCTTAAGTCGAAACAGGTGATGTGTCTTTGTTACGTCGTGTTGCTTTTTCCTCCTCAGTGGCCTTAAACTTCCAGACGAGCTGCACAGAAATGGACGTGAACCAGGGCAGATTCCTGGTGAACGGGAGGAGCGGCTACGTCCTGAAACCGGACTACATGAGAAACACGAGCGCGGAGTTCGACCCCATCACGCTGACCCGAGGAGACTGGCTGAAGCACAAGACGCTCCATGTCATGGTGGGTTTCACTGTGAGGACGTGCATCGACGTTAGAGTTTTATTTGTATTTAGTCTTACATTATAACAACCCTGAGCTTCATGAGTTGTTCTAATTATTCTGAATGTCATGGCATCGTGTCGTCGCCAGGTTATATCAGCTCAGCAGCTCCCCAAAGTCAACAATAAGAAGTCCTCCATTGTGGATCCTGTGGTTAAAGTGGAGGTCTACGGAGTCCCTGCAGATGTGGCTGCGAAGGAGACCAATCCCATTGAAAACAACGGTACCTCATCGTTCTAACACTGTGTTCACGTGCTCTGCATTGTCTTGAATGCAGTTCACAGCACATTTCAATAACACCTTACTTTTTGGCATTTTCTGAAGTATTTTCTTACTTTCCGTAGATTATTAGCTGAACACAAACACATGGTCCTTTTTAGTGCAGCTACAACTTTGATTTTCTTTAAGCTTTTTTTTTTTTTTTTTTTAGCATAGCAGCACCTTTTCCTTCAAAAACCTGTTCCCTACCAGTGGCTGAAGAAGTATTCACATCCTGTACTTAAGTAAAAGTACCAATACAACACTGAAAATACTGCACTGCAAGTAAATGTTCTGCATAGAAAGTGTTACTTAAGTAAAAGAAGAAGAGGTATTTTCCGTAAAAACATGTAAAAATAGTCATTGTGCAGTAAAACAGTCCCATCACGAACAAAATCACTGAACAGAGGATGAAAAACTGTAGATAAATGTAGTGGAGTAAAAAGCACAGTATTTTCTTCTGAAGTTACAGTACTTTAATAAAAGTACTTTACATTCCACCACAATACAGTGAAGCTACAGTTCATGGTGTCATATAAACAACAAATGCATTCTGGGAAATGTGTGCAGGTTAAAATAGTACTAAATCATTCCTGGTACTATGCAGCGAACGTGAGAAATGAATGGTCCAGATCATCCATAACACGTCAGGACGACTAAGCAGCGGTTTGTTCTCCGTTGTGTTCGTAGGTTTTAACCCCTCGTGGAATGAAAACTTCCAGTTTGACGTGTACGTGCCGGAGCTGGCACTGGTGCGCTTCGTGGTAGAAGACTACGACTCCACGTCCGACAACGAGTTTGTCGCGCAGTACACGCTTCCACTCAACAGCATAAAAATGGGTAAGTTCAGCATTCGGCGGGCTCCGTCCCAAACTGTAGCTCAGTCGTGAAAACCCACCAGACAGCTGCGTGTTTGGTCAGTTCTTCGGTGAACTATTGGAACTGTTGGTTCTCTGCTCGAGCGTAAGGAACGTGATGCACAAAGAGCTTTTCATGTTGTGGTTTGTCTGATGTGGCCGCTGATCGCTGACCGCCGCCGCTTTGTGCTGCTCCACAGGATACAGACACGTGCCTCTGTTGAATAAGAACGGAGACCTCCTCCCCTCGGCCGGACTCTTCATACACATCATGGTCCTCGACGCCGAGTGAGACGCCGCCGACTGGCCCGTCTCTGCAGGACCCGGCTGGGGGTTTTTTTATGCATTTTGCTCTGCAGCTTTAGTTCATGATTAACTTACTGGCTTACGTTCAGTGGTTTGAGCAGGTAAAAGTCAAATACTTTTCTCAAGGGACAACAAGCGTCAGGTTAAACTGCACTGGGATTTAGCTGTTTTCGGGGAAGTGGGTTCGCACGTGCAGATACTGTACATAAACACTTTGTTTTTTTTGTTTTTTTTTTAGACTTTTTAATCCATCTGAACCACATTGCAGGGACTTAAATACAAACTGTCAGCTGGTTTGTATGAGTTGCACTAGACTATGATGGCATTTGATTTTTGAAGACAGCTTGTGTCCCTCATTTCTGCTCTTTTTAATGTATCGTCTATTTAAAGCTTTTTATTCAAACGGCCCTGTAATGAATTCTGGATCAACATAAGCCAACATAATGTACTTTGTTTTATTCAGTAATTTTAGTCAAGTATGATTGATTTTTCATGTAACACGACTACTTCTTTATCTTTTTGTAAATCAAGATGAAGATGAAAGTTTCACACATGAGCACCTGTCACAGTCTTTTTATTCCAACACTTTGAACTGTAGCATTTTGAATTGAATGCAGTCTACGTTTCGGCACCTATTTTATACATCTTTCATTGTATTTTCTTAACTTCTGCAGATTACAGGGTTTCTACTGGTACTTGAAGTCTTAGTTTTAGGTCTGACGGTTTTGACAGCTCTTCAAAATGTATTTTATTTAATGCTTGGAGTCAGAGAAACAACGCCTGCCGACACCAGATATTGTTCTGTATTGACATCAGGTGTCCCCACATTCAGCTTCACGTCTCTGTCGAGAATACACAGATAAACCTCAGATTAAGACTAATATGATCCAATTCATACAAAAGTGCATTGGTTTTTTTTGTCAAATAATGACAGAAAGTCTTAAAATAATGTCCGACAGGTTTGCCGTCGTCAGACAAACTTCCGGGACGTAAACTCAGAGGTGAGAAAGATGTGAACCCTTTCCAGTTTCCATCAGAAAAGGGAAAAACCTGTGACTTATTTTGATCTCGAGATGGTGGTTATCGCCAGAAGGTGAATTTGCGTCTGTAAAAATTAAAATTGTGTGACTTTTCCAGGCTTGGAAAGTCATGAACGTGGGAACAATCTGGAACAGTTTGAGCCACAGAGTGCGTACCTCCTCCAAGGCCCCACAGTCCTCTCAATCCACCTCTTTTTAACATCAGCTCCTGCCAAGTCTGATGAAAATCGGTTCTGTAGCTTTTGCGTAATCCGCAAGTAGTAAAAAAAAAAAAAACCCTAACCTCGGCGGTGGAGATAATTACCTGGTGAACTCTGTAAGGACATACCCTTGGTACACAAAGTGCCAGTGCAACAATCCAAACAAGGTCAGGGAGGCGAGGCAACGCACCAGTGAACGGCATGAATTAGTCTTTGAATTATTTAGTGCATGTCTTTAGTTTGTCGTTGTGTGGCGTCAACTGACAATTTTGGTACAAAAAAAAAAAAGGGTCAAAGACGTGAAAACCAAAGACCTGCGCTAAAAATGTGCTTTATTGTGACGCGTCTGGGAGGAAATATGACAATAACTGAATATTTTCCCTGTAAAATATGCTGAAACATTCTCTCTGGTGACTTTTCTGAGGCCGCATCACGTACAGAGACAGTAGAAAGCCAGTCAGTGATGATCTTTGGCCTTAATTCATCAGAAACCTGAAAATAAATAAAACAAGACGTGACAAAATAGCTTAAATGAAGCCTTTTATTATGGAAAGAAAGACAAAAAAAAAAAAACCGATGCTCAGGATGACTACATGCTGCCAACACTCAAAAGTAAGCCAACAACAACTGACAAGTGTCTAGGAAAAAAGAAAAGAAGTGAACCTGACCAAAAAGAAAAGCACAGTGATTTAAACTCAAGTGTTTTAGAACTTTGGTGTTAAATCAATATAAAACGATGCGTGTGTGATAATGAGTGAAGTGAATCAAAGAACTAAAGATGAACCAACGAGATGCCTGTAATGCCACGCACACATACGTGTCCTCTCGTAGGACGAGACCTGACTGAGAATTTTTACCAAAAGGCAAGAGCGAGAAAATAAGAGACGAGAGCTGTGAAAGGACAAGGGGAGAACACAAGCCGGATACAGTGGAGAATATGCAACGTTTCAAACCAAATACTGACAACAGGTAGGTAGAAAAATATCATGATACAAACGACAGAGAGGCTGAGAAGAGTCGACCGAACACTTGTTATAATAAAAAAAGAAAAAAGGACATTGCACTGAAACCATCACGACGAGCCGAACACTCACTACCAACATTTTCAAATGCGAGAAAGAAAAACAAAAATTGCCTGAAGGAGCAGCAGCCGTTGAACTGTAAAAACATGTTGGGAATTCTGAAGTAGTGTAGGTCTTCTTAATCTAGCATCATGACCCGTAAACCAAGCAATAAAGCAAATGAGGTTTGTTGGGCGTACGGATCCCTACATGGCACCACGGAGCTTTTTCATGCTTCATTGCTTCATTTTATTGTTTCACAATGTTCGGCCAGCGGACCGTGCATGGTCTACATACATGGCCGAGCTGCGTTCGCACCACGAGGGGAAAATACTAAGGAGACGATGCTGAGAACATGTAGCTGTAATGTTGGAATTGATGAAGAAACATTGCTTTGTGCCTCCGCGGGCAGTAAGGCGTCAATGCCATGAGGTTCTTCAGTCCTTTTGCAGTGCCCCAGTAGTGTTTTCATTTTCGAGCTGGCCCCAAACGTTAGGAGGCTGTTTGGACGGGTCAGGACTGAGCACCCATCTGTCGGTTTGGAAGGTGTCTTTTTTTTTTCCTTTTTTTTTTTTTTAAACTGTCTTTCACAACAAAAGCTGATAACAATGGCAATGTAGTTACTGTAACCTTCTGCCGTTGCTGAAATAGGCCAAGCGACATTCAAGTTCAGTAAAATATTCTAAGAACTGAAATCTAAAATGACTAAAAAAGGACCACGTGTCCACATGTGTAGGTTCAATCATGAACGCTCAAAAGGGATTTCGACAACCAGGCCAGTCCTAGTTTTAACCAAACCTTTACTAACGAAGTGCTCTAGACCCGCGACACCAAACGCTGGAGATGAAAATATCCCCTCCCCATCAAAAAAAAGGTTATTGCCATGGTAGCTAATGTTGCAGCATTCAGTTTGTGTGGCTCCTCTCAAACATAGGCACTGAGGTGAAGAGCAGTTAAAAAGTCTGGGAGGGGAAACTGAACACGTCCTCACCGTTTAGTTGTGTTTTTTATGTTTCACACCAGAGCTGGACGAGGCCGAGCCTAAAATCAGGAGGACTTACTCGCGTGTGATTTACAACACCATCCGGACTCCATCCGTCACTAACCTACATGTCCTAAAGACACTAACCTCATGAAAAAATAAAAACATGGCACTCGACCTATTTAATGTCAGATCTCGGACCATTTAAAACAAACCAAAAAAAAAAAAAAAAAAAGACAAAGGGATACCTTTGCAACTGTACAATTTGGGAGAAAGAACATCCCATGTGAAGCTGCACCACAAAAATCAGTGTGCCAATGAAACGGGAAAAAAAAAAGTTACACGTAGGCTAAAAGCTAGCCGTCTGATAAGCATGACAACAAAAAAAGGACTTTGTAGAATTAAAAACATACAAATGAATTTGACATTATTTGTCAAAAGAAGAAAACTTATAATGTTACACTTAAAACTAACGTTTTAACACTTATAACTGAACCCCTGTTAAAAGATATGAAGCCTGTTAAAAAGAATTTCCTTATTTGGCAAATAATACAAAGAATAAAGAGTGAGTAATGTCAGAGACAGAAGAATAAATGGCACAATTTTATCTGAGCTTTCAGATTACAACTATGAGATGTAAAGAACTACTTTCAGGTGGGCCATAAGGTTCACAATTGCAAACATACTCCTTTTCCTGAATCAAATAAAATACAGTATTCCTACCAATAATGAAAGCAGAGAGAAAGAAAGTCACATCTATATAATGGCACAAGTTAACTGGGAAGAAGAAAAAATTAAAAAAAAGAAAAAATACTATGGAGACATTTACCCAGCGTTTGATGATCAAAAAACTAGTCAAACTTTTATATAAAGATACTTCTGTGTCCACTTTAAAGCATATTGTTTGTGAAAAGACTGAAGTACTCTGGAAATATGCCATGTACAAAACCTCTCCCCATATAAACAACATTCACACAAGGCACTTCATTCAGTAAGAAAAGAGAATCACAGTCCTTTCTACCACCAGAAACTGCCTGCATAGCAACAATATGAGGACAAAATCTTTTCGGACTTCTGTGTGGTACCACAAAAGAAGTTTCAGACAAAAGTTGCTTTTTTTCCCCTCTTTTTTTTGTTATTTTTTTTGGTTTTAAAATAAGCACTTCACCGAATAGTAAAACTTTGTCTGTAGGTTTGAAAATAAAAACCAGAGTTCATTCCTCTTAGCATTTCCCCCCCCCCCCAATATTATCAACTTAGGACGCTCTGTACACTTCTTTCTGGTGTGGTTTTAGTGATACACAGTGCTCCTGGGATATTAAGTGTTTCTATTTTTTTCGGATGGCACTCAGAAGGCAGACGCCAGTCACCAGGAGATGAGAGCGGAGACGGGTTACGTCAGGGTTTCCACAGTGAGACTCCGAGGCGTCCCCTTGGGGCAGAGACAAGAGGGGCGCGAGTGGGAGGATCTGCCTGAGTCTGAGAGGTGCGGTGGCGGTGAGGGCAGAGATGGACAAAGAGGAGGATGGAGAGCACAGGCGGCGCCGCGGGGTGTCCTGCTACCTGCTTCTCAGGTTCTGCAGGACTCCGTAAACCTCTTCTTCTTTGCTGAGTCCCTCAAAGAAAGGCAGCAGGTCCAGGAGCTCCGTGTCATTCATATCGTCAAACCAGGACTGGACCGGGACCTGGACAGAGAGACACCGGCGCTTAGCTTTTGTTTATTGGCACAGGCGTAGATGACGCACATGTTCAGTATCACACGAGGTTTCACAACGTCTCATTCTCGACTCAATTTAGTGTTTAGTGACGAGGCCGAAGTGTGAAAATAAAAATAATTTTAAATGAAAACTAAAACACAGGTATGTGCGAAATGTTTTGAATCTGCAGAAAGTTTTGAACGTGAACAGAAATCCTGCAGAAACACATGAGAGCTGTTCAGGTCGTTTAGGAAATACATTTGAATCAAGTAATTTACTCTACACGCGCGTTTAAACATTTACTTCCAAAACAAAAGGACACAAGAGACAGAAAAGTAAATCAGGCCTGTGTCTGTATGTGGAGACGTCGATCTACAGGAGAAAGTCTCTTATGTACAATTACATTTTGAATTGTCACCTGGTTACGTTACATAAGCAAAGACATTTCCACCATAAACTGATCAGAAACAGCATAAACTGGTTCATAAAAATTCACCAGAATGCAGGAAATTAAAAATTCAAGTGTTTGATGAAGACCCGAGACCCAAGATGTCGAAGCAAAACCTACGCCCATGTTTGTTTGCACAGAAGGACTGAAAAAACAGCCTCGAGCGCGGGAATAAAATTTGAGCTAGATTAAATGCTACTGCCAAGATCAAGTTTTAAAAACCGGTTTAGAACGAATTAAAAATGTGTCGAAATGTCTGTTCAACTCATTTTAAATCCACCTGGTTTGCGTCTCAGTAAATCCGGGGCCGAGTCTTTATTCATGTCACAAACCCGAGGATTAAAACTTACTCCTACGTGTCCCGTCTTAAATGAAGAATCGTCATATTGTTGTCTCGCCCTCGGCGGCGGCTCGTGTTGAACGAGACCGGGGAAGTGGAATGAGAGAACATGAACCAGCAGCAGCAGCCAGTTGTGAATTTGATCTGTCAGCTGATATTCTGTGTGTTGACATATCGCAAGGCATCTGATTTTATTGTTTGACTAAACTCCACCTGCTGTTTCAGTGTTTTCAGTATTTAGTTTAAAGCTCATGTATCACACAGGACTTTCTGTCGATTCCGACTTCCTTTGCGACCCATTATTTAAACTGCATTAAAGTCAAAATCCCTGTACAATGGCACTTCTGTTTATTTTGTGGGACAATAAAGATTTTCACCACTACAGAGCCTTGACAGTGGCTGCTGCTTTATACGACACAAATAAACTATGCTTTTATACTCGTTCAACAAATATATCTGCATTTGTAACGTGACCCTTAAATTTCAATTCTGTTTGGTAAAATACATTTTTTTCCAGATGCCAAACCAGCAAGAAGAAGAAGAAGAAAAAAAAAATCATAGTTGAAACCCGATACCATGTTTGCAGGTCTGGTTAACCTCCACATCAAACACTTAAAAATAATTTCCTGTTTCCTTTACGCTTCCATCACAAAAAGCCTTCTTCTTTACAGGTTACGGAACGACCACGCGGTTGCATTAAAAACAAAGTGAAGGCAAAGAAGGAGGAGCTAAAGACGTGCCGTCATCCTTCACTCACAGCGTTTTCTGGGTGGAAAATGTAGGAGGCGGGTGAATTGTCGACAATGATGACGTTGCTGAGCTCTCGTCCCAGCCGGCTGAGGTCTTTGACGTAGTTCCCTCTGTGAAAAACGCAGGATTCTCTGAAGAGTCGCGCTCGAAACACGCCCCACTGGTCCAGCAGATCTGCCACAGGGTCTGCATACTGTCCAATCACAGAGACATGTTACACGGCTACACCGACCAGACATATCCTACGTTTAACTGCCATACAGATACAAAACAATTACTGATCGCTGGATGTTGTGGTTACATCTCTCTACTGCAGTTCCATCAGAAACTTGCTGATACACTAGTAAAAAAAGAAGCAAAGCAGGTCATCCTTGTCTGTTTACTTAAAAGGGAGGACGCCTCTGGAAATACTACTCTATGACACAACAAGCACCACCGACTGCTAGCTTTTACCTCAACGCTCACTACAGCAACATCAGGCCTTTATTTCTCCTTCATTCATAAACTTACCCATGTTTTACTGGCTAAGATGCAAAAGACACAAATGGACAGCAGAGGAAGTGTGAAAATTCAGATGAAGGTTACAGCACAGGACATTGAAACAGAAAAGGTTTGTCACATTTCTATGGTTGTTTCTGTCTTGAAACCAGACTAAACGTGTAAGATAAACATAAAAGTAAGTTGCGGTCTTAACACACCTTGGCGAGACTGGCTGTGAAGAGCACACATTCAAAGAGCTCCCCCATCTTTTGAAGGAACTCGTCGACGTGGGGTCTTTTCAGCACGTACACCTGTAGAATTTTTAATGCCAGGTTAGACAGAAAATACCACATATCATCCAAACAGAGATAGTATAAGAAACGTTGTTTGCAGCAGTAGAATATGTTATGAACAAAAAAACGTGTTGACATTTTCCTGAATTAGTTCAGAACTTCAGCGATCACAGTTTTCATGTCATCCGCCGCCCAGTGGCTGCAACCCAGTGCAAGTAATCATGAATAGGCCAACCAGGATACGCACAGCCTATCCTGGATTACTTGAACTGCATCACAGCCTTTCTCTTCAGGAGCAAAATCATCCCGTTTCCTTTCTCTTATATAAACATCCATGAACAGGCTTCTTTTTTGTGCAACGTACCTGATGAACAGTACCATCGATCTCCACTGGAACAATAAAGTCAGCATTGCTAATGGGCTGTGGGAAGAATAACACAACATGTCATTCAAAATGTTGGTGCGGTACCACAACTGGCCAGCAGGTGTCCTGCTAGGAACACGAAAACGCTGCAATTTACAGATTGTCAAAAATCTCTGGCAGAACAAAGTAAACGTCATGTTTATTGTCCTCTCTAGCTAATAATCAAACACAACAGACAACAAGGAAACAGGAAATGAACAGAGGGAGGATGAGGAGGCA
This sequence comes from Coranthus polyacanthus, assembly GCA_037367275.1. NCBI lineage: Eukaryota > Metazoa > Chordata > Actinopteri > Kurtiformes > Apogonidae > Coranthus > Coranthus polyacanthus. The sequence goes on from JAPQRN010000010.1 coordinate 21,944,030, forward strand.
AAAAAGGAGAAGTATAACCAGGAGAAGGAGCAACTTACATCAAAATGTTGTTAAGGAAAGCAGAACCCAAGTCTCTAATGGTACATTCCAGACGGTGTTGTCAAAGCTCAAGAACTGTACTTTTCATATTACTATTATAAAAAGGTATTGTATGGTTTTATAATACTGCCCCAGTTCTTCCCACAGCGGATCCTCCACCACCTGCTCCTCTCCTGGCTTTGTTTACACAGACGTCATGTATTTAAAACAGGATTTATATCCTTAGTTAGTGGCAGAGTTTTGGATTGAAAGACCATAAAGGTAGAGATTAACAATATGTTTCATACTCACTGCAAGAGATACTGTACAGTATGCTAAAAAAATGGTGATTAATAATGTTGAAGTAAAATTAACTTTAAGAAAAAGTGAAACAACAATATGACACAGAACATCGACTCTAGGGCCGGGTACCGAACTTTTATGACTTTTTATGACAAAACTACTTTGACATTATCCAAAAACGCCTGGTATTGTCTGGTTGCCAAATTTCAATATTTTGATTTCAAATCTCATCACCGCGTACGCTTCTTCTTCTTTTTTTTTTACTGTTGTTTTGAGTGGAAAAATGCTGCGGTGCTGAAACATAAAACTACAACTAGTCAATGAGTTAACACAGGTAACTTCAGTTAAACCAAGTTATGTTGAACGTGTTCATATTTTTCATATTAGGAAACTGCTTTGAGGGATTGAAAATGTAGAGAATTGTATCATTTCTCATTTTGGATCAGGTATTAAAGCCAGCGTATGGATATCAGCGCTGGTATTTAACATTTCTGAACGATACCCGTCCCTGATCGACCCTAAATCTAAATTTGTCAGAACGTCCGCCTCTTCTTACCTTAAATGAGCTGTGAACGAGGGTTTCATCCAAGTCAATCACAACACACTTTTTGCCATAGTCAGATATTTTCATCTCTGGTAAGAGGTATTTGGCTGGTGGCTACGGAGAGAAGATAAACAATGTCAGATCTAACAACAGACAGTGACGGTGTCAGAGAGAGTGACATGGAAACAGAGATAGCAGACTTATACTTTGCATAAATTTGCATTTAAGGCTGAGCAGAAAACCCAACACTGTGTTAGGGAGGGCTGGTTTATGGGCAACAATGCAGCTGAGATAAAGCCATGTTTGAAATGTGTTTAATGTACTCCTCGCTTTGAAATGACACCCTCTGGATCCTTCATCTCCAGAGACATTCTTGATGGTGCTTTGGCCACCTACACAGATGTAATGCTGCCTTGATTACTCTGTGGAGATTAAATTAAACTGGGGTACATTCTCATAAAGGCCATGCAAAGTTGGAGCAATTCCAGTTTTAGTGAAATCACTGAGATTCAAATGGTAAAAGGTTGAAATATGTGATATGAGAACATGATACGATGGATTTGATTTGAAAAGATCTGAGCTTCAGTGCAGAAATAATGCTGCATTTAAAGTCTCAAACATTGTCTCGTGTTTCATGCAGTTCGTCTGTCCTGGTTGAACGTGGTGCTGCTGTCCAGGCCACAGCTCCCTTAAAACACAGGTTGCCAACCTCAAAATAATTTACCTGGTTAGATTAAAAATAAATCCTTACTTGGGGAACAATTTATTGTCTTTGCTGAGACAGTGTACGTGAACTCTCGCTAAGAGGCATTTAAATTTAACGCAGCATTTTGATTGTTATAGTATTTGGATAAGTGGCAAATTAAAAAGGTTTAATTTCTTGCGTTGAAGCACCTGAGGTGATTAATAGAGACAGTTTTCTTGAAAGCAGGGTTTCTGCAGGTTTCAACAAGTTAAATTTATGACTTTTTAAAGACATTTATGAATGAAACTGAAGACTTATTTCACATCTATACTGGCTCCCACACACCGTCTCGCTTCTCTTAGATTTATTTTACAACGTTTAAGTCTCTTTGACCTTCATCAAGCATTCTCTTTTTGGTAAACATCAGGTATGTTTGATGAAGGTCAAAGGGACCGAAATGTAAACTAAATCTAAGAGAAGCAAGACAGTGTGCGGAAGCTTCTTTTTCATTGTCTTCAGAGTTAACCTTCTCCGACGCACCCATCATATGTAGGTGCGCAGAGAACATCTATAACAGGCAAAAAAGTGCAACGGATATGATTGAAAAATCACAGAATTACTTGCAGAGTAAATGAATGTATTTACATTCAACTAAACAGGACTACAAAGAACAGCGTATTGTGAGTTGTGTGCATTTTTAATGAGAGGAGCGACGTTATTCCACACATCACATAAATTCAGACCGGGTTGTGCCGTTTGCTTTAGTGTTTTTGGTTCCATGTTGGTTCATTTTGCAGTTTTGTTACAGAGTGATCAACACAAATTTTTTCTAATGACACATTTAAAGGTGAAACTGAAGGTAATGTAGCTTTATAAAAGTAAACTTTACAATCCAATCAATTTTTAAAACATATTTAAATGACATTTTAAGACCTGAACTTCAGATTATTGGATTTTCGGCTTTTTAAAAGGACCTGCGGAAACCCTGTGTTAGCCCGTTAGTGTCACAGTATTTTTGAAAGATACAAACCACCAAGTGTCACTCATGCAGATCAGGCACTGAGGCACCAGTTAAACCCATAGTTGCATATACATCTTCCACACAGCCAGTGCTACAATCGGCTGAAAATGAACCGCAGTACGGTAGCAGAGCTACAGCTCTCTGAGGAGCGCTGGAGCCCACACAGACAGGATGTGCCAGCACCAGCCCACTCAGCCTGCATGCAAAGGAAAAGGAAAGAAGGCAATACATACACTAGGGACAGGGATGACCTCGACCTGGTCACACTACAACACAAGAGAGATAGACACGTACATACAAAAACATGGTGAGGGGTAGGAAGAAGATTTAAAAAAAAAAAAAAAAAAAAAAGAAAAGGGTTGACAAATAAAAGGAAAAAACAAAGAGAAAACACTATTCACACACTTTACAACAGATAAAATACCTACAGACATATACAGACGTCAATAAACCTGGACTCTTATGGTTGTAAGTCTGATTAGTTTGTGTAGTTTTGTAGTCTGTGGAGCTGCTCACCTTGGGAGGTGATCCGTTCTCCTCAACAGGTGGAGGCAGGGAGCTGGTGTTGGTATTGGTGGCTGGTGGCTCCACATTATAGTTGCGGAAGCAGCAGAATAATGTGCTGAAGATGCTCCGGCTCCTCTGCTTCTTTAGGCTGCTTTTCGACTGGGACGCTGTCAAAACAAGACAAGGCAGGAGAGCGGAGAGTGAACAAGTGGATATGCAAATCAAAAGTGCTCTGTCATAAAAAATGGAGCAGGCTGAAGCCGGGAAGCATTAATGCTTGGTTATTTCCTTGCTGAACTGTGGATGTTGCTGCAATAACTGAGCAACAGAGAAAACTGTCACTAAAATCTGGGCAACACAGACCAAAAAAATCATACCTCAGTGTTTTCTACAAAGTGGGTTAAATGTCATTTCTAAGTCAAAGCCACATGTGAGCTGTCGCAAGCACTGATTAAAAACAGACTGATCAAAACATGCAGGGGATGATCTTAATTTGTCATATGATCTGCTTCATCATACAGATTACATCATTAAATAAATAGCAGCATTAAATAAAAAAAGCGCTATCCAAGCTTTCCTGCTCCACTAATATTCAAACCAAATACCAGCGTAAATACAATATTTAACAGAGGAATTCGCATCATGGGTTGTTTGTAGAATTAATTCGCGAGTGTATTTAAGTCGGTTTATCGTGATTCTTAAGAGTCTATCAGCATTAAAAAATATTTGGTTATTCCACTTTAATCTACATTAGTTTGTGTGACGAGTAATGGTGTAAGAAAATATCGATACACTTACTTGACTATATTAGATTTTGTGATACTGAAAGATTTGCATCAGTTCATTTTGTGTTGTGTTTAAACCCCCGACCACTAGATGGCAGTGTTGTAATCTATGTTCTGCCATTTGACTCTTCCAATGCATTTTTCACTCAAAATTAATGCGGTGTGTACTTAACCCAAACATCGCCTTGTTTACAGTCTCACAATATATCACGATATGTAAACTCAAAACCCCTGAATCACGACATGTATCATGTTGCCAGACTCTTGTCAATACAAAGCCCTAGTCTTTTTTCTGCCACTACGGAAATAAAGTAAACAAAGTTAGGCATTTAGATGGCCTCACTAAAGTAAGTGAGCTGCAGGTGTCTGCAGACATCTGGGCTGGTCTGACTATGCAGTAATCCACGGTTTACACGGACGCTTTGCCGAAACCCTGGTAAAACATTATGAGCTCTTATGTTATTATAAGAGGTGTGAAAATATTTTCAGTTCATTATGAAACTGTGGTGGGACAAATTAGACCAGTGAGAGAGAGGAGATGCAAACAGTGGCACAGCTTTGCAGACGAAACGGGTTATGTAACACAACATCAAACTATGCTGATATAAACGGTACTTTCCCATTCTACTGTAAACATTTGGAACCACCTTAAAAAGTCGGTATACCGGCCAGCGCTACTGTGATGTGCTTATTGGAGTCCTTTTACATAATGGTGTGAGCCACACTGAATGACAATAGGTAAGATCTTGACAGAGCGATCAGATGGTGTTAAGGATGGTTTTGTTGACACGGCCTGGCAGAAGCACTGATCAGAGAAATAACAGGCTCTGTGACTTCGTCAGTCACACATAGCGACAGTTCAGAGCGTGTTCAGCTCTGATTGCAAATTGCCTCTCATACCACAACCATGGAGCAGGGCCTAAATCAGACACTGAGCTTTTATAAATAGTGACAAGTTGGAAGCTGCACGCTCCTCCCTTCTTCTTTTGCCCTGCCGTGCCTCCTCGAACCTGATTGGCCTATGAGTCTCCATTTTGAAAGCTTGCTTACATTTCCCTCCCATGTTTCGGCTGGCAGGTGAGTGACTGAAGCAGCCTGGACATACACAAGGGGAGGGAGGAGGTGGGAGGCCCCAAAGACCCTGCAGAGCCTATACAAGGCTGCATTCCTCTCCACCCATTAGTCCCCCCATGCTCACCCCTCGGCTTAAAGACCAAGAATGCTTTTGCAACTGAAGGCCAGCAAAGAAAAAAAAAACCTGCATTATGTCATGTCTTTTGGCATCTTGACATTGTCCTCCTGACCTTAAACAAATACCCTCCAAACATTTGTCACAGATAATGCTCTGCGTACAGAAAATACAAATGATTTGTCATAAAAACAACACAGAACACAGGGTATGTGTTAGACAACAAACTTTGGACATCCCTTTCAAACACCAGTTATTTTTAATTTCAACCCAGCAAGTTATTTTCCTACAAACACTCCAAAAACATATCTTGGTGCCACAAAATAGCCCGAGCCCGATAATGCAGAGTCAGTCACTGTGCAATTCATTTCCAGATGATTACTTTAAAATTATGTTTTCCAGCTAGAGATACTCAGGGGTGCAGGGAAGGTATGAGGCAGTGACAGAATGAAGGCATGTTAAAGCCACACTTTCTTTTATCACTATATATCAATAGCAACTAGCCATTAACAATAACCTGCATGGACTTGCTGATACCTTTATGTATGACTGTATTTTATTTATGCAAATGTCTTGGATTGATTTTTGGTAGAAATACTGAATAATCAAAGATGTTATTTTTTGCAAAACTGTCCTGTTTATGGTATAGTTATCTGCTGAGTTGGACTTTTTCCCCCATTTATACTATCTGGCAAATACAAAATATATGGATTGAGGTAAGAGATCACCACTAAAATAAATCTACTTTTCACTTCCTACTGCTCAAAAAAAAGAGGCAGACTGCAAGTATCCACAGAGAAGAGGAATGAAACAGGATGCTAAAGAAATTCCTGATGCTGCCCAATGTTTCCAGAGTGTAAAACAGCCACCAACTGACCCAATTCACTGGAAAATACCAAACTTCACATAACACTGCAACAACCACCAAATACCAGAGTAATAAATTGATTTAGAGATTTGTTTGTAGATATTGCCACAGCATACCATAACAGAATGCTTTCACATATTTGTGAATTTACCCAAAAGGCAAATTAACCATGTTGTTCTCTGTGCTGTAATCTTTTGAGAGCAACTCTGCAAGACGATGTTTCCTGTCACAATAAGGCTAAAAATAACCTATTCAGCATGCTTCCTTTTTATCAAACTGGATTTCATCTTGTCATTTCAGCAATGCCGTACTGTAAAACTAGGATGAAGAAGCAGTTGTTTGCTGCTTCCTGTGACTCACCACTACCACCAGCTGTTTTATCGACTCCACCACAAAGGCCTTCAGTAAACCCCAGGAAATCCCCACGCAAAGGGGGCAGAGTTGAATAAATCACACACCTCAGTCAGGTACGGTGGGTGAGGAGAGGTGTGAGGGTTCACAGAAGCCACCGTTCAGTTTAGAGCACAGGTTCTGGATTAGGTTCACACGTGGGCTACCGAACTGTACTGTGACTGTTCAGGACAAATACATGTACCATTCCACCGCTGTAGATGAATGTAAAAATTCACCACTAAGGTAGAGCTGCCACAACTGCTGGTTAAACCACTAGTTGTCAATTATTGAATTAATCTGCAGCTATTTTGATATAGGATCTGAGTAATCAATGAGTAATTCTGTAAGAAAAAAAAAGTTTTCCAATTCCAGCTTCTCAAATTTTAATATTCTCTGTTTCCTTACACCTCTGTGACAGTAAACTGAAAATCTTTGGGTTGTGGACCAAACACAACATCTGAGGGCGTCATCTTGGACTTTAAGAAACCTTTTTCCCAGTTTTATAGACCAAACAACTAATCGATTAATCAAGAACACAACAGACAGATGTAGCAAAAATAACAGTTAGTTGCGGCCCTATACTAAGAGGTAATCTACTTCCTGTGCAATTTACGCAGGGCTGATTTAAAAACACGTCTGTTTTACCAGCAGATATTATTGTGGTGGCACCTGGGGGAGGGAACGTCCTGTTTAGGTCACAGCATATAGACTATCATTTTTTTGTTTACTTTTGTGGTCAACAGTGTGAAAATCAGATCCACCTCTCCGTCACTCTGAGGCTTGAAAACAGATGTTTGTTCAAACACGTGCAGGTGCCCATCCTGTTGTGAGAGGTTGGTGGGACTCACATTGCAGTAACGATGCCCTATTGCAAGTTAAAGTTCAATTCATTAACTCGACATTCCTAGAGTTCACTTCAGGCCTTTACTATTACAAACATTCATCTGACACAAAATATTCCCTGTGCTAAAGCTGAATCCTCTTGGTCTTATGAGCTCCAGCTCTATCGAGGACGAGGCTGTCAACGTACACGAACATCCTACAAATCATTAGTCAGATCCCTTTAGCAGCGTCTGACCAGGAAAAGCATGGGCAGGCTCAACCAACTCTCTCTCTATACAAGGAGTTTGAAGTTGTGTCCTAGGCTCATGGGTGAGTTTGTGGTTGCACATCTTGTAATTGTGCGCTTGCAGAGCTAAGAGTGAGCCCAGAACACTGACAAGCTTCATCACTCCCACACTGCCTGCTGTAAGCAGTGCAGTCTGTGGTGCGCTGAGCATTTGTCTTGACGTTACAAGAAGCCTTTTGGCAGACTATGTTTCCACATGTCAGTATACAGTAAATACACTCATCTCATGGAGTTTAGTGATTTTACCAATCTAATCTATTCTGTGAGTGTTAAGCCTCTGACTGAAGATACAAACACACATTTGCATAATAAAAAGGAAATGGTTTGTTTTAAAAAGTCAGATGTTGTGCAGTTGCTGGTAGATCGTGTTGTTGCCAGAGGCAGCAAGCAACCTCTTGTCACTTTAAAAAACAACCCACAAGATATCGGAAGATTTCAACTCTGCAGTGTGAGAACAATGAATCAAACTCTGAACATTTACGCATTATTTAGAAAGATTCTCTTACAAAACCTAATTCGGGTCGTTCTTAACAGAATGCAATACATCCAGTATAGTTACAGTTTACCTGAACCAGAGTGATGATACTGAACATAGCACAAAATTCTAGATCTGCCTTTTCCCAAATTTAGGGTCTTGACCCACATCGGATCGAGGGCCTGTTTGGTGAGTAAATCTTCGAAGGACTTCTGCCACCCTAGAGGGTAAATATGAAGAGCTTCTACAGCGTTTTGTGTTATTTACCAGCACACTGCTTCTTCTGTCTGTCAGAGTTTTGGTTTGTTGTGTTTTTTTTACCAGTCAATAATAAAAGTATGCCACTCTTTATCTTCTGGGTCTTGAACTTTGAAAGTTTGGGACCCCTGTTTTAGATGACAATCGTGAGTTCATTTACGTATTTATAAAACATAAATCTCACTGGGAAAATGAAAAGTACGCATCAGAAAACTCTTATAACCTTATGAAACATAGTCACAGCACTAAATATCAGTGAAATTTGTTATTTTTACAGGTTAATTTACTTAGTTAAGGCATGAACATTTTCATTATGTAGGCCCTAATTTATTTTCCCACCTTAGCTGCACACATACAGTATGGTGACCTGACTTTGCCTGTATCAATAAAAATAGCTACTTAACCAATGAGATCCCATAAATCTGGCATATCACACTGTCCACATAAACATCATATTATGACAGACTTATAAAGATTAAAACTGTCTAGATAAAGTTAGTCATTAAATTACAGTACTAGCCCACGTAAATCGACATTATTTCTAAATCCATAGTCCAAACTTTAGTCTTTTGAAATACAGTTTGTTTATTTTTCCAATTAATGCCTAATATACGTGAAAGAATGAAATAATGATCATTGTTATCTTTGTAAGAAGTTATATTTGGCCTCGAGGTCAGCGGTGCCCTGGCCAACAGGGCAGCTGGTCTATATTTAGGCTGCTGCTTGGCAGTGTTCAAACAGCAGACACATGTCGTAAAGAGAGCAAAGGTGGTCACTTTTTGTCCAGACTGTTTGGAGCCTGTTCAAGCAATGTAAGACTACCTGTTAAATTCCTCCATGGCAGCTCCTGGGAACAGGGGTAGACTGCATGTAGGAGTGAGCGTTCAGGCCGAAAGATCGTATCAGTGTTTTTAATCACAATTACAGCAAACAATTTGCTACTACAGTTGATTATTTCTGTATTTGCACATTTAAAACACAATATTACGTTAAAGATAGTACTATTTCCAATATACATCATTACTTTGGTATTAAAACGATGATTAGTACCTGGGTTTATTGGAATAAAGAGTTAATAAGAAGCAGTTACTGGTGTTGAACAATAACTTGAATAATAAAAATTCAAGTATTCTTCTTTAAAAAGGATATTTGGAAAGTGATATCTCAACATACTCTTTCAAATTCTGACGCTTAATCAGACATTTGTCCAGCCATCTTCTCACTCTGCACAAAGGAACACGGGATTGGAAAACTATTTGCAGGCTGGAAAGTCATATTGTGGATCTACAATCTGCATTAGTATTTTAACGCCCACCTAAATAAAAAGTGACTACTTCAGACACTTTCTCTTGTCTCCAGTGTTTGCTACCTTGGTCATACTCCGTCAACTTCTCGCTCAGCGACAACTGTTTAAATTTTATAAGCAGGTCTTCATCCACCAAACTGCTGCTACTCGAGGCGCTGTTTACATGTACATCACGTTGAGTCGTTTGTTCAGTCAATAGTAGGGCTGAATGATTTGGTCACAGTCATTATTGTGGGCAATATTGAATATTGATTTGAGTCTACTTTCTTGGTTATCAAGAAGACTAATTTAGAAATGTCAGGACAAGCATAGTAGCTTAAACTAGCACAAGACAAATACAAAAACGAGTAAGATATTTTAGTGGTAGTAGTAGTGACTTTCATTTTTGCATGTCTTACACAGTATCTCTCTGCTCACTGTCATTAAATCCAAAATATCACCATTGCTTTCCATTTCTGCAATTAGATCACCCTAAATCCTCCTAAATCTGAACCTTTAAATCGCAGCCTTTTGCAATTGATGGAGTGTGGATCCACAGTATTAAATGCTCTTTGAAGTTAAATTTGGAAACAGGAGTAGGATGACATAAAATCTCTACATTTCGCAGAAATCAGAGATTGTTTACAATATGCTAATGATAAAGGCAAGTCCCATCTGTGTTTTATTTTTGGGCATAGAGCTAAGAATCCTGCTGTGTGGTTTGACTGTGGCTGAATACACAGACATATCGTATCTGTAAACCAGGGAAGAAAACCATCCTTTCACACCATGCTTCTAAGAAAAACAGGCCACATCATTTGAAAAGAGAAAAAAATGTTAACATCACTGAACTGATCTACTTCATCATCTACTGTGTCCGTTACACAGACAACTCTTATTTAAGGCCAACATTGGGGGTGATTTCCATGTAGCAGCTGAAAACATCGCAGTTCACTGTTTGAATTGCTACTCAAATGAGACGTTTGCACACCACGTTTTCTATTTACATGAGTAGTATTATTTGAGAGAAAGAATTTACTAAAACCTGGGCATGATTAAAGCCTTTAAATACCACTAAATAAAAAATCCAAACAAATAGGAAACAAAACAAATAGAAATTTTGTCAAATGCCAACAAAACAAACATTACTGACTTGCTTAATCAAACTATTGACTAATCTGTCAATATTTTATTTAATCCTATAATAGCTGCCAAACCCCATAATAATTTCTTTCATTGGCCAACTTTTTCTGACCAACAGCCCAAAAACCAAAGTAAAATATTTAATTTACAAAGAAAGCAATCATACACTGCTTTTATGATGCCACAACAAGAACTCCCAGGCATTTTTAATGAAAAAGTCCAGTCATCCAATTTATTTATTTTTTACCATCAGCAGAATACTTTTCCTATGAACAAACCACGTAATTGAATAATCATTTCAGTACTAATCATTTCCAGCAACTCTAAATGACTTCCCAGCACAGTGACAAACTCCAAGCACCAAAGTTAGAACATTAAATGAAATGAAAAGTGGAATAAATCAAGTAAATAACTATGTTAGTAAAGTCTGCAACACTGCAATGTAATCTGTGTAATCTGCTTGCGTCTTGCAAGCAGATTGTAATCTGTGTAATCTTCTTGCCACTTGCTTTGCTGTTTGAGAGATGAATAACGTAGTCTTAATAGAAATGAATAAAGGTGTAAAAGGTACATGTATTCATCCCTAACCATCATGGAACAGGTGTTAGGGTTCGATGCATGCAGAATACGTGGTAACCCGTGTGTGCGAAGACACGCAAAAACCTTAAACTGTAAGCCGTTAGCAATATGCCATGCTAAGCTTAGCTCAATCTGATTGGTGTCTGACAAGTCAGTCACGATACAGAGAGCACAAATGACACACAGGAGCTAGAACAACCGCTTGCTTCTTTCAAATCAGCTGTGTGGGAAAATTTCAGGTTCCTGGTGAACTACAACATCAATGGAGAGCGAGCTGTGGATCAGACGAGGATGGTGTGTCGGCAGTTTTAGGGTATGTGTGCGGAAACACATCGGGAACACACGTTTTCTGTTTTACTGCTATACCAACCACCTCAGGGAGGACTATACAACACTAAGCTCAACAACCTTTAACCTGCACTACAGTCTGCTCAAAATAAATGAAAAGACATCTATCCTTATGCTTTTGGGCTTTTTTTTCCTGTTGTACCGAACCACGATGTCCAAACCCAGGTGTGAATCGAACTGTGATTTCTGTGTACCGTTATAACCCTAGAAATGAATGGAAACTACACATTCCCCAAACACTAATACAACATGGGTTAATCCCAGCCTGCAGTGATATTGTCCCTATAGGTACATTTTATTTGAACGGAATACATGGACATAACTTAGAGATACCATTTTACCCTCAGAGGCAAATGCATTGTTGCGCTTAGAAGGCCGAAGTTCTCACATTACTAATGGTCTGACAAGTGAGGTTTGAGCCATGATACTGTTACACATCCCGTGGGTCTGGGTGACCCGGAAACTGTCAAAGTAGCCTGAGGAATGGCTATGAATGGAGATTAAAAGCCAGAGTCCTGACCTCCACTGTAAAGCATGTTACGGTGTGACTACGGAAAATGAAGAGCAATGACAGATATACTACAATTTGAAAAATAAAGTACATTATTATTAAGTACCTTATCTCCTGCCCCCATGTATTGTTTTTTATCCTTCTTTGTGTCTGTGGCAACTATCAGATAAATGCAACCACAACTGACAAAGTGCTCCACAACAACATCACCAACAATTAAGAATTGAGTGCAACAAAATGCAAGAGACACACATCTCATATCACCAATACGTACATTACAGTTAACTGATAGTGTCTATGAGATAGGGATTTCAATTAATGCTGGCGCTTAAAATAGAAAATGGACACACAGCATATTCAAGCAATGACTTTAAATAACGTATAGACAAGATGAGAAAATAATCGTACGTTTTATTCATTTGAGATAGGCAACTTCGCTTTAAAAAGCACACAACAGGCAAAACGAGATGCACTGCAATCCTCAAAAGCATGCAGTGAAATCCCAGATATATTTTACATGCTTTGACAGGTTATTCGTCCCGAAGAACTTTTTGCTACTGCCTCAAACCAAACAAACATGAACTTTTATGCATCTGGTGACTGATCTGTCAAATCTTATAGACACATTCGGCGAGAACATCTTTAGAAAAGTCTAAAGGGCGACTATTTGGCATAAGTGGAGGTGACAACTTTTAGACAATAAACGTGTTAAAGTCAATCCAGCTGAACACATACGGATAGCGGAGCGCTCCTACTATTAAAACGCGCAGCAAACAAATGTTAAGCTACTCTACTAACTTATTCAGGACAAGGCCGCCCACATGAACTTGTTGCACATTAGAGTTGATTAACTAACACTTAGTGTGTTTCCAGGTTTTCAATAATCCTCACCCACAGTGAACCAGTGTATTTTACTAGATCAGCTAGCAAGTGCGAGCTAAAAGCTAACATCAGTAGAGAAAAGTAGTTAGCCCGCTAGCACTAGCTACAACTAGTTCACTACCAATAATCGGCTCTTCCTTACCTTTTTCCTGGTTAAAGGATATTATTTCCTCCTCCTTGGGGTTGGAAACCTGGGTTATTATGGACATGTGGTCCATTTAGACGGGTGGTTATTCCTGTTTTGTTTCCCACAATGTATTCCTGCTAGCGCGCTTTCTTCGTTTGCTAGCTAGTGTTAGCTAGCTGTTTAAGATGTGGATGACCAGCTAGCCCACGAAGCCAGGCAACTGTCCGAGGCAAAGTGTTGTGGCAGCGGTGGTAGCCAGCCAGCTAGCACGGTGGTGAATGGAAGCCAGATAGTGGCTGTCATTTATGGCTCTCCGCAAAATACCATAGCTGCAAACTATTTTTGTGAGCAACAACGAGAGTGTATGCGGCTAAAAACAAAAACCGACGCTGAATCGTTTTCTAGCTAAAGTTAGCAGGTAGCCTTGGTTAGCGAGTTAGCCGTGAAGCTCCGATCATCCAAAACGTGAGGCCGTGTCTGAAACTACGCTAGAAACACTAGGAAGCCAGTCGGAGAGTTGTTCTGGTCCAAAACCTGTATCAAACGCAAGTTACACCGCGTCAGAAGTAGCTAAGACTTTTAGGCAAACAGTTCATATCTTGTGTCCCTACATTCCCCGTGCAACATGGAGGCTTTATGTATTTTGAGTTGCATCTGAAGCGGGGGCACTCGGAGTGGGAGGGGGCGGTTTGTTTTGTGATGTATTCTTTCAGGCAGGCAGCAGAAACTCGCCGCACTACATTGCTCAACCCATGCAGCTGCTGGACGCGGCTTGCTGAAGCTTCCTCTGCTCTATAATTACTGTTGCGCACACGCAACAAATTACAGCTCTTTAGCATCAACATAAAAAGAACATTTAAACGTAATAAACTCCAGGTAGCTGTATATGGTGAAAAGTAACTCCGTATGTCCCCGCGCACCTAACAGACACGTTCAACAATCCAAGCAAATAGTTGAAGTTACAGATATGTGTTATTTCCCCCTTAGCGCTTAACTAGAAAAGGCCGAGATCGCCACCTAGTGTCAAAAGTGTAAAAAGCCTTCACGGATTCCCCGGTGCTGAAATACAGTGCAGGCTGCACATCCTGCAAATATATTGTCTTCAGACGAGCCACTTTGTACCCTGATGTGTGCGTGGGTGTCTCAAAGAAACACACAGAATAAGCGCACATATAATCTGTCTCAGTAATGGACTATAAACCGCTTCATGAGGGAAAATAGGACAGAAAACTATGGAAAAATCACTACATCTGATATTTTGGCCGCCTATTCTAATTGTAAACGAAACACTGGGGTAGCTGTGTGCGTTATTGGTCGACATAAGTGAAGTAAAGCATGTAGGATAATTCATTAGGCTAAACGACACCATTGGTTATAGGTTTTCTGATATTTGCACGTCTTCTCAAATGAAATGTACTTTGGTTCAGACGCATAGATTCGCGGCGTTCCACTGTCCGTGTCCATCTCTGGAAATGCTTCTACTGACAGACTGAGATGGTTTCCTGCTCATTTTCAACACTGTTTCTCAGTGCCTTGGCGCTCCAGTAAGGTCTGATGGGCGCGCTGTGGACCACCCCTCACTGCGGTGCAGTAGTGAAGGATAAATATATCCCCCTCCTCCTCCTCCTTTCGTTGAGTCCGCAACATCCTGACTGGCCGAGGCTGGTGATCACAGGCAGCGGCAGCGGCAAGCCCCCTCAAGACGGATGAATTAGAAAAACCTGCTGTAACCACCGCCACCCCTCTTTTTTTTTTCTTTTATATTTGTTTCATAATTTGAAGAGTCGGGCTACAAACACTACCACCCTCATCTTAACAGTGTGAAGCGGATACAAGGTTAGTAAAATTAAGTCTTTTGGGGATTTCTTTAGAGAAGTAAATTAACCATAAAAGTCAGTGAAAAGGCTGGTGGGGTCTGTGCGCATGGAGCGGTGAAACAGTAAACCTGAATCTGTATGCAGGGCGCTTTGCTGGGGTCCTTAACCATGGTTACATCTTGGCAGGAGGAGGAGGAGGAGGAGGGGGGGGACACCATGGGGTTGTTGTTAGTCCAACAACTTTAACTTCAAGTCAAAGTGCGCGACATGAGCCTGCACACAGACACGCACATATAAACAGAAAGCGCGCTGTTCCGTCCCGCAAAGTAGCCGTCCTGCCACAAAGTCTGTTTTCTGACTCCATGCGCCATTCTTGGTCATTCCAGTCAGTGCTAATTATTCTGTGAAGTGAGT
Source organism: Coranthus polyacanthus (assembly GCA_037367275.1). NCBI lineage: Eukaryota > Metazoa > Chordata > Actinopteri > Kurtiformes > Apogonidae > Coranthus > Coranthus polyacanthus. Next base: position 21,959,311 of record JAPQRN010000010.1, read on the forward strand.
CCCCAGCGCCTCTCAGATCACATAGCAGTGCAGCTGCCCGGCTGTACAGCAGGACCAACTGCGAGAGCTATAATAGGAAGGAGAGGTAGGGTTGCGCAGCTGACGATGCTGATTCCGAGGAGCCAGAGCTCTGCAGTACTATTTAAGTCACTGCCCTGTCGATCCTACAGGCTTATTAGTGAAATGCCACCTCGTTAAAACGCATTGGTCTCTATTCGACATGATGAATATGAGCTGATTTATGTCGATGCACTGAATGTATTTATTTAATTAGTATTTTTTTATTCCGGCGTTTAGATGTTTTAGTCTGGGTGTTAATGTAAATTCAAGTTTATACAAGTGGGCACTAATTATAACAGTGAACAACACAGTAATTTACTCCTTATAGGCTTCCAGTTTGTCAGTTTTTTTTTTTTTTCTTGGGCTCTCAGTATTTCCTCATGTGTCAGACCTACCCTGATTCTATCCAATAAAAACTTTAAAAACGGTTTCAGTTCTGTCTACATTTTCTCCGTTGGTGTAATACTGATGATGTGTGCGGCTGATTGCTTTTCAACCCGCTAGGCTTCCTGTGTACAGATTCACCATGGGGATCAAGACTGCCCTCCCCAGATATGAGCTGTATCTCTACACAGCAGTGCTCGCCGTGGCCTTGATATGGGCAGGCAGTTGGATACTTGACGCTTCGAGTGGTGAGTGCATGACATGTCTAGAAATATCTAAAGCCCATACATACTGTTCACGCACAGTAAGACACTGTTTGAAATACACAACACAAAGCAAGAGCAGGTTTATACTGAAGCACAGTGAAAAATCCACTTATATCTGGTGAAGTCAGAGCAAAAATAATAATAATAATAATAATGAAAAATAAAACACAGTTACTGTCCTATTTATTGTAAATATGCAGATCACCTTTCTACTCTACATTCCTATACATTTATATACATGTATTCATTAAAAACCTATATTTTTAATATTTGATATATTATTTATTTGACAGACAACACTTGTATTTTGTTAAAGGTTACACTCAAAAAAGGCAAACACCAGGAGTTATGTTGTGCAGTTTGTCTGTGCATATAACAATAAAAAACATATAATACAAGTTAATAAGATTGAGAACTTAAGATGAGAACAAAATTCAATAAATAGTTGCAGCAAAAAGCATGAATTAAGTTAAACAACTTCTCCCATACCGACCTCTGAGTGATTAACACATGAAACCCAAGTAAATCTGATTAAAAAGTCACTTCTCATGGTTGAATTAACCTTAAACAGGAGCCTCCCTGAAGGACTTCCTGTCTGTTCCCATTAATATAAATATAATTTGAGGATGGTCTAATTATTTGCTAATTATTTTTCACGATGGGCATATTTAAGCCTAGTGACACACTGAGCCAAAAGTCTCTGAAAACACGCCAGGTGTTTACGTGTAAAACTGCTACAGAGATCATCTCCACGTTGTTGTGAATGGACTGAGTGTAATCCAGTGAAAAGCGCAGCCTGTCACCGTCAGTGAGTCTGTCACACTGGACGTGCCGTTACTCGTCTTTTTCCTCCAGTTTATTGTCTCAGTTCTGTCTCTTGAAACGGACATAGAAGGCTGCTCGGTCTGCAGTCTTTCATAATGCTACAGTAGCACTGTATCCTGGTAATAGAAGTCTGGCTGTGTTCCCAGAAGTAAGAGGCTTTCCCTGACTGACCCTCACATTTTGATATCCTTTTTCAGAGCCATTAGCGTAATCAGGCAAAGCTGTGGGAGCTGCTGTGGGGCTGCACGCCAGTCTCATGCGTAGCTGTGAACTAAATGTCTTCTGTATTCCACTCAAATTATTATCACCGTCTGTCTTATTTTTGTTTAACTCATTTTTTATCTCATCTGCACATCTGCATTTTTTTTTTGAGGTTTTGCAGCGAACTAATCTCCGACAAACAGATTATGACGGTATGAAAGTAGACCTCAAAAATAGAAAGCCTCGGAGTGGATTACATAATATTTGGTGTTATAAAATGGATTGATGTGCTCTCACACCTTAAACTCATTATGTGAATAATCCAGCAAACAAAATGAAGCAGGTTAAAGCCTCCTCAGCTGAGGAGCTTTGTCATGGGTTTAAATCTCAATACTTCATTGATTAAACCCTCTTGCCTCATGCATTATTTACTGCACACAGTTTTGTGCTCATCCTATTTCTGCTCTTCTTTTCTCAGAGAATGTAAACAGAAAGGCCTTCAAAGAAAGTGTGAAACCGGGATGGCATTATTTTGGCCGGAAAATGGTGAGCAGCTGATGTAAATAGCCCTTTTATACATAAGAAAGTGAGCAGAGAGGGTTGTCTCGTGTTTCTAATGCGTCTTTCTTTCCACAGGATGTTGCGGACTTCGAATGGATGATGTGGTTCACTACATTCCGCAATCATATTCTTTTTGCTCTCGCTGGTCACGTGATCTTTGCCAAGATATTCTCCCTGATCGCTCCAAAGGTGCGTGGATGTGTTTGTGTCGTGGAGAAAGAAAAGGGCTGCGAATATCAATGGACTCGCGCTGTGTCCTCACTGCTCTCACGTGTAACTGCGTTGAACGTGTCCGTGTGAATCTGTATGTTCGTACACTTGACTTGACGCAAGCTTTGCATCCGTCAAGGCTGTGCATGTCATTTAACATGTGACTCACTATGACTATTGTTATTTTCTGAGAGTGTTTTTCCGATGAGATTCAACACATTTCTACTTGATGCATGAGCTGCATGTTCTTGGACTGTGATGGTGTCACATACAGGACAACACAGGACTATAACTAATGATTACTTTCACTGTTTATTCATCTGTGGATTATTTTTTCGATTAATCGATTAGTTGTTTGGTTGGTGAAACGTCACAAAACGATCAAATATGACAATCTGCGTTGACTGAAGCTCAACATGACGTCCTCAAATGTCTGGTTCAGTTCACATATGCAGTTTACTGTCGCAGAGGAGGACACAAACCAGAAAATGTTCACATTCCTTAAAAAATGACTCAGATCAATGAAGATAGTTGGCATTTCACTGAGGAGCTGATGACTAATCGATTAGTCAAATAATCGTTGCAGCTCTAGTTGAATATGACATATTTAAAACAGTTCACTATGTTTTAAACATGTTTTCTGTCTTGTTTCATGCGTACGATGAAGATTGGTATAGATGGAAGTAAGGTAACATTAATAAACTTGTGCTTTTTATATAACATGAATCTGTCCTGTCTTTTAAATCATTGATACCCGAGTGGTTCATTTGTTCCTGTTCTCATCTCAAACTCAAGCTCATCTTGTTTTTTTCTGAAGTTCACCCAGTTTGTTTCAGATTTTACAGTTTCATCACTAACACCCATCTTCATGTTTAGCAAATTAAACCATAAATAGTACAGAGATACCCTCATGTCATCACACTGACGCTGGCCCCTCTTTACCCACAGCACAGATCCTTGATCTTTGGGGTGTACGGTGGTTTGGCAGTCCTGGTCACCATGGGCTGGACCTTCATGGCCCTGGTTGTGTCTCACTGCATCGTACTCTACAGCGTCGCTCTGGTCAAGAGGAAATGGTTGTGCTTCGCAGCGGGCCTGACCACTTTGGCTTCCATTAAGCTGGAGCCTTACAACTCCTGGCAGGTGAGTGATGTCCGGAAAAACAAAGAGGGAAATGCATGGACAGAGTCTGAATGTGAGGATAAACTCTGCCTCCGTCTTCAGGAGGTCTTGGTGACGGGATCGTTCGACCTTCAGGACATCCTGTTCTACGGAGGCTGTGGATTCAGCATCATGCGCTGTATGAGCTTTGCTCTGGAGAACTGTGAGAAGAAGGACGGCAACTACACGTTCTGTGATCTGCTAAAGTACAACTTCTACCTCCCCTTCTTCTTCTTTGGACCGATCATGACTTTTGACAGGTATCACGTACAGGTGAGGTTTTAAACTGTATGCAGTGACTCATTTAGTTGTACCATCATAACATTTCCAAAAAAAGGAATGTTTGAAAACGCTTTGTTTATTTCCACACAGGCCAACAACACCAAGCTGACCCGCAAGGAGAGGGAGATGTGGAACATCACCACCAAAGCCTTGTTGCACCTGGGAGTTATTCTGATAGTGGACGTCTTTTTCCACTATCTCTACATCTTGACGATCCCCAGTGACATGAAGCTGGTCACCAAGCTTTCTGACTCCTGTCTGGGTGAGTGAACAAAGCAGCTAAATTTGACACTAATAATAACATTTTTATTTGTTTAAACTCAGATGGTTTACATTTTTTATTCATACTGAAAGGACCAGAGTGTACGGAAACATGCACACACACAAGGATAATGTTCCATTGTTCTAATCTATTGTTTGATCTCACTCTTTACCCTCTGTCATGTGACCACCTTCAATGTTATTCCATAACACTGTAAACATCAGACATTTTCTTGCACTAGATAAAAGAGATA
>JAPQRN010000010.1:21978206-21990484 GCA_037367275.1 Coranthus polyacanthus
CCCACGTAACAACATGACAACATGCGTACGTACGGACACAGTAACGATTGTGAATCAATCTGTGATCTGCATGATTTTACATGTTTAGTATCACTTTAACTCACTTGGAACCTCGGCAAAAGTGGTACAAAAAGTAGTATCTGATCATGTAGTATCTCTCACATAATAATAACGCAAAAAATGCAGTGCCAAGTTGAGGTGAGTTGAACTGATTCCATCAGTGGAAAAGTGAAGGAGACTACTATCTGAGAAAGCACATGTTTTGGAGTAAGAGTCCATGGACACAGCTGTTTATCCACTGAGCATTTATCAAACTCTATCAAACTTTATCAAGACATCATCAGGATGCAAAGGAGGTACAAACAGAAACATTCTGTATGCAAATTAGAAACAGCTGCAATAAGTTGTGGAGGTAGTACTTAAATAATGAGTACGTATGTGTTTGTACTTAAGTACAAGCAGCAGTTGAAAAGTTAGTTCTTACCTTATAAGCTTTAGTGACAACTCGACCTTTCCTCCGTGGTGCGTCTTCCTCCTGGTCGCTGTCCGGCTCGTCACCCTCATCGATGTCAAAATCACTGTCCACCTCATCCTCCGTGTCTGAATGTTCTCCATGATACTCGTCATCCCCTGATTCCTGTAAGGAAAACAAGGAGCATGACATAGGCCACAATATATATGAAATAGAATTAAAACGGTTAACTGTTATTACATCAGTATCCTGTAGAAAATACACTGCAATCAGTCTGGTAAAACTCATGTTTCTAGAGTTGTCTCAATGTTGTACTTTTGCTGTACTATGTGCATATATAATGTAGACTTTTGCTCCTAAGTGCTACCTTATGGAAAGGAGTTACTACAGAACAGGATGCAACTGTTTTTTGCTAGAAAAAAAAAAGGACAAGCAATTTAAATTATTGTTTTTTATAAGTCGACTGTTTGAAAAAACAACTAACAGAGCTCTAAAGAGACTTGACATATTAGGTACATAAGTAAAAGAATGTCTGCGCAGTTAATCATGGTATGTATATTATGATAATATATACAAAACACAAACTACTGACACAAGTCACAAGACAGTCTCACATAGCCAGACCACACTTTAGTTTTAGTGTTGAACCAGCACTAGAAGCAAAAGATGAAAATTCATGACTGAGATTAGAAGTCAGACAAGCCATCAAATGCAAGTACGTATACAGGCACGCTCACAGTATCTTATGCCACCAGAGTATCTTCAGCTTCTAAGGATTTGTTTGTGATTTTTCATCTAGTTCCTTTCCGTCAACTTCAGCTAAGACTAACGTCAGATCTGGCTGAGCAGCCACTGCCAAATCCACCAACACAAGTTGACCCCTGAACCAGCAGCTGCTTGAAGAAAAAGTAGCTACAATGTAAAAGGAGAATCACATTTCAAACAACCACATTTTACGAGGCCATTTCACTATTTTCTAACAATGTTAAGCAAAAACAAATTATAGCACAGAGCGTGATCCTATGAAAAGTCCTTTAATTGTAGTATGATAATCTGCAGTGGCATGAAAACAATGAAATGTACTGTAGCATCTGAAACTACTCTGTAGAGGCTTGGAAATGTGGATCAGGACACACTCGGATGCCAGTGTTTCAGTATTACCTGAGCCACCCTGATAGACAAATGACAAAATTCTGCTTTCATAAATGACTAATGTTGTTGTGGAGGCTGCAGTTTTACATGCAGCTGAATTATTTGGCAATGTAGTTAGAAGCACTGCTTCTCACTACGACTCAATACTGAAAACACCTGACACACAAAACATTGCTACTAAAAAACAAGAAAATCACCTGTTTCGTTCAAACGTACCTGACCTGTAAAATCTGTTTTAAATCTATTTTAACAGTAGCTCTACAAATAATTGTTATAAATGTTAATTCGAGCTATCTGTTTTATTCATTTAAATAACTAAAAAGAAATATCTTGCGCTTCCTGGCTTAAGCTATATGCAATTATTAGAGAGCAAGAACCATCACCGCAGTGGAAGAAATAGTTCATGTAAAAATCATGGATGATACCCTTCAATCATAGAGAACAACGAATATGCTAACATCATTCTACCCGTGACAACACATCAGCTGCCGCTTCCTTTCAGTTCAGTCACTCACGTCGTTGAAACCTCCGTAGGTCGTCTTGTAGAATTCGTCCTCTTCTTCAGCATCCAGTAGTTTTGACATGCGGTTTCCCGCAGTCTTACGGGGCTCACGTCCCACAGCCAGACTCATGGTTGTAATTTCTAATAACTCGGCGGAACTAACACAGAGGTTTGGGTCTCTCAGTAGCGGTATGCTAACAGCTAACACTAACACATGTCGTATTTTGAGAACGGGTTTAGCTATCTCTCTACGTTCGGTGTTTCTTTAAACCCATATTTATCTTATTTAGGTTTAAGAGGTGTAAATGTTCTTATAAACTCGAGAAAAACTACAGTTTTACAGTAAATAGCTAACAATGAATAAACGGTAGGAACAGCCGCTGCTTTTTGTGAAAAACACATCCGGTGCACCGTATTTACTTCCGGGTTATGACACGGGGTTCTTTCAGAATAAAAAAGATATCAACCTAACATATATCTAGTGAATTTGTTTATTGTTGCATTATTATATTCACATAAATATACCGTCCTAAATTAAAAATGGCAAGTAACGTTAAACTGGCAAAATGTCGTCAGGGAAAACCTAACCTACTTAGTTCATTGCACAGAGACTAGTATTACCATGGCAACAAGGGATGAACGTCCTTGGGCTCTTCCCAAGTCTTAGCTTGTAGCTCCTCGACTCCTCATCCCTCCCACCAGAGATGGAGCCGAGGAGTCGAGACGAGGACCCGAGGAGCCGAAGCAACAGCTCCATTTAAATAAAATGAAATCCTTTCCTCAGGGCCGTCATTTTAAATAGACGTCATCTGTGTGTTAATTCAATTCAAAATGTGGCATCATGTGTCAGTAGGTGATGTAAGGATGTCATACTTTTTTTATTTAACACACACAAGTTTGATCACACATTAGATCATTTTAAATAACTAATACAACTTCAGATTGAAGAAAACTTTCATTTTTACAGTCCTGCTCCTCATCCAATTGGATCATCGCTGAAAAGATTTCTGCATCATTCATGTATAGGATTATGAAGGCTGCTAGTGTGCAATCATTGTTAGGCAGTCCAATTAAGTGTACAATACGTTTGTTCCTAGTGTGTGCACTATGTATATCGGTAAGATGAAAAGAACCCAGGACCAGAACCCCTAAATCATCTTGAGACCCTGAGTCCAAATATATATTGAAAGCCTCATGCTTCATTTAATCTTAGGTTTATATCATCCTTAATCCTTGATCTAGTCCTAAATAAAAATGCTTAATCAGGCTCCTACAAATTAGTTGTTATCTTGTACAGACTGAACACACAGGGGCTCCTAGTTGCTCATAGGTTGAATTTGACCTTGTGCACAAAGTAAAGACACTGCTTAGTTGTAGCTTGTGCATTTTGACCACCTACTAAAAGCGCACACAAAAAACAACATAATGAGATAGAAACCAAAACTTTATTTGATGCTGCGTGAGAAAGCAAAGTTAGAATACATTCTACATATTGTTTAAATTGAGTTGAGCCTAGTTAACAGTAATATGCAAAAATATTCAATCAAATTAAACAAAAATGTCATGCTATATAAATGTGTGTACAGACATATAAACCTTAATATAAGGTTAAGATTCATATATGATATGGTTATGAATTTCCAGTTATTTAAAGCTGACCATCTGAGGAGTATAAATGAACAAAACAAACCCAGAAACTATAAACATCAATCAGACTATCCAGTATAGAGTATCCACAGTCCTTTTCAGCCTTAAATAGTTTCTCTGTTAAGTCATTAACAAGGACAATATAAGCAAAAAGCAGTTAGATGAACAACTGTACATATTTCATGCACTATTCTGGTTAAATATAGCTGACTTTGGATGCTTTATACTTTTTGTTTCTTGTAAAAGGCTAGATAAATATGATAAATTATTTCTATCCTTGGATTAGAGGTTAGATCCTTTGATCCAAATCTTTAAATAAAAATTCACAAATTGGCTCATATTAGTTTCATGGTGAACCTGCTTGTCTCCATATAGTTTCCTGTGCCACTGTTACTACTCGACATGGTGTTACGAGGCACGTAAGCAATAGTGGCTGTGTGTTTTATTTGCCCTTTGCTTTTACTCCAGAAGAACATGAAAATGAAGCATAAGCTCACAGAGCTAAAAAATGAAAGGAAGCCGATGGTTGCCGCTATCAATAACGTTTTCACATCAAATGGGAGTTTCTGGGTGCCCGTCTCATCTGGAGAGGCAGATGGTGAGGCGAACCAACCTTTAAGATGAAAATGTTTTTTAGAAGATGATGGAAAGATTCTGACGTGAAGGCTGACACGGAGGCTGTCATTTCCTGCCGCATTAGATGCCAAACACAGATAAGTGCCGCTGTCTTGAGGCTGTGCATAGCGAACCTCCAGCGATCCATTAGAGAGGGCCCGTATTCTACCAATAGATGACAAAGGTCTTAGCTGTGGGTTAAGCCAAGTGACGGATGGCTGAGGGTCACCTTCTGCATTGCAATAAAACACCACCGTGTGCCCCTGATCTACTCTCAATACTTGATGTTTGTGGTTTCTAACTCGAGGCTGACGGCAAGTGAGCAGTCCAGACAGCTCACCCTCAGAAAAGTCTAGAAAACTCCAGCCCTGCAGCTGAACAGAGGTAGTGCAGATTGGTAGATTCCCACCAAAGTTTAGGTACCGTTGTCTTTGCACCACCCACAGCAAACGGCAGTCACACGCTAGTGGGTTGTTATCCAGTCCCAGAGTTTCTAGAGTGTCTAATGAATGAAAAGCTCCGGCCTCTAGTGTGGTGAGAAGGTTTCTTGACACGTTCAGAACTTTCAAATGAGACAAACCCTTGAATGCTCCATGTTCAATGTGTAGCAAAGATCCTCCAAACAGGTGGAACTCCTGGAGTCGGAGCAGGTCCCCAAGCAGGTTCCTATGAACGTAGGCGATAGGATTAAAAGAAAGGTCAAGGTATATAAGATATACAAGATGATGCAAAGGGATGTAGGGCACTGCACTTAGGTTGCAGTGTCTAATAGATAGGGATGTAAGATTTAGGCCAAAGAGACTGTTTGTTGAGAGAGTCTCCAGCCAGGGGCAATGAGATATAACTAATTCTTTTAGGCGCCCAAGATGACGGAAAGAGTAGTTCGGCAGCATGGTGAGGCCCATCCGGTGAAAATGGAGGCTTCTTAACTCAATCAGCGGTGTGAGTGCCTCCGTTGGCACAGCAGTGAGATTGCACCCATCAAGGTGCAGCTCTTGTAGACTGGTCAGGCCACTGAATGCTTGATGAGAGATGAAAACTAAGTCATTCTCCACCGCTTTGATAGACCGCAGGGCTGCCAAGTCACGAAATGTAAAATCTAGAAAAACAAGGATCTCGTTGCCACTAATATCCAGCAGCTGCAGTTTTGGCAAGCCACTAAACGCTCCTACGGGAATAATCTTCAGGTGATTGTGAGCAAGACGCAGAGTTAGCAGACTGTGCAAGCCAAGAAAAGCTTCCTCTTCGATTACTGCCAGAATGTTGTCACTTAAATCTAAATCCAGCAGATGTGTTAAAACCTGGAACTGCTGATCCACCAGGGTCTTGATTTTATTTTTGGTTAAGTTGAGTAACTTAGCATCTTGCGGGAGGCTGTCAGGCACTCTGCTGAGTTGGACATCAGAGCAGTTCACCTCCAGCACCAAAGGGTTACAGAGGCAGGACTGCGGACACTGCCACTGTGTTTCAAATGTTAATGCCACACCTGCTGCCAACAGGTAGAGAGCACCCCAGTGGACGGTAATCACCTCAAACATCTGGTGGCCTGCCTGCATGTGTGAGAGAGAGGCAGCTGTGAAAAGAGTGAAAGAGTGAGGATATTTACTGATCTTTCATCACAGCAAGGTGAATTGCATCACACAAGCACCAGCGTGTGAATCAGTGCTCTTAAATGAAATATAAATGTCCATGTTATTTTTTTTTTCCAACTAAAGCTCAGCACAAAAACTTTTTTCTTACCTCTTGGGTAATAAGAAGTAGCTTTTCATAACCAGAAAGATACGAGTGGAGAGTTCAGTCTCGCAAATTCTGAAGAAACTGCAGGAGAGAAAGCACAACAACAGAGATTACATTGATACTGAAATTGAAATGTTTACTAAATCGTAAAAACAGCAGGTTGATATGAATATTAAACCAGAGGTTCAGAGATAACATCCGTGCTGTCTTATCCATTTCATCTTTAGCTGCCAGTTAGTCTGTGTTCATAGCAAATCTGTGTGTTACATTCCTGACATCTTGACACCTGAGCTGAAGTCTTTCTCTGAAGAGCACTTGAGTTGCAGCAAGAAGAATTAGTAAGTGGACCTTTATCAGATACTGTTCACAAAGATGCAGAATAATGTCCCATCTTCTTCCACAAAAAAGTCTGACAGTCACCTAGGAGATTATGATTGCTCCTATTTGTATGTACTCCCTGTATGTCTGTAAGAAAAAATATGCAAAAACTACTACCGGACCAAGGACAAAGCTCGTACAGGTCTCATATCATTAAAGTGTATCTTTATTGTGTTTTGAGGTTTATATAAACTCTGTTGGCTAAAATAAATGTCGTGAAAATATGAACTTGCTCTTGCCAGTCCTTCAGTGCCCCCACCACAAGATGGCCTCCAGACAATACAAGGTAAATTAGAAAATCCTTGGCTTGTGATGTATTAAGGTAGAACCAATCATATTCGACGTGAAGTTTGTTAGCCTCGCTCTTGTCAGTTACTAACAACAAAGCAGTGACCCTGCCCCTCTTCTCATTTCTCAAGTTGTAGCTCCTCGGGTCCTGGCCTTAGTCGCTCCCATCAGAGATGCGAGTGGTGGAGGAGCTATGACCGAGCATACACCTGAGTATCCTCGGTCATAGCTCCTCCACCAGCCTCCTCAGTCCTCGATCCTCGATGTGCATTTTAGGGAAATGAGACATCCTTAAAGATGGTGCACTGAGATTGATTTCCGGGTCACATTGAGGAGCCGAGGAGCCGAGGAGCCGAGGAGGGGAAAACAGAAATGGGAAGAACCCCATGTTGGGAAAACTAGCTATGAGGAGTGCATTATTCCTACTTCAAAACCACTTAAAGTACTTTACTTTCCTTTTGGAGACTTATTTCAACCTATCTTCTTTTTGGATGTGTACACCACATTAATAACTGAGTTGATCATTTTGTTGTTAGCTGTTAGCTGGCTCTGTGTACGTGTGTGTGTGTGTGTGTGTGTGTGTGTGTGTAAGCTGGCCTGTGGTTAGCCAATCAGAACGTTTACTGATGAAAAGTGGGCGGTGACGTTCACCTAGCAGACACACAAAGAGACACTCATAAAAAATCTAATCTACAGTCTTTGTTTTGTCAACACCATTACAGAAGTCTTTAATATACACATATAAATGATACAGATATAACTAGAAGTGTTAAGATATGGGACCTTTAAATTTTGGAGCAGATCTGTAAAAAGGGCTCGAGGCTGGAATTGTCTTTCACAACTTGTCACAAGTATGGCAGCAGAACGACTGACACAGACTCACAGAAACAAAAGAATTTAATAACTAAAATGAAACGTACAAAAAAACAGGAGTTCCAACAAAAAATGGGAAATTCTAAAACACAAAAGGAACAGGCCAGCAGGATCGTAGACATTAACGTGATGACCTGACGGGGAACAAAGGGAAAGTGAGTGGTATGTATAGGCCACTGTTTGCTGATGGTGAACAGGTGAGCGCGGCCGTGGCATGGGGCTGGAGACTGAAGGAGAGTAGGTGTGGCTAGAAGAGCGGAATGGAAACCTACTGATGGGAAGATAGGCAGAGAGATGGAGGGAAAAACACAGAGAGGAAGAAAACAGACAAGGACACATGAGGAGGGCAGCTTACAAAATAAACATGGAAACCAGACCACAAACCATGATACAATTAATGAATTAGTACTAAGACCGTCCATATATACAGGTTTTTAAATAATTATTGGGCCACAGGTACGTGGTATTGAAATGTGTTCTCTCTTCATATACAAGGATTATACAAGGAGACCAGGAAAACCAATTCAAAGAAAAATGGCTTAAACGTCAGAGAAACAAACCTATGGCACCAACTGACAAAAGCAGGAAAACACAGGTCACAATTTGTGGTTTGTTTACGGTTTTGAGAAGAGATGAAGAGTGGTTTTTAATATATTTATTTAAGGTGTTGGTGTGATTTAGTGACGTTGAGACTGTATAGTTAAGTTTCTTGTAAGTCGAGTGGATTGAGTGTGACGTAAGCACCATAAACCTCTGAACTGCACTTTAAATCATCATTAAGTAAATCTGCAACCTCTATAAGAGCAAAATAAATTAAAGTCGCAGCTTATCTCCTCATACATAAGTCTTCCACCCTCTCAGTCCATCCAGAGTCTTTGGCTTTTAAATGTTACCTAAACAAAATACTTGCACCTTACATTACAGCACGGCAGAGCTCAGTGTCCTGAAATGCCAAGTATTTTCCAAAGTCTGGACCTGTGGAGTAGTTGCTTAGTGGCTCACGGTGAGTCTCATTCATAATAGCAGCAGGGAGCGAGAACATAAGAGTCTGGAGACCACGAAGGCTAAATATGACTCATAGTTCAGGTGGCTTTTCCTTGGGGTAAACCTATTTTTATCGGCCGTTTGTTTTTATTTGTTGCTCCACTGATGTCTTTACATTCAGTCAGGAAGATATTGCTTTCATCAGCTTGTGCAATTTCCTGTCAGATGCACATGATATATTAAAGTTTGAGTTTTATTTCAGGAGAGCAAGATATGTTTACCCAACCAGCATGATCATGGTTCATATACTGAATACTGTGAAAGCAACATACATATTATTGGTGATGCAGCTGCACTAACCTGTGAAGTCTATGTGTTTAACAAACCTGTGGTAATAATAGCAGCAATAGATCACAGTGCATGTGTGAAGGACGGGCTACCTATAAACTAATATTTGCTGATTAAAATCTTGCACTGCACTGTAAAAACTGAGACTAGGTTAAATTAATGCTTCTTTTTTTTACTGCATTTAGTTAATAAAACAGACTAGAGGTAGTTTTAACAAATACTATATAGTATTTAATATAGAGCAGACCTTAATGGCGAAAGAGTAAGTAAATGGGTTCAGTTGATTCATTTTAAGGAAGAATTTCAGTACTTTTTACAATGTGAAACTCTTACTTTATTGAAACATTTACAAAGTCTCCCAGTAGGGGGCAGCAAAAGCAAAACTATATTGTGTCAGTGAAATGTGTTTATGGTGATACTGTCAATACATTTTGTGAGACTTGCTATGAATATGAATCCATCACTTCTTGTCTTACAAACCGACTGTGATCCTGTTCAATCGCCTGAGTGTTAAGCTCATGGACACATTCCGAGAGGAGTGATATAAAAAGAAAGAAATAAATAACACGTTGAGGTGTGATGCCACCCTCGGCTGTGGAGGCACTTGCACACGTTGTCATGCTGAGGAAAGCAACACCGAAGAGCATGTGAAGAAAAACACCATCTAAACAACACTGTCTCTTACATTTATGACATTTTCTGCATAGCTGAGCTGCACACATTTAGTGCCGGTATCTTAACCCTTAGATACTGTTCATACTCTACATCTTTACAAGCCAAGAATCCCCCTCAAAACAAGTGTTTAGAAGGTATAAATAGCCTCTCTGACATTAATGAATCCTTAATTAACATTTCAGAGAGCAGGGAGAGTGTATTTTTTGATGTTTTACAACACTCGTCTATGGAGAAAAACATCTACTTTACTACTACCTATTTTATGTGAGACACGCAAACATAAGAGCTATGATGATTTAAATATATTTTATGAATATTGGGGGTTTCTTTTATAATGCATGCATTACATGTTCACATTCAATGAAATTTGTTCGCTGATAAAAATTCATCCGCTCAGCCACACACTCACAAAAAAGAACACTGACAGCTGAGGTAAAATGTTATTAAGGTGCAGTAAAAACCATAAAAGTAGTGCATGTGTAATAAATAAAGTGCATATGCAGTTATTGCACATCAGTCCATGATAGTGTATGTAGACTATTTTGGGGGTGGTAGTGAGGGGAAGGGGATAGAGGGTTGAGAGTTGAGTTCATGGCTGTAGGGTAAAAACTGTTCCTCAGTCTGGAGGTGCAGCATTGTACAAGCTGTTCACACTGAATTTTAGATTTTAGAAAACAGAACATGGGTGGTGTACAGTTTCACAGTTTCAAAATTCCCTAAAACCACAATTTTCATTGATCTGATCCACACTGGTGAATCAGAAACCTATTTCCACACATACAGAAAAACTTCAATGTACAAACATGTGTAACACATGTAAAAGTAACATTAAAATATATATATACATATATATATATATATATATATATAGATATATATACATCTGTATATGTGTGTGTGTGTGTGTGTGTGTGTGTGTGTGTGTGTGTGTGTGTCTGTGTGTGTGGGTGTGTGTCTGGTCAGCTGGTTGTCAAGTCATCACACACAGACACACACACAGACACACACACCGATGCGAAGTTTCATGTATTTACTTAGAACAATACACAGAAGTGAGCTTTGTCTTCCATGCATTGCATAGTTTTCCTTCCATTATAAGGCTGAGGAGCAGCACCCGAGCCATTTGAGACACAACCTAAGCCATATTCATGTAAAGAAAAGTAATGTGGAGAGAAACTAAGTCAAGGAGTTTTTCCCAGATGTAACGGTTGAGTTGGTCTTCAGTCGACTCCTTTGGCGAACTTTGTTTTTAAGCTTTTTGGATGTTTACTTATTATCTTATTGTTCACAGATGTGGCAATAATAATAATAATAATAATAATGATCCAAAATGACGTGAGATTGCAGGTTTTTTACTGAGAACTGTTTGAGAAATATCTCTGCACACCTAATGGGCGACAGGTGTGTTGGTGTGTCGGCTGAAAACACACCGCCTCGTTTCTTTTAACTTTAATACGACGTTTCGGTCCAAAAGTTTAAAGAAACGAGACAGTGTGCAGCAGCTTTTTTCTTGTTGCTTATTGAAAACTGTCAAATTTTGCACCTAACTCTTCAACAAACAGATAAAATACTGTAATACTCTGAAACTAATGCCGTTTTTAGTCAAATAACATCACGTTTTC
The DNA here is from genome assembly GCA_037367275.1 of Coranthus polyacanthus. Taxonomy (NCBI): domain Eukaryota; kingdom Metazoa; phylum Chordata; class Actinopteri; order Kurtiformes; family Apogonidae; genus Coranthus; species Coranthus polyacanthus. The sequence continues at coordinate 21,989,500 of JAPQRN010000010.1, forward strand.
TTAGAGGAGGATCCTCAAATCCCACAACCACTAAGCCCCTACAAACCCGGGGAAAACCCCTGCATTGACTCCTCCAGTGGCACCATGTGCTTTACCATATGTTTTACTGGTCTGGATTTATTACCAGCAGGTGACTCGCTGGGGCTTATGAAAGCTTTGATGAACTTTCCTCAAATGTTTGGGCTTCTGTTGGATGAATCTCATGGAATTAGGCAGAAAGCTCTTTCCCAGTCCCAGTCTCTGTGTTCATATATATATACATACATATATATATATATGTTTGAGACCCTTTTGACAAAATTTTCAAATGTCTCTAATCTTTGTCCACATTTACCTCTTCCATAAAGCCTTCATAGGTGATTGAGTATAATCATGTAAAATGTCAGAACTTGAGTGTTTGAAAGTCTGTTTGGCAGTGGGATTTTTGTTGCAAGAGTCTTTTTCTAAATTAAAGACCCATTTCCCGTAAAACCATAATCTTCACATTCTTGGCCATACGTTTTTCTACACCAGAAACTTTGGAAGCATCGTATTGTACGAGCATCTTGCCGCTTTGTTCAGTTCTAATCAGTGGTTTCTCCATAATCCTGCTGAGAGACAGACGAGGAGGTAATCATCTCAAAGAACTTAGCATCATAAGGTCAAGATCTTCCAATCATAGAGACAAAGCCAACAAATCCCCTTGAACAAGCACTTGGCCGCAGTACAAAGGAAAAACTTCCTTTGACAGAAGAAACTTTGACAGAACAGGCTCAAGGTGGCCGGTTGGGTGTGGACACAGAAAAGAGTGTGGATGTTCCAGATAGACACCGTTTATCCCCTCAGGGAAACTCAGCTCACATTAGAGACGAAGACACAACATTAGTTACAACACATGACAGAATAAATAAGAAAGGCAGCAGATTTTGTCCATCTACCATTGGCTGAGGTGTTTGTAGAGTCTGAGGGCAGTGGAGACGAGGATCCAGTCCAGTCCTGCATCGAG
>JAPQRN010000010.1:22030871-22045202 GCA_037367275.1 Coranthus polyacanthus
GACTCCAGTCCCTACATCAACAGTTTCTTATCAACGTGGCCATCAGTGCGGAAATTCCCTTCATGACTGATGACCTGCAGAGAATCTGGATTTTCTGGTCCCTGGTGAAAGTGAAAATGACTTTTCGCTCCTCACTCGATCACTTGGTAAAGGTTTCATATCTTCATTCAACAGGAGGATGGATGCCCTCAAACCTCTACTTAATTACAGCATTAAATGTACTTTCTGCCAACTGCACTGCAGCATATTTCCATTACCGCATAATAAAAGGTCCACAGATCTGTAATTCATACTGAGCCCATGATAAATGAGTCATTATTTAGTCCGGTAGGTTCAAAGTTTGAGATTTTATATCTCCTACACACACGTTGAGTGGACTGAACACCAGCAAAGCACAGAAAACATAATAATGTCTCTGGGTAAGTGTCCCCGTGAACCAGAGAAAACAGCACTTTTACTCTTAAGTTCAATACTTAAATATAGATTTGAGGCACCTTTGCTTTACTTGAGTATTTCCATTTTCTGCAGCTTCATTCCTCTGCAAACAAATGAAGATCTTGTAGAACACGACGCGCTGCTGTAGATGAAACTACACAACAGTACATATAGTGGTTGAAATGAGCTCGACATTAAACATGTACAGCAGTAAAATGCAACATACACATTAATACAGCTGTAAAATGAATCTAAAAACAACATGTATAAAAGTAAAACACTGACACGGAACATTTTGCTGCACAATGACTACTTTACTTTCATACTTTGAGTTCATTTCGCTGATAATACTCACATACTTTCATTTAAGTGAGGTTTTGAATACATTGCGTTTACTTGTAGTGGAGTATTTTCACAATGTGGTATCAGTACTTTTACTTAAATGAAGTAAAAGTTGGAATAAGTTAAATATAAGACGTTTTTTGTCAGGGAACAGCACTGAAAACCACAGTTTGATGGGAATTCTTAACATTTTAATTAAGTAAAAACAGAAAAAAATACAGTGTGAGGATGTAATTTCATTGTTTTTCTAGTATATAATAATTACATTTATTTAACAGAACTTGCTTCTCTTCCTGTTACACATGTGAGTCTCCACCCTCCTCCTCTTAGACTCCGCCCACCAGGAAGTACAGATATAAAAAAAAACACAGCAGTGGTTTCAGTTTTACTCGTGTCTACAGGAAACAGAAGTCAAGAAGACAAGTGAAAGGACGTGACTCAGCCACAGCTTTAATGGTAGAGACTAAATCGTGTTTTCATTGAATGTGTGTGAAAAGCCCCAAAACAAGCAGGAGATGATCTGAAAGCAGAGCGAGTTCAGTACAAACCCTGCACTTAACCCCTTCCTGTCTGTCCTTGTCATAGAAAAAGTTCTGGCTTGAAAGATGGCAGACGAGGATGGAAACAGACGAATGCAGCTCGAGGAGATGCTCACGTGCCCGGTGTGTCAGGACATCTTCAAGGATCCCCGGCAGCTGCCATGTGGACACAGTCTGTGTCTGGTTTGTGTGGAGAGGATGATCGATCATGCCTCAGATATACCCTTCCGCTGCCCAGACTGCAGAGGTTATTTTGGGCAGATCATCGGGGTTCAGAAGAGCTACACACTGGCCAGCATCGCAGAGGAGTTCAGGATGAACAGGAACAGGATGGTACGTGCACACTTGATCATTTCTTTACATACATTGTAACTGGTTCTATTAACCGAACATCTACCAAAAGACACTATTTGTCCATTTCACGCATGATTCACACGCCTTCATTTATCACTGTTTACAAGTCATCGCATCTCAAACACAGTCATCACACAAAGCTCCAGTTGGAAACACTAACAGTTTAAATAGTTCACCTCAGGATAGATACAGCTTCAGAAATAGTTACTGTGATGTGAGAGAGTAAAGGTCAACGTTTGTCATAAACGCGACTCGTAAAGACATCAGGGTTTTCTTGTGTGAAATTGTGAGGCGAAAGACGCATGAAATGTTTGCTTTGAAAATGGAATGAAGACGTAAGATGTGTTGAAGAACTTTGAGAACAAGAATAGAATGTCAAAAGGTCCACTCACAGGCTTTGGATCCACAAAGACCTGAACGAAGAAGAAGAAGAAGAAGAAGAAGAAGAAGAAGAAGAAAAGGACGAAGAGCAAAGAGTCAGAGCTGCTGCACAGTAGCCTCTATAATCCTGATTTTCAGACACGAAAATCTCATTTACATACTTCTCTCCACTGTAACTCTGTCTGTGGGGTTAAAATCACCTGTGTTTTTCTATGTCCACTTGTTTGTGAGATTATCTTTTTTGTTTTCTCTACATGTTTGTTTGTTTACGAACAAAACAAACCCTAAAGACAAAAGAAAAATGTGTATAATTACCATTATCACGATATAAAATCATATTAAATGATAATTGTTTTATGGCCAGCCCTACCTGCGATGATGATGAGACTCTCAGTCCATATTTATTTATGTATTTTGATCTAATCTTTATTTAGTCAGACAGTCTGACTGAAAGTAGAATCTATAAACACAGCCGAGAAGAAGAAACGCACACAAGAACAACAACCAAATAGACCAGGAAATCAAAGACTCATAAAAAGAAGGAATCATAAAAAAACATTGCGTAATGAACCTTTAAAATGTCCCAGGGGAGGGCGAGGTTGTACTTCAGTCCACTGAGGAGGTGAAAGTACCTGAAACCAGTCCTGTCGACGTTAAAGCGTACGTGAGGAATGTCTGAGGTTCAGTAACGACTGGGTTACGTCCTGAAGATTCACATTCTGTCCGACTCCACGGCTCCTCCTGCGTCTTCTTTCATTCAAATACCAATGTCTTTATTTACGCAAACGTGCCCAAAGCCATAAGAAATCTCAAGGCAAAGGCAGTAAGAGAGGTTGTACGGAGCTCTGGGTCAGAGTTGTAGCCCTGACATGAACAGAGGGCGTCGGGCCGTGAAGTCTGACCAACCATGCTTCTCCTAGACCCAGTATAGTACAGGTCCACGTTAGGGTCCCGCTGTCAACCCTTATCCTGGTTGATCTGGACCCTATCTGGACATTCTGTGCGGCCTTGAGGTCTGGAACATCTGACACAAAGCACACTCGCACATACTATTTCACAAAGCAGGTCGCACACCAACAAGTTTTGCTTCAGCTATTTCGTTCTTGTATCTAAGTCTATTCTGCTCTTAAGTATTGCATGGATTATGTAATAAGCTTGAGCATCAAAGTATGATTTCTTTACAACGTGTAGTTTCAACAGTAGAGCTTTATGAATAAATAACATGACGTATGTTTCTTCTTGACCTGAGTGATACTGGGAACAGTGATGAAGTGATAAATCTTTGAGTTTGACTTCGTTTTTTACGACAGGACACCGTGGAATGCACCATTAATCGTTGCAGTAACACGTTTTTATGGCTGTGTTTTTATTCAGTGGGTTTTGTCTGATGTTTGAAACCAGGAGGAGGAGATAAAAGGCGTGCTCTGCGACTGCTGCCCTGACAAAACACCTGCCGTTAAAACCTGTCTGAAGTGCGAGGTGTCCATGTGCAAAGAGCACGTCAAGGCCCACCGGGACCTGCCGGTGTTCACGGGACACCCGCTGGTCAACCCCCTGAGCGACCTCGCGCAGAGGAAATGCCGTCAGCACGAGGACGAGGTGCTCAGGTACTACTGCAAGACCTCCGGACGCTACATCTGCAACCTGTGCGCCCTGGAAAACAAGCAGAAGAACGCAGTCACCGAGACCTGCACCATCATGCGGAGACAGATCACTGTGAGTTTTCACAAACAGCAAGCCAGGTGGAAGCCAAAAAGAAAAAGGGAATCAGAACAGTTAAATTGAGGGTAAAACCTAATAAAATAAGAGTAAAGAGTGAACCAGAGCATTGAGGAGAACAGAAACCACACCACAGTTTCAACAGTAGCAGGGAGGAGATTTCTCTCACACAGAAAAACAGGATCTTCAGGTTCTCGAGAGGCTGAGAGTGATCTGATTTTAATCCCACTCTCCACTGGAACTTCTGCATCCTACATGTTTACTACTGTATTAATGTGCATGTAACGTTTCATGTTGAGCTCATTTGAACTACTTTATGAACTGTTGGCAGTTTAATTTACAGCGATTAAACTGCCAACACATTCTATAACATCATCACACGTTTGCAGCGTCGCCGTCCTGTGAGAACCTCGTATCTCTAAAAAGACAACATTTAATGAGCTCAGGAAAACGATGCCAATGCATTGTCCAGCGAGTCCAAGAGGGGTTTTTCCAACCTATTTATCACGAACGTTCACAAGCAACACACGTGGAGATACGTGGTTTTCACTGGACAGGAAGGGGATGAAGGAGATGCTGTCAGACAAATGTAGTGGAGTAAAAAGTCCAACGTTTACCTGTGAGATGCAGTGGAGTAGAAGTAAAGAGCTGCGCGAAATGGAAATACTCAAGTAAAGTAAAAGTATCTCAAATTTGTGCTCATGTGCAGTAACTTGAGTAACTTGTTGTTCATTCAACAGGATTACATGGACGAACGCTTCAGAGGCCTTCAGGAAAAAATGACACAGTCGACTAACTCCATAAAACAGCTGAAAGAGGAAATCCAGAACGACGTGAGCCCTGTTTAATAAAGCCTCAGGAATGATAACAGCTAATAAACCGTTTCAGAGACATCATGACCCAGATGTCTGAAGTGATGAACAGTTTTCTTCTTCTTCTAACAGAAACAGAAAGTGACCTCCGTCAACTCCTGCTTCAACAGCGTCACTGTGGTGCTGCTCTGCTTGTGGTTCATTGTTCTGTATTATGGTGAGAGGAAGCAGCGGTTTTAACCAGAGTCATCTGCCTCACTTCATGATTTATGCCACTGGTCAGATGCCAGTTTTCATCCTGTTTCTGTGTGTGTTTTAATGAAGCGTGTCTGTTTCCAACCAGCCTACCACTACTCTGTAGAAAACCAGAAACTGACTGACGCATGGGACACGCAGCAGAGACACGTGCACCGCATGTATTCCAACATAGCAGGTGAGGATGAACTCACTTCTGTCAATGTGAGAAGATAAAACATCCTGGTTTTGACTGGTGTGGAGCTGAACACACCTGACAAAGAAAAACCTAATGTTTGAGAAGCTGCAACTAATTTTGCTAATACAGCTTGCTAATTCTTTTTTCTCCGCTGACTTCCTTAAATAACCTTTTTTTTAACCTCGTTCACAGAACTCATGGTCGATTATTCAGTCAAGAGCCAAAAAGAGACAAAGCCCTCAGAGACACGAGATGAAGGTAGGAAAGACTGAAGTGTGGAAGTTTTATTTTGTATTTTTTATCATAGAGCCATTTTAAAAAGTGTGTCTCGTAGGAAACCTCATGCTGGACCTGAACAGCGTCAGTCCTTTCCTGAAAGTCTCCGCTGACCTCCAGTCAGTCCAGAGAGTGAAAACCAAGATGGACTACTCCATCAGCAAACATCGCTTCACCGAAGCCCCGCAGGTCCTCTCATCCCACTGCGTCTCCTCTGGGAGCCACGTCTGGGAGGTGGAGGCCGAGGGATACTGGGACATCGCCGTGTCTTACAAGAGCATCCAACGAAAGAGCAAGGACAGCAGTCCCTTTGGGAACAACGCAGAGTCCTGGAGCCTCATGCACAATGACAAAGGCAAGCTGTTCGCCTACCATAACAGAATAAAAACGGTTCTGACTGAAGCCCTGAAGAGCAACCGGGTCGCAGTGAAGGTTAATTTTGAGACGGGCAGCATCACGTTCAGCTCTGTGGACATTAAGGTCACCAAGCTGCACGAGTTCAGCGCTGAACTGACAGAGCCGTTGTGCCTGGGGTTTGGGTTGTATCGCGTGGATCCGACCAGCAGAGCCTCCATTATCAGAGCCTCCTGAAGACAAGAATGTCACGATAACCGGGCCCAGTTGGTCACAAGTAATCCGATCGGACCGGATCAAATGTTCAAAAGAAAAGAAAAGGATTCTTAAATCAGATTAGGTCACGTTATCCAGTCTTGGTTTTGGTTTGTCCTGAACCCGGTAGAAGCGAGGATTCAAATGTACAAACACTTGTACATTTTGTACAAAAATCAGTCAAATAATTAGAATAACCAGATGCAAACAAACCAAATGTGACGCAAAGAGTCTGTTTGTGTGGGATGTGTTCCCAGTGCTGAGGTCGAACTCATTGTATTCTATCTCATCTAAATCAAAATGTGCAACATGGGATGAAAATGCAGGACAGTTCCACGTGAAGGAATACGTTTGTACTTTTGCACTTGATTTGTTTGCCTGTTTCAATGTTAAAGTAGATATGAGGTTACCTACTAAGCCTTTCAGTACGGTGAAGGTTCATGTCCTGTATCATCCTGTCGGGGTTTATTTCACGGTACGTTTCGCTGCACGTTATCCCTCTCTTTAGAAAAGAAATCACTAATATGCTTTACATTAGTGTAGAACGCCGTCACTGACCAATCGAGAATTCGACAAAGCCATGAATTAATTGGTTTGAACTCTGGTTTATCACTGTATATTTATTATAGACACGACTCAGTCAAAAGTAGCTTCTAACAAATGTCTGTTATCGCACGTCGAGTCTTGAACAGGCTCAGCGTTTCATACGTATCATCAAGTCCACTTTGTGATGCGTAGTCCTGCTTAGACCACTTTGTATCTGGGTCAGGGGGATCCAATCCGGTGTCGTTCTGATCCAGGTGAAATATTCTGAACTGGGCCCAGATGAGAGCGAAGGATCACTTACACTGAACAAAAAAACAAACCACGTAAAAGCCAAAAGTCTAACTTGTCTCAGGGATGTTTATATATATGAATGTGTTTATAATAGATGTAAATATGTCGATTTTTCCTCTAATTCCAGATCTTTATTTTAATATAAAGTAAGTGTGCAATATTGTGTTAAATAGTGTCTTTATTTCTTTAACTGAATGTGAATGACTTGTACGTGTCGACGTTGTCTCATCACAGGTTAATATTTAACTTATGCTGAAAATTCTATTAACAAGAAGCTGCAAAGAAAAAGAATGAGCTGGAAACATGTCGTCACGTCATCCAGCAGCTGCTGTTCATTCTGGACCTTTTTTTTATTGTGTGTTTTGAAGGTTTGTCTGTTTTTGGTTGGTTTTTTTTTGTGTTTTTTTTTTTTCTTCCTTTGTAATTGAAGTGTGTTCTTTCACGTTACACAGGCTCACTTTCAGGAATGCAGAGAATAAAAGGCTAGATTGAGCATTTTTGCTCATTTATTAAGAAAACATGAAAATCAGGCGTTGTTTTTTTAAACAGTGACATTGATCTGAACCAAATTTTTTTTGTTTATAAAAGAGAGAATTGTCCATTTGGTGGAACACCATCGTCAGTACAAAACGAGAGGTATGCAGTCTGCTCAAACTAACACATACTGAAGCTCAGTCAGTTTCTCTTGCTTTGCCAAAGGACATGAAACCTAAAAAAAAAAAAAAGCAAATACAGAGCACAGACTTAAAAAAAGTGCCAAATGTATTGTCACCTTTTTATAAAAAAACAAAACAAAAAAAAAAAAGCAGAAATGTTTGACTCGTCAGATAACAAAGCTTTGAGAAGTAAACCTTATCTGTTTGTAAAAGACAGTACAATGTACCGTAAACCAGTACAAACTGACCTATGTGATCTCGTCTGTAACGCTACACTGTGCTGACCGTTTTTCTAGCTGCCTTCAAGTCCGTTGATGTCTGACGCGTACAGATTTCAACAAGTTGTAACACACTTTGTGGTCAGAATATCAAAACTATCAGCACTGGCGTTCTGTCCTAATTCAGCGGCGTTTAGCAATACTAACAGGACAGCAACTATGTTGACATGAACAAAACCGTGAGAGAACAGTGACTCTCAGCTTATCTGCAGTTTTACAGCCATCGTTTAACGGTCGACGCTGGTGACACACAAGCGCACCGACGGCGGCGACGGCCGCTTTATTTCACTGTAGCCATGGTCTGATTCCTGATGGAGCACCACGCCTTGAAAATGTCTCTGGAAAAACAAAAGAAAACACAAGCCCTTTATTTAGTGGTTGGTTCGTCGACGGATGGAATTTCTTTCTTTCGATGAAAATGAAAATATGCGTTAAAACCTTCACACACCTGCAGTGAGTGGCCACGCATTCGTTGCTGCAGTACTCTCTGTCCCAGTCGTCGCTTTCTACCGCGGGGTTGTTACAGCCGGCCCTCACGCACACACTCTTCACAGCATCACCGGATTCATTCACCTCCATGTCATCCTGGGGGGGGGGGGAGACGAGTCAGAAAAACCCACAAAATATCGCAATAAAAAAACAAAAACGTTTTAATGGGAATGAGCGAAATGGAAGCAGATTTAGTGGAGAGTTTTGTGCATCTGAATGTGCGGAGCGACGAGGAAAACGCGACTGAATGAATACAAACAGAAATGTCATATTCGATGGAAAACAGCAATGAAAAGCTCCAACTATGAAGAGCCGCAGAAACAAATGTTAGACTACTACTAGATGGAAACGCACATAAATTAGCATTTTTCTTTTGCAGAATTTCTGAAAATCCAGTTATTTGGATGGAAAACCCGCCTACACTCGGCGACTGGCGGTAAAAGAATGTTGACTGACGTTATCTCCGGAAAAACATCCCATGACAGAAGTGAAAATAAAACTACAGTGCCTGTGTAATTGTTGCTATGTAACAGCATTGTGTGTGTGACGTGAAATGGAAAAATCTTTTGCAAGTGTAAAGTCTAACAAAAACTCCCTCCCAATCCGTCATGTGCTGAATATTAGTTTTCACTACCCAGTTGTCATGTGAGTGTTTTTGAACTTGGTCTCTGTCGTCTGCAGCGTCTCCAAACATTTAACCACCTCTGAAAACTCCAGTCGGACTCACTGCTCCTCATTTCACACAGACCGTTGTGAAGATGAACTTCACTTTGAGGCAGATTTACACCAGGGTCGTATTCTTTTTTATTAAAGATTCACTGTAAACGCTCAGGGTAGAGACTGTATTTACACTAAAGTGAAAACGTATTAAATCAGTGGAAGGTGAATTTAGACTATTCTGTGAGGCAGAAATGTAGCAGGTAAAGTTTGATAAAGTCCCTCTTAACCAAACATGGTTATTAGTGGAAAATCTAGTAAATACAACCAAATCCAAAAGTTTGCAGTTGAAAAAAACCTGTAAAATCTAAACAGGATTTATAAGGGCCTTGTTACAGATTAACTAACGCTACAAGGATCTTAAATCTAAATTGCTGACAAAGTTTCATACTTTACCTCCTCTGAAGGCAGCATTTCTGTAACTACGTCCTCGTCTGCACAGCCCGTTGCATCGGCAGAGTTCACCACCTGTACGGCTACAACAGGTGCAGACTGAGCAGACGCGGTGGCAGTAGATGATGCAGTTGCTGTAGTAGGCACAATAATTGGCAGAGCCTCTTTTCCCTGTAAGGAGGCAGGAACTATTTTAATCTGTAGAGGAGGTGGAGGTGTGGCGGTGACGGACACAGGCAGGCCCGGTGTGGTGTTTCCCTCTCGGGGTTTGGCCTGTAGCGGCGGCGGCGCCGGTGCCATCTGCTGGAGCCGAGGGGGAGGCGGCGCGTTCTGCATCTGCTGCAGCGGAGGGGGCTGACGTGGGGCGCCGGACACCACGAGTGTAGGCTGCAGAGCACGAACCCCTCCGGGCAGCACAGTCACCACCTGGCCCCCCGCCTGCAGCATGTGCTTCGGGATGATGATCTTCGTGATGGTCTGGGCCGGGGGAACCGCAGCGGGGGCCGTGGCCTTGTTTGCCCCCGTACGGGAACGCGTGGTCATTTCTGGGACGTCCAGGATGATGTTCGAGGCACAGATATTGGTGATGGTGTTCTCTTCGAGCGCGTTATGGGCAGCAGAGGGGACGGCTGCGGGAGTCTGGCTCACCACTGGGGGAGGTGGTGAAGATTCAGTCTCCATGTCTTCAGAGGCAGGCTGGGATGAAAACACAATAAAGAGTCACTGCACCCGGTCTCATAATGCTTCTGCCCTGCCATCTAATGGTGACAACATAGTCATATTCTTCAATCCACAGATGAAAGTCTGTCCAGTGATAAAGTAGGTCTTACCTGTGACAGCTGGTTTGCTTTGTAAGCTGCCAGGGCTTTCAAATACTCCTTTTTTGCAGCTTCTGTCTTTCTCTTATACACCTGTTGAAGACAAAACAAGTACAAATGTGACACATATGTTATAAACCAATTTTGAAAAAAACCGAGGCATATCACACATTTGAGCTGACAAATATTTTTTACTTAGTTTTTTTATTCTGGCTGCACTTTTTTTTGGTTCACTCTTAAATTAATTTAAACATTCTCTCCAAAAACTGCACCAGGATACAGGACCTTCTTTCACTTCAAAATGAAGTGCTCCAGGTTATTAGGTAATTTTGTTCCTTGCTTCTTTTTCATTCACGGTGAAAAACGGATACAGAATCAGATCTATCCAGTCAGCGGCTGACGGATCAGAGGAGTTATACCTGTTTCTGCTCCTCAGCCAGGCTGTCCCACATTGAAGCCACGATCTTTGACACCTCCCCAAAAGACGCATTGGGGTTTTGGCCCTTAATGGCTGCCTGTGTGTCTCTGAAGAACAGGGCGTACGCTGAAACGGGCTTTTGCGGCTCGTTGGGGTCTTTCTTTTTCCTTCCTTTCTTTGCTGCTCCTGTTGGTGAGGACAGCGTGGCCGGTTTCCCCCCACCCCTCCTGGCTGTAGCGGGGGACACTGCAGATGGGGAAGCTAGGTGGGAGGACATGTGGGAAAGGGTAGTGTAAGAGGAGAGAGACATGGGAGAGTCTACAAGCACACTCCTCTGAGCAACGTGTGAAGCAGGGAGAGAAAGAAAAGCGAGAGAGGAGAAGCACACGTTAGTTACAAAGCAAAATGTGTCTGTGATGCACAAACGTAGGATTTCACTGGTGAAACACCTCACCTTGAAGTCGTCCATGTCCTCATCCTGCAGCGAGCCCGCTGGTGATGGTGTTGCTGACAGCGGCTGCTCAGGTGTCTCTGAATGAGGCCCCATGCTTTCACCTCCAAGGCCCAGTGCCAGCTCTGATTGGTTAATAGTGGTCAGCTGACTGCTCCCCAAAAGCCCATGGCCAATGTCACCAAGCTGAACATCAATAGTCATGGGAGATGAACTGCTGAAATGTGACCCACTGGAATTGCCCAGTTCCTGCAGAGGAATTCAAAGATGGCAGAAGAGCAGGGCAATTAAAACGTGTTGATAACCAACACTGAGATGAGTAACCGCATAGATCTCATCTCATCATTACTGTAATGAAGTAAACTTTGTGTACTTATGTAGTATTTTTTTTAATAGACACACAAGACCTAAATGAAGAACTGCAGTCACGTTCAGCTGAAGCTGAAGTTGAACATGAAGAAAATCCACGGCCACATTTAAGGAACCAATTCAGTTCAAGTCCAACAAAGGCACCTGCTTCCATATGCAGTGTAAGCAAACATGTGGAGATGTCGTCACTTAGTAAGACTCTGCACCGAGCGAATTTCAAATGTACCCACGATAACCGCTGATGAAGAATGATTAGAGTCAATATTTTAATATGATGAAAAAAGTAAAGCAACTTTTACTCAAAGTAAGTTATTTTTTTTTACTTATATTTGAGTGCATTTCTTTCCAAGCTGTTTCACTTCTGCTCATCTTTCTGCTGCTTCCACTCAAAAATTTTAGTAGGCTTTGAGCTTCTCTTTGCATAATGTTTTATGCTTTTTTCCACATAAATTATTAGTTTACTGTACAAGCAAGATGTGCGAGATCACAAATATTTTGGAGCCAGTCATCATCTATCATGTAACTTTTACAAGTGCATTGTGGAAACCTGAATGCATCATTGTTCAGACGATGGAGGCAGACTACTAAGAGATCAGCAAACATCTTGTGTTCAATAAACTATATTTGCATATTTAGAGATGTTGAACGAGACGCTGCTTTAGTCACAGAACTTTTTGTGTAAAAAACATTTCAGATTCAAATTATTATTCAATTCAATGTATTTTAGGATGTCTTATGGCATGACTGGAGGGTATCTTTAAAGCAAACGATTGCACTAAAATGAGCGCATGAAGTATTAAACCTCTACTGTATTTATCTGCATCTACATTCAGAGGTGGAACACTCACCAGAGCAGAGGAGCTCAGCAGGGCTCCCCCTCCGGCCTGACCCATAGCCCCGAGGTTCAGCTGCTCCAGGCCCTGGGACCCAGGGTTAACAAAGGTGGAAGCAAAGGACGGGTCATTAGCCTCAACGACCAGGTTACTAACGAGGCTACGGGAGCCTGAAGATCCACCGGTTCCGTCTGACCCGTCGGACAGCTCGAAGTGTGACACTGCATCAGTGATGCTCAGAGCCGGGTCAGGGTCCAGGGAGATAGGGGGGATCTCAAAAACCTCATCCCCAAGACTGGGAGTGTGGAAGGTATGCTGTATGGACAGTAAAGGAGAAAGAAACACTCAACCACATGTGTACCGACGTCCAAACAGAACAGTATGATGCAGCAGCGACGATCTGCCTCACCTCCGCAGACAGAAACGGGTGTCCTCCTCCACTGATGGTCAGATAACTGTCGCTGCCCTCTGCAAACTGAAACATTTAGTTAGCGGTTAACCAGTGTGGGCCTACGGTAAATCCAACTTTCTTGTCCATTGAATCAAAAACGGACTTTAATTACCTTATTTTCCTCTGAGTATCCACCGTACGCTTGTGGGTTTAAAAACTCCGAATCAACATTTTGAGCACATCCGTCCGAAAGCTCGGAGTAAAAATTAAGGTCCATTTTTGGAAGGATCTAATTAAACAAATCTAACGCACAAAACGTTACCTGTTTGGGAATACGAATTACTTAACTTCTTTTGACCCATTTAGGACAACAAACCTCACATAAACTAAAGGCTAACAGCTAGCTAACTAGCTAAACACCGCCACCGGTTAGCACAACGTTACGGTCGAGGAGATGAGGCTAGTATTAGCTAGTTTAGCTTTGAAAGCCCAGTGAGAACAGTAAGGGACATAAAGGGAGGGTTGAGGATGATATCGGCTAGGAAAAACAACTGCAAAGTTGGCAAAATACTAGTTATCATCTCCCCGGGGCACCGAGTTTACAGAGGCCCATTCATATGTAGCACACACTGTGTCCGAACCAACCGAACGCTTTACCTTTAGATGCATTCAAGTCTATCGGAAAAGTTACAATCTAGCGGTATAAAAGCGCAAGTATCGGTTAACTTCCTGAGATGTGACGTTTAAGAGCACAGAGGCCCGTTTTGTCAAAAGCAGTAAAAACGAAAAGTACAACAATTTAGCGTTGATTATCGTGTTTTTGGGACAATTAGACTGTCGGTCGAAAGCCACATAGATATGTTTTCATTTCTCTTTTTTTGAGGAATGAAACATAAGCCGCTATATTGTAGATATCACAATAGATTCGCAACTTTTTTTTTTACTGTTACAGGAGGTCACATTAAATACTTGACACTCTGGGTTGTAGAAACTGTGGATTTTTGTGTTTTTGATGCTGTTTACATATTTCTCATATACCAGATATATCCTGAGACAGAGCCATTTACTATATGGTCATTATATCCTGCTAAAACAGCAAACCTAATGGTGTCCTGAGACTTCTGCACAGCACGGTATCTCTGCCAGGGATACATTGATCTCTGCAAACCAAACAGCTCCAGATCAGCTACAAATCATGGTGTCTGTGAGTAGTCCAAAATCACACTTGGATACACATGTTCAGATTTGAAGAATTTAACTTGATCCAGACTATACACAACAGTCTGTACTTGAACAGCAGCTCGCCTCAGCTCCGGTGGTTGCTTCATACCTCACTGTACACCACTGTTCTATTCATTAACATGAGTTGGTTAAGCAGTCAAAAGTGATGGCCAATCAAAGTAACACACCGCACTGCAGGATGTTGCAAAAATGGACCAATTTGGAATTAAAAAGACTGGAATTTGGAGAACAGTATCAGACAATGACGTTCCCAGTGTTGTGTGTGTTCCCCTGCAAAGGTGGTTTTACAAAAAATCTACAAACTTTCCCATCTTCAATGTCTTTTATGACTGTGAAGTGTGGTCAAAGTGTACTGGTTAGTATAAAACACCAGATAACTGTACAGCAGAGCCCTCAAGTGGCCAAATCCCGCTATTGCATTTCTAAAACGACAACATAAAGAGTGAAGTAAAAATAAAGGTGAGGAGGCATTGAGCCTTTTAGAAATGATCACATATTTAGGCTGAAAATACAGCATTTGAATCAGTATTGATATTCAC
>JAPQRN010000010.1:22050538-22073776 GCA_037367275.1 Coranthus polyacanthus
CGGGAAGCACGCTCCTCAGTTATGGGAGCCACAGTCTGGGAAAGCTCGGAAGGATCTGAGTAAGAAGAAAATAATTGTTCAAATCACTTTGCAGGTAAAGCCATTCCTACTGGTACCAAAGGGAAAATTAAATGCACATAATAGGATCATTAACAGCCTATACATAAATACTGGAGTCTCCAGATACAATATGTCGTACTGTAGTACAGTGGTTCCCAAACTTTTTTGTCAGGTAAGCTTGAGCATGACTATTCTTTATGCCAACTTTGGTCAAGTTTTTAATCAAACTGTTACCTCTTACAGTGGCATCTATTAATTCATTCAACTTAATGGTTGATCCATTAACTTAGCTCTTTAGAACATTTTTCCATTTTTCTTGGTTCAGCTGTTTAACCACACATTAAGCTAAGTATTTTTTATATACGTTACTTACTATTTCAACAATCCATTCATTCATTCCTTCTTTAGTATTTAACCATTACTTCTGGCAAGCTATATAAAAAGGACATGTATTACATTCAGCTCACTACTTCAACTTATCTCCTAACTGACTGAACCCTCTTGACAATGTGTTCAACAGTTGTTACCTTCACCACGGCCTGGGCGCAGGTGGCAAACCCTCCGGCACATGGCAACAAAAGAACGGAAGTAGCGACTGAGACTCTCATCAGTTTTTTTATCCAGACGTGCAAAAGTACGGAAGCGGTTCCAGTCAAAATCAGGTTCTCCGGCCTCTGGAAGACCTGGCTCCTTTTTCATCTTCTCCACGCCGAAAGTTGATACCACACGGTAGAAATCACATTCCTCCCTACGTGTCCATCTGTGAAAAACAGAGAAGAAGCTTTACAAAACAAAGGTATAACTGAAAATTATAGAGAAAATGTTCTCACGGTTTACCTTTGAAAATTTTATTCATAGAAATGTCTAGTAGCACACCTAAGTGAATGTTTTTTCAAATGGTTTGTTGTATTTTTTTGGTTTTATCATGGGACAGTTTTTCTGTACTTTTGAATCTCATCCCAGACAAATATCCCATATTCCACAAAAAAAGATTAAAACTAACTCTGAAAGTAATAAAAAAATCAACTCAAAATTAGCATTTTCTTGCAAACCTGCTTCAAAAAGTAATGATACCTCAAATTAAATTGACAAAAAAGTGAAAATAAAATGCACGTGGACCTAGTCTTTCTAGAAGACCATAAGACCAGCGTACCTCTGCTGGCGCTCCTGCCGTGCGATCTCCTTCAGCTTGCTGGCCTGTTCGCACCTCCTGCGTCTACGGTCGCCCTTCGCCTCAGCTTCGATCTTCAGCTGCTCCTGCCTGTAGCTGCGCTGGTAAGCGGTGATCAGCCGCCGCAACCGTGCAGTTAGCGATGAGCTGGAGGGCCAGTCACACGGACCACTCTGACTGGACGAGGTTTCCATGACCACTGGGCCCACCTTGTCCTCCACAGAAATCTCATCATCCACGTTCATGGAGTCAGGCTGAAGAGCAAAAATAAAAGACTTACTAAATGCCTTACTGCAATTGATGAGCTATGAGTATATTTGGTACGTATCCTCGAATGTGTGTTGACACAACAGAGCTCACATACATACCTCCTCGTAAAGTTCTTTGGTATGTCTTGACGCAGGCTTGAACTCTGGGTCCTCTGAGTACTTATCATAATCAGCACTGCATAATGCAAACAATAAAGCAAGATTAGGAAGGAAACGGGTAACTTTGTAATCTCTGGTTTGGATCAGTGCTATATAAATAAATACTATTACAACTACACTCTGTACAATATGTTTACTTGTTTAAATTAAGTCTAATTTGAGCTATAAGCCTTTTTAATTCTAGTCATAATAACGTACATTACAAGAGAATGTATTACTGACATTTGATACAAGTAAATAAATATAACAAATTGTAAAACAAACTGAAAACGTCAGCTTCACTTACTCATCTCCCAGCTCAGCATCTCCAGTGTGTTGCTCTGCATCAATGGCCTTGTCATCTGGCCGACCAGCTCTCTCCAGGAAGCAGAGGCAGGGATCTGCACGCATGGTGGTGTACATCTCATAACCTGGTGACAAAGACACAGTAAAGGCCATTACGCACAAAAAATTTGGTGGAGTGCATGAAGAAATCGAGCCTAGAACATATTGCAGCTGTGGTGATGAAGTGAGCGAGAAACAAAGCAGTATCAAAGCTCATAAAACCTCATTTAATGAAGAAACGACTCACCATGTTTGAATACTCCAGCAAGCAGTGAGCGGTCTGCCTCAGCGTCCCACCAGCCTGCAGGTACCTCTTGTTGCTCCATCTCAGGCATCCAGATATCTACATCCCTGAAAACACAATGACACGACAGTGAGCTTCAGAGAGTACGTCTTTATGTAAACTTGGTTTAATGTAAAATAGAGTATGTTAGATACCTGATGTCAGCCCCTTTCAGGACAGAGTCGGCATGCTCACCAATCACCTCCTGTTTCAGGTAGTAGAGCATACGCACCCGCAGCAACACCCTGAAAGAAAATAGTGGAGGTTTTGTGGGTGAAAAATACTGAAATTAGACACTAAAAGAGATGTAAGTAATCACACACAGCTGAGGCTTCACTGACTTGTTGCACTGATGCTTTAGGTGTTTACGGTAGCTGTCGTCCAGCAGCAGGGTGTCAGGGTTGTACTTGCGGATCCACTCCACCTTCTGTACATCAAAGGTACTTTGGGCCTTTACCCTCTTCCCCTTCCTACCCCTGGGAACAGGAATGGACAGGCCTGGGAAGAAAAAAGAACATGTCACCGATTATTATGAAAGAATGTTCCTCATGAGAAAGGATTTTCATTCTTTGCATACAGGGTTTCTGCAGGTTTCAATAAGTTATTCAATGTTTTAAGACCTTTAGAAGACCATTATGAATGCAGTTTTAAGACCTATTTGTGTTCTCGAGCCAATTCTTGTTTGATTTAGACTCACCCATATTAGATTAAAGTAATTTAAGCAGAAACACTTACCCTTTCATTCCTTGAAGTAGGGTTTTAGTTTTTTTTTTTTTTTAATGAGTAGACACACGTTAGCCCACACACTAGGGTTTTGTTACAGTGAGTCAATAGGATTTTTTTTCCCCCAAAAATACATCTGAAAGAGAGACTGACCTAAATATAACTTGAAAAAATACATTTTACGGCCTAAAACTCAGAATACTGGATTTTAGAATCTTTATAACGACCCTGATAAACTCAGTCCTTCACAGTTCTGGTTCAAGAATCATGCCCTGATCTATAGATTTAAAAGTGTGACTGTGCAGCTCTTTACCAGAGTGGTTGAGTAGTGTTTGGGGTTCACGTCCATTCTCCGGGGGCGTGATGAGCTCCCAAATAAAACTTTTGATGTTTTCATCTCCGCGGTAGTGGAGCAGACAAAACACCAGGATGACGCGGCAGATCGTCTCCACATCGCGTTCACTCAGACGCCGCTTACATC
This sequence comes from Coranthus polyacanthus, assembly GCA_037367275.1. Classification (NCBI taxonomy): domain Eukaryota; kingdom Metazoa; phylum Chordata; class Actinopteri; order Kurtiformes; family Apogonidae; genus Coranthus; species Coranthus polyacanthus. The sequence goes on from JAPQRN010000010.1 coordinate 22,054,009, forward strand.
TGGCATGAGACAGGATGTCCCTCCAACGACCCCAACTGGAAACAATGAAAACAAAAGGGTGAGACAAGGAGTGAAGAGTACAAACTGACAAAATGATACTTCAAAAAAATACATCTAGAATATAAAACTTCTAATGAAGTCGTATACCCATAGACAAGTAGATGTTTCTCCACCCGGAAGCAGTCGGTTCGACCGTAACCTCCTCCACTGTGGCGGTCTGATCGTCGGGAGGCACGTGACTGTCTTGAATTCGCCGGAGGATACTCATCATCACTGTCCAGATCAGACAGTTCTCCACCTTCGCCTCGTAAACTTGAGTACTGACGGGTCTGCTTGCGTACTCGTGGAGTGTCAATCACGAGGGTGTTCTGTGGGTGGAGGACCAATTCATTTACATGTCACTTCAAGCAAAATACATTACATTAACATTTTAACACATATATAAGCTTATGTGCACAAAAGTAACATCATTTGCTAGCAGAACCTATAATATTAAACAAAACATCACCTTTCGGTTGATGGTGTCCATGTCTATGTCTGCTTTCTTTGCCCACTTCTGCCAGAATTCAGGGTCATCAAGAGCAATGTCATTGCGATTTTCTGAGGCCACAAAGCTGGCCTTAGAGAACGTGGAGCCCTTGCCCTCGCTCTCGATGGTGATGGTGGTGGCTCTTCGCTGAAGGATCTGGTCGATGTCTTCCTCGCAGAAGCGGCTGCCCTCATCATTCTCGTCCATGATGGCAGCGTAGGCTCCTTTTCTCAGCAGGTCCTCGATCTCTTTCTTGGAAAACTGCTGGATCTGTTGCAGGTGAAACACATACACAGTCATTTACACGGCGATTCCAAGCTAATTTCAAGAAATCTTGTGCTCTGGCACAAAATGTAACACAAATGACGGATTGAAAATGTAATTCTGCAAGTATAAGTGTATGAGTGAAGGTTTGTAACTTACCCCATTGACATTGCTGTCTTTGTTGCCACTCATGCTTTGCAGGACTGCACGGTCCAAGCCAAGCTTCAAACTGGCTTTATCCAGCATCTCCCTCTCATACGAGTTCCTTGTGATCAGGCGGTAAACTTTGACGGCCTTTGACTGGCCAATACGATGACATCGGGCTTGGGCCTGGACAAGAAAAAAACATAACATCACAAACGATATCCTTTAACTAAATTTAACATCACACTGGACGGGATCATACGGTACCTGCAGGTCATTCTGAGGGTTCCAGTCAGAGTCAAATATAACACAGGTGTCAGCAGCAGTGAGGTTAATACCCAGGCCACCAGCACGGGTACACAGCAGGAAGACGAAGCGGTCTGAGTCGGGCTTACTGAAGCGATCGATGGCAGCCTGACGCAGGTTTCCACGCACTCTGCCATCAATGCGTTCATAAAGGTATCTGAAAAAAAAAAATGGTTTAATCACATTAATCAGTCCGTCATGTAATAAATCTCATAACATTCATGATCCTGTACATTAGACACGGAGCCTCGTACCTCTTGTTGATGAGGTAGTCCTCCAGAATGTCTAGGCAGCGCACCATCTGGGAGAAGATGAGCACTTTGTGGCCGCCAGCCTTCAGGCGTGGCAGCAACTTGTCGAGTAGCACCAGCTTGCCGGCTGAACGAATGAGAGCCTGCAAATGGAAGTCGGGGGCCATGGGGTCATACACCTCCCGTAACTCTGCTACGATCTTCTCTTCTGCGCCTGAATAAGAGAAGAGCACAGGTTTACATTTGGATTTATCACCAGATTTCATAGTTTTGTGTTAAGTGTTGGGACAGAATGTGCAGCAGCTTTAAAGAACTGTGATGCATATTTGCATTTGATTAACTAATCTGCATCCCAATTTTTCATGACCCAGTTGGGTAAAATATTACAAGGTTCACTTTATTGTTCCAGAGTTTCTAAATGAGATACATGTCATCAGAAAATGTATTATTTTAAACTATGTTTGATTCAGAACAAGCCAAGTTTATTAGCAGAGACGTAATCATAATTCCCAAACAAAGCTCCATGATTTTTAAATTATCGCCGACTAATCCATAACTGAAGAAAGTCTAGAATGAACTTTCTACACATAATTACACGTCCAATCACTTTGCAACAACTTTAGCTACTGCTTTTCTATGGACTCTGATGTGCAACAGTCATTTGACATGATCACTAGCCTTTTAAAATGCATCCAATTTGTAGTCCACTATGAGGTTTCATTATTTTAATTCTGCAGCTGATCTCTTTCTATTTGACCTTAAGGCAAATGAAGCTATGGCTCCTTATATTATACAATATGTCCAGTACAAAGAGCTAAACAACCTGAACCTACATCCTTCACAAAAACAGGAACAGTTCACAAGCAACAAGTAAAGTTATGGACTCTGAGCTGATACTGAGTGAGATGTAATACCGTTGATGAGGTAGGGGTGGTTGCAGCACTTGCGCAGCTCCATCATAGTGTTGAGCAGATTGGGGACATTGCTGTTACTATTTGCCCCTAAACTGAGAAAACTGAAGTTCCTCTCCAGGATGGCCCGATAGTATTTCTTCTGGACATCCGTCAACTCAACCTGGGAAGAAGCAGGAAACAGATTTTTATTATTCATGGGTAATGCCATAAAATGTCTGTTCTGCTTTTTTTGTTTTATTGTGATATAATAACCGTGTAGCGCTCATAAACTTAAACACAGTAATAAGGAGTGTTGATTTATAGAATTTGTATTGTAGAGCTTCTTTTAAAAAAAGGAAGTTATTGCTATTGTTATTGCTGTCTCATTTATTTGATATAGCTATACTTACCTCAATGATGGTTTCCTGTTTGGGTGCCAAGTTCTTCTCAACATCTTCTTTGAGCCTTCGCAGCATCATTGGTTTCAAGATGGCCTGCAGCTTCTGAACCTGAGGGACCCAAAGAAAAAACATGTTTAGTAACAGTTGTACAGAGAGGGGCCATGTAGCCTGGACATGGCTCCTCTAGACGGGTAGGTGCGCGTAAAGTTGGTGCCAACACGTGTTTATTTTGCACCTGTTCTTCTGTTTTGAGGTCGCCGAAGTCTCTGAGGAATTCAGTCTCAGAGGGGAACTGGGCGGGCTCCAGGAAATGGAGGAGACTGAAAAGTTCCTCCACAGTGTTTTGAAGAGGAGTTCCTGTCAACAAAACTTTGTGTTCCTGGCAGAGAAAACATAGTGTGTTAAAAAGGTAGAGAAAGACAGAGGTATGTAGAAAGGTGGAGCATTTTAGGATAGGAAGCCAACTTATGAAAGGAAGGGACAATCCCAAAAAAAGTATTAAAGTATAGGACTGTGGGACATCAGCAATTTGACGTCTACTTCATTCCATTGCCCACTCACCAGGTCCAGCATTTTCAAGCTGTCCAACAGTTTACAATTGCGATTCTTAAGGCGGTGAGCTTCGTCAATAATCACACAACGCCAGGAGATCTCCCTCAGTTCTGGACAGTCAGACAACACCATCTCAAAGGTTGTGATGAGGGCGTCAAACTTATATGCACCTGGGATCAAATGTTCCTGTGGACGCAACACAATTAAGGGATGTTTAATGTAAGTTACATTAATTACACCAGCACCAGTTCATCTTTAATAACTGCTACAAACATTCCACCTTGTCATCCTTGCAGTACATCTCGTACTGCTGGATCATCTGTCTGCTGGCCAAGCTGCCGTGGTAGACGATGGCATTCATGTGGGTCCATGTGGAGAACTCTCTCTCCCAGTTAGTGATAGTTGAGAGAGGAGCAATGACTAGGAAGGGACCTTGGACGCCGGCAGCATAAACCTCTGATAGCAGTGCAATAGACTGGATGGTTTTTCCCAAACCCATCTCATCTGCCAGGATGCAATTTTGCCTGCAAGACAAAGAACAGGGAGTGTGAACATCATGGCTGTGCTACTTCAGGATTTGTCAACCGTTTGTCACCTGACCTCAGTCTTATGCTGTGTTGTGGCTTATTTCTGCCTTAAAAAGTTATACTTTGATGATTCTTCAGCTCATGCTGCTAGTATTACTACAGTTTGAGCACTTTACCCAGGAAACTAGGGCTGTGTGAAATCACAACATATAGTGTGTGATGATGGATGATTTATCATTTCATATTATGCTTCTATTACTTATTTAGCTGTTTTCACAAAGCACACACTGTAAAGCATTTGGACAACACTGCATTCTTCAACACAGCATGTTGCTTGAAGGCAACACAAACAAACATCAATGAGAGTGAACGTGACACAGAACAGGGTCATCCTGAACAGGAGCCGAGACAAACCAAACCAGGAGCTCGTACATAAAAGACGGGAAACTTCGGTTGCATGGATGTGGTTTGGGTATGCCCTAAATGAAACTAATCAAGTTTGACTGTAGCCACAGGATGCACTTTGCTACAGGTAACCATGTCATCAATTCAGTACAAAAAAAATGCAAGATAAGTACCTGTTGTACCAGTTGAACAACAACCAGTTGACTCCTTCCAGCTGATACTCTCTGAGGCTGTTGCCATTTTTGTACTCTCTTGTCTCCTCCAATTTCTTCCATGAAGCAGCAGGGGGCCTTGTCTAAAGGAGAAGAGAAATAGAAAAGCGAAAGCATGATGACACTACAAAAAAAACAATTAGCTATTTGAGAAATTGCAGTTTCTTGTTCTAGACACAACAGGTGTTTTCACAAGTCTTTATGTGCAAATTAAACCTGCATGAAAACTAGGGGTGTAACGGTTGTGGCCAAATCCAAAGTGGATTCATAGATTTAATAGAGATCTTCAGTCTTCTTGGTATTCCAAATTGTAGCTGATTTAATAAAACCAAGACCACCCCCTCCCATTTTTTTTTTTTTTATTCGCAGCCAAAAACCAAAAATGTGGATTTAGAGAATCGTTACACCCCTGATGAAGACAGACAGCTGTCCCTGGCCATTGTCCAATCCACTACTCACCGTTCTCTTCAGGCGAGGTTGTCTGTTTTGGATTTTGCTGAACTCTTCAATCTTGCCTTCGTCCACATCCTCCTTTAGCTCCCAAGTGGCGTCTTCATAGGGCAGAGAGCACCACTTCACCAAGTAGTAGATAACAGGCTGGAGGAGATGAGAGAGAGAATGTGATTAGTACGTGTATTACAATGGAAAGCATGCTGCCACAAAAAAAGATAAAACTTATTCTTTCTGAAAGAAAAAACAGCTTGACAGCTCAGACAGGAAAACTTAATCTCTTTTGTATCTATGGAAGTGATTTGATCTCTCACCTCGCCATTGTCCTTGTCAACACTATGGGATACATCCAGGATTCGGTCCACCTCCACGTAGTCTGGGTTAAAAGGCTCCTCATCCTGAAGATAACAGCAGGGTCAGGGGACATTAGATGAATGCAGAATGAGACTTCATGCCGCACAAAAAGATATAAATAACTGTCTAATTAAATGTCACACATTTTGGATAACCCCTGTGTTCTGTGCCTCAAACACCCTTTTTCAACAAAAACAAACCCGTATAACAGGTAGTAGTCTCAGCTGACCCATTTTCTGTGATCAACCATCAATAAAACTAGTAAGAGCAGTTTCACCAGAACCTTCTCACCTCCTGGAAAATATGCCTCATCTGTGCATGCTTTGTCTTGAACCTCTTGATCTTTTGATGGATCCTCTTATCCTTCTCCAGCTGCTCCAAACTGGCCCACTCACAGTGTAAGTACGAACTGAGAACAAGAGAGGAAAAGAGGTTTAAGTCATTTGGATGCGATCAAAAGTGGCAAACACCACAACCAAAAGATTACGACACGTAGACTTACTAGTTTTTGTATTTTACAAAGAATTCCTCGACATTTGTGTACTGGCCTTGACACACCTTTAGGAGAGGAACAGGTTTTAGATTATGATTTACAAACATTAAAACAAGTCAGTACATTTAGCTTTGAATGGCATTAATATATATATATAAATACAGAAAAACAAACATACTTCTTTCTTGGTTAATCTCATGGACAACACTTTGTCTACAATGGCAGCATCTTCTTCACTTGGGTTTTCCTGTGAACATAAAAGCAATGCATTCAAAAACACTCAACTATACACCTTCAATGTTTTGCTAACCCAACACATTCTTTTAATTGCTCCTATTGTTTTTTTTATAGTTCCATTCTCACCACAAAGAACTGCATGCTGGGCAATCCATCGCCATCCAACTCCATTTCCTGTTTGAGCTGTGCTGCTGTTCCACCACTGATGGACGCCACAGCTGCTGCGGTTGTAGTCACGTCTACATCTTCCTGTTCATCCTCATCATCCGTTATCTTGATGTCCAGGTCCTCTGTGTATTTCTTCCTCTTTACTACGCGATTGGAGCGCCTCTTCTGGCCGAGAGAAAAAACGTCAATTAAATGTGCTTTTCTATAACGAACAAATTCCTCACAAACCCTCCCCACATGCTCCGTTAACCGTTGTGTCGGGCATTTTGGGAAAATATTGACAGTGTGCTGTGTTGTACCGTGATCATGTCGTCCTCCAGCGCTGCAGGTGAGGCAGGGCTCAACTCGCCATCAGAGTGGTCCGAGGACGCGTTCCTCTTTCTTTTCTTTGCTCCCACTAGAGTAATAGTGCTGGGGAAAGATAAAGATGGAATAAAGAAATACAGCAATACATGTTAGAGTTTAAGCAGTGACAGTGTGAAGGACCGCTACAGTGACTGGAATTAGATCTGTGTGCTTTTGTATATGCATTAGCTTTACTTTAGCTCTGTTAAAGCAAAAGCCCAGGTTTCCTGTAATTGGTAATACGTGAAGAGAAATTATTTTTTAAAAAAGTAAAAAAAAAAGTTTCACGCGAGAAATCACAGTATATCAACTTGGAGTTTCTATTATTGTATATAAAGCACTTTTAATGGTCATCACTACGTTTCCTGCTAAAACTCTTCATTCATACAGAAACTAAGGCTGGGTATCGCCACTGATTTCCCAAATCAATTCAGAAGATCCCAATTTGATTTGATTTCCAATTCAATACCGATTCAGTTATATTTCAGTTACGAGACCAATTTTTGCTTGAATATTAAAAGAGAAATTATGCTGTAAATTGCACAAGGAACCCTCTAACCTGGTGCATTATCTGAAAACATGAAGTTTGCATTAAGAATTGACTCCATTAATGTACTTTCCATTTGACATGCCTAACAAATGCCAATAAGTGCTGTCTTTAGTGCAGATGTGACTAATGGGGTTAAAGCTCAAGCTTTACTCATCCACAGGAAAAGACATATATTAAAAAAAGCAATCTCGGGACTTTTTATTTTCTACAAAGCAACATTTTCCATTCACATTAAAATGAATCCTGCTCACATTTACGCCTCAAAAACCTTTCACTTACTTGGGTTTTGTCTTGCTCTTGCTTTTGTTCCCCGCTGCAGGAATCACTGTGCCTCCGACCACTCCAGCAGTTCCTCCTGGTGTCTTCACTTTGGCCTTTTTCTCAGCCCCTCCACCTGTTTTGGGCGTTGTTGCGGTAGCTATGGGGCTTTTCTTCTTGCTCCCTCCTCCACTGGTCTTTTTCTTCGCGGCAGACACCACAGTCACAGTGCCCCCCAATTCTGGAGAGGTTTGTGTGCTTGGAAGCTCATCCTGGTTCAGGACTCGGGGCAGGTTCTTCTCACCTCGGGCTTTGGCCCGGGCTATGGCTTCAGCCACAATGCGGTTCGCCTTCTCTTGCTTGCACAGGATCTCCACTCGTCGCACAGAGGCAGGCTCTCCGGGAGCTTTAGTGATGCGGATGGCCTGGGACGGAGTGGTGGTTGTAGTTGAGGGCCCGGCCGTCGATGTGTTGATAACCTTCACCACAGACACTGTGCCACCAGCCGAGGATGCTGAGCTCGTCTGAGGAAAAAAAAAGTTTAAACAAACTTACTTCTTTTTCTAGGTGTTGAGGCAGGCTGATATAGTGTGTGTTTGTGTTGTTGAAAAGTAATTTCATTTCATATTCATTGTTCTTTGTAGAGTGACTGAGGAATGATTTGTTTGAAAAGATCCAAATGAAGAATCCTGATTTGTTTTGGTTGTTTTACGCTGATATACTGTGTTTGTTTTTTTACTGTGGACTCTTTTGTTTAGGTAAGATTTATAGAAGATGCCTCACAGCTGAGACAGAGGACACTGTATCGGGGCATTGCTCTATGTAAATGGAATATTCTGAAATGCACTTCTTTGGAGTTTTGTGGAACTGTATATTATGATTTGTAATGTGGCCATCCAGGTTAAACTGTGTTTTAAGCCCACCAAAGGTGCAGAACTCTCAATCAAATGAACAATTAACTCATCAATCTGAGTTTATAAGAAATGTTAACCTAATGCTGAGTCACTTATAATGAACAGGAAGTCACTGAGAGTCCTACCTGTGGCTGCAGAAGCATTTTGAGTGGCACAGCAACTCTCTGTCCTCCTTGGCCCTGTGAAATCTGCAACACTTGTGGGCTTCCAGCATTGCCAGCTCCTGAAACCAGCTGATACTGTTCAACAAAAGAAAAGAACATTTTTAAGACACTAGAACAAAGAAGAATAATAGACCATCTAAGCAGGTATGGTGCTCAACTATCTCTACCATTATAATCTGTCCGAACAGATATAACATAGTCACAAGCAGGTATGTGATCTGGATGTTGAGTTAAGATAAGATGCACGTTTATTGATCTTCAAATTGACACAGCAATAATAAATTAAGATGGAACAAGGTATAATAGAAACAATAATACATAAGTGCTACAGAATTTAACTGTGAGTCTATATGGCTGTTTCAGTCAGTGGAGGATGGCGGTACTTGGGTGTTGTGGCACATGCCCGGTTAATAATTATAAACACTGTTAATTTTCCATAAAACTAAAACTACATGCTCGGGACGTTTTGTCACAAATGATATGTGAAAAACAAGACCAGATACTGTAAGTAAATGACCACTGATTTGACGAACACGCTTGTCTCTTACCTTAACTCCTCCTTGTTGGTTGGGCTGCTGCTGCACCTGCAGTTGGATTGTGAGGACTTTGGGCTGTCCTGCCTGACCCGCAGCTCGCGCCTGGGTCAAGGCTGCTAGCTGGCTTCCTTGGAGCACCAGTTTTCCCCCAGGGAGCTGACCCAGCACTAGTCTAGCTGGAGCCTGGGCCTGCTGCTGTTGACCCCCTTGGGCTGCCTGAACCTGCTGGACCTGTGCAACTTGCGGCTGCTGGGTTGTAACAGTTTGACCCGCTGATGCAGCAGCGCCAGCTTGCGAAGGCTGCTGGAGGACCAAGGTGATCCGCTTTGCTTCACTACCCTAGAATCAAATTCATGATGAGAAACATTATGAGAGGAATGGACTGACCTAAATATCATCAGCTTGTGAGACTCTGCTACGACCCTGATAAACTATAAAATCCTTTTAAACCAAAACTTAGCACTCATATCTGCTCAGATACGGTAAGTGATTGACTACTTTCACACTGCCAGTAGAGAGGTTTGCCTTGCTGTTTTATATTTTGGGGCATCATGTTTGACATCACAAACATGACAGAAAACAGCAAAAAGTAGATTCACCTCAAAGTCCCCTTTTATCAGAAGAAACTCTTGTCTGGCAGTCTTGCATTTTGCACGATACAAAGAACAAAATTGGTGTTGAACATTGTTCCTTACTATAAAAAACAAATAATATTCCTGGCTATTTATGTGCCACGTGTCATATCATCTTGCAGAAAAGGGGTGAACAATTCCATCACTGCCAATCAGATCCAGACCGGATAAATACCCACGACTACTGGAGAGACATTTGACCTGAGAATGAATGTAGACGGTCGCCAATCGAACCCTTTCACATTGAAAACAAAGACCAAATGTTAGTTGTTGGGTTTTTTTTGTCCAGCCTGAAAGGGTTGTGCCACCTGCTGCAGTGGAGCTGTCAACTCAAACTTAGTGGAAAAAGAGGTGATGCTTACCGGCGTTTGAGCCTGCATGGCTGGCTGAAGCTGCACTTGGCTTGGAGCCTGGACCTGGATCTGCGTTGTCTGGCCTTGGGGCTGTACTTGGATCTGTGCAGCCTGGGCTTGGACTTGAGTCTGGCCTTGAGACATTTGTGCAGGGGCTGGGATCTGAACTTGAACCGACTGGCCTTGTGTCTGCTGCACCTGCTGGGGCATGGAGGTGAGCAGCACCTGTTTCACTGGCCCGTTAGGAGACTGAAGCAGCCTCTGAACCCCTGCAGCACCAACTTTAACTTGAGTTTGTCCCGGACTAGCCTGATTCAAGACCGTCCCCCCTTGCAATATGGACATGCCAGGTTTGAGAGGAGTGCCCGACAAGACACGGATGACCTTTCCACTGGCCTGGCCTGCGGCTCCTGACACAGTCTGCAGCACCTGAGCTTGACCCTGGGGACCTTTGAGAATGACAATTTTACCACCTGCCTGCTGTGTGATGGCAGCTAACTGCTGTGGAGTGAGCTGGTGCGTTATCTGTGTGAGCTGCTGTGTGGTGGCTGTGGTGGTGGCTGGAGAGGTGGAAACAGTCAGAGGTGAGCTCAGCAGGACTGTGCTACTGGTGGCCCCGCTGGTGTTGCTGGCAATGGATATGGTGGTCTGAGCCTGAATCTGAGGTACAGTTTCAATAGGGGCAGGAGCAGGGATGGGGGTTACGGTGGGAGCTGCAGCTATGGAAACAGTCTGAGTTGCAGCCACCGGCACTGGCTGCTGTATGGAGACTTGAATGGGGGCAGGGTCCGGGATAGCGGGGGCTGCTACAGGAACACCAAGACCAGCAGTGACCGTGAGCTCAGGGGTGGGCTCTGACTCAGTTGGTGGGTCTACCTGGCCCAACGCCAGCTTCAGAGCCTCCTCCACAGGGTCTGAGGAGCCCTGAGAGAACGAGTCATCCGGTATGGCGTCCAGGTTAAACAGGGGTGTGTCCTCAAAGAGGTCCATGATGGGATCTGCCATTTTGCCCCCTCCACACAGGGAGATGGGCACAACGTTAGAGACACTCCGAGATCGAAGCTAAAAAGTGGTGGTCCAGTTCTTCTCAATGTTCAAGGAAACTGGAAACAGATGGGAAAAACTAAGGTCAGTGAATCACAATTCAATACTTCATTATTTTAAAGAAATGCTGCAGCGCTCACTGTGAAAGACCCATTGGCTTCAAAGTTACCTATTCAAAGGTTAGTTAGAACCCAGCACCACAACTTTAACTTTGTGTACCCCGCATAAAGACAGCAAAAACAACAACATACTGGCCAAGTGTCACTGCGATGACAGAAACAAGGAGACTGCAATCCTACTGAGGAAAGGTAAAACATTACTTTGGAGGTTTATCTTTTTTACTGGTTTGGCTTGTTGTGAAGACTGATACATTTAGGCTATTTAAATCCAGCCACGCAGACAGAAACACATCACTTCAGTTCAGCCTCGGTTCCTTTTCGTGGATGTAAATAGCACTTTCGACCCGTATTCTATTTTTTTTCCCCCATTGTGGCAATCCACAGAATGGAAATGACAAGAAAGTGAAGTTTCTCTCAACCAGAGCTGCATGACAGACCAAAACAATCAGGTCATCCATTTTTTAAACACTTAATGACCCTGAAACTGACTATTACTATGTTGATTTTAGTAATGAATGAGTGGTTAGAATCTTTCATAAATATTGTAGATGTTTCAAGGTATTACACTCCCTACATTGGGCGAGTACGCTCACGTTCAATGCCGGCTTCACCACAGCTGTGACATAAAAGTATTATTTCATTTGGAAACCGTAGTTTTGTGTTGTTGTTATTCAGCCTTTCAGAGGCCATTGCCAGGTCAAATAATCAATGAATATGAATTTCATTAAACCTATCTCCAGACCAATTTTAGGTGGTGCCACACAAATACTTCTATTTCAAGTTATGACCATGACACACAAACACACGGAAAAAATAAAGTAAGGAAAGGCAGGGAGTTACTCACCCACCTCTAGTCAAAACACTACTATATTACCACTTGCAGGTTGATAAAATGCAGACATGGGTATAGCATAGTGATAACCTACTGCTTTACTATTTAAAATGCTTTTCCCCGTCAGTCGCTTCATCCTGACTTCAGGCCTGAGTTGGTACAAAGGCTGTTAAAGGGGAAACAGTAAGAAGCAGCTCCTATACTGTATTCCTCTTATCTTGGTTTCCTTCTCATCTCGGATATTTCTGTTCTGTTAAAGTACAACACATCATTAATTTATGTTTGGTACAAACGTTCACAATGAACACACAGGTTATCATATCGCAGACATAAACACACTTACATTTACCTTTGTGTAAGTTGTGAGCGAAATTACAAACTATTTGATGGCTATTAAGCACATTTTTAAAGGCCACAAAAGGCTCAGTGAACCGATATCTGCCACTGACTCGGTGAACTTTCACAGTTTTGGATATATCGTCAAACTAATGGCCATCTTCTCCAGAAAAGCTATCAGTGTGGTGTCATGGGTTTGATTCAAGAAAAATGAAGCAAGTCCGATCGAAAAGCTCTGTACCTAGCTAAACTACCGTGAGAAGATTCAGTGAATGAAAAGAGTTGGTTGTGAAGTCAGATGAGGAGGGTACTGATGCTGGTGAGGCAGGATGCTTTCCTCTCTGGTCGTATTGCAGTCTTTATCCCAAAACCGTCGGCTAGCATTAGCTTGTACCGCGACCAAGATGTGTCTATTACAAAAGCGCCCGTGCCAAAGAAAACGCGTTCGGGTTTATAAACACGGTGAAATGTATGTTTAGATTCGTTAGCTCGCTTCTCAGTCGTTTACTACCAACCATTCAGTCTACCGGACTCCTTCTATCTCATCAACAAACCGGACCAAACCAAAGCAACGTGCCACAATAACCACTGCCCGTCAACGTTCAGACACGGGTTAGGCCGCAATACTGTTTCGGTTGGCCTGCGTCAATTTTTCGCCAAAAATACCTGAAAATAACCATCATATCCACTGCCCTAACTCTCACATAATAATTTCGGGGTGCTAAATTTACCTTTGCATCGACACACATGGCTTTCTCCGTCTCACAACACTGTACGATTACAGGAAACGGCCAGGGAAGAGCAGGAACTAACATTCTTACCAGAGAAAGCGTAGAAGGCGTGCCCCTCGGATGCTATCGAGCGGTGACTGGTCGTTTTTTCAGCGAGCCGGCAGCATACGGGAATTTTATTGGTCGAAGCAGCTATCCGTCATATTCTACGGCGGCTTCTGGGCGGGACCACAGCCGCAGTTTGGTTGAGAAAACAATAAATGCGGCCTAGCTCGGATCATTTGACTGAGTGATCTTCCACTTTTACACTCAAAGATGCTCGTAATTCACAGCGCTGGCTTTTTAGAGCTGACTTGCGAAAGGCGCACAGTGTTATTGTTATCTTAGAAGCATAAACGTGTGAACGGCGTCGGTGGCCTTTTTGTGAATGGCACGCCGTCAGTTTTTTCATAATTTTATTACACAAGCACCTACTGAAGAATCGGCCCTTCATTGTAAATGAATGGAGACACATGAGCATTAGGCTCTGTTTTATACTAGATACATACACTCAGACCCTGCGAGCTCGTTATCGGGTTTTTATAGGTTCAACAGTATATTTTGAGGTGCTAAATAATGGCTTTTATTCTCCTCCATGTGATTCCCTATTTGATGATTTGTGTGCCTCTATGTGTGACTGTGTTTTGCTGCCCTCTAGTGTCATCAGACTAAAAGGTGATGATTATGACTCTATCACTTTTGGCGGTTTTATTTGTTATAGATGTCTCTCTCTCTCTCTCTCTCTCTCCATCTTTGTGCCATGCGTTTTGTTTTCACCAGGTTAATTCATTAACTAAGGTGAATCTGATAACCTCGGATTCATTTAGGAACATCAACCAAGTATCTCAGCAGGCATGTAGACTCAAACTAGTTTTGGACCGTGGTTCTAGACAGGCCTGAAGGTAAACCAGGACCCATGTGAAGCCGCTTATCATGTCAGGTGGTGGTGGAATGTAAAAACTCAAGTACTGTAGTAGGCCACATATTTGAGGTACTTGTACTTTACTTGAATATTTCCATTTTTATGCAACTTTATATTTGTACTCCACCGCGTCTTAGAGGTAAATATTGTACCTCTTACTCCACTACATTTGTCTGACAGCTTGAGTTACTCAGATTACAGTTTTTCATCCACTTCGTGTCCAGTGAAAACTTTGTGGTTTTACAAAGGTGTTGATTTTGAGTGTTTGTGATAAACTGAAGGATGTGTTCCTTTCCTTCAGGAATGTGTCTGCCCTCTTAAGCTAAATAAGATGAAAACGGTGGTTTTTCTGGGCTCTTGAAACATTTTTAGAGATACACGGTTCCCACAGGACAGCGACGCTACAAACACAATGATTTTTAAAGATGATGCATTGCTGTAGATTAAACTACCCAAAAGTATATGAAGTCATTAAAATGAGCTCAACCTTAAACATCTACAGCAGTAAAATGAATCCAAAAACATCATATATAATAGTCATAAAACACTGACAGGGACCATTTTACTGCACAATGACTACATTTTGCTGATAATACTTACTGTTACTTAGGCAAGGTTTTGAATGCAGAACTTTGTAGTGGAGTATTTTCACAGGGTGTTTTCACTACTTTTGCTTGAGTAAATATCTGGACATTTATTCCACCACCGCTCATCCAAGTGTTAAAATGAAGAGTCTAATCTGTACAAGTGAATGTGAAAAGAAAACAAATGTCTAGAATAATTGAAACTTCTATATTGTAATAAAATCAAACACAAGAGTTGATATGTTTTGTGTGCACGTATTCCCATTGTCTTGTTTGTAATCCAGCCTTGGTTTTAAGCCTTATTTCTACCGCTTCCATTTCTCCCATATTAGATTGAATGAATACGCCGTGACAGATCTAAAATCATTTGAGGTCAGGACTTCATTTTCCTGCATAGGACTTAATTATAGTACGAAAAGCCACACGGTCTCCCGTCTATTATCATTAAAGTTGCTCCGGTCAGTGCATTAATGTGACACCACGAATTAATGTCTTGGTTCTCCAATACTTACCAATTTGCCTTTAGATCATAAAAGCATAATTCTGAGAGCAAAAGAGAGAGAGAAGAAAGGGAGAGGGGAAAAAAAAAAAAAAAAAAAAAGACATGGTGGCCACGGAGCAAAGGAGCGTAAATGACTTGATGTGACAGAACTCCGCACTTTATCCACGGCAGCCCTGCAGAGATGCGCCTGCCCGCTCGCCAAAGCCTCCATCTGTCCGCGGCCCTGCGAGGGAGCATCCGCTATTCGCCACACTTTACACGCTGTCTCATGCTGGTCTGCTTGGTACACGCCAACGCCAACTCTGCTGGTGAGAGCTATATTTACAAACAGCTGCCGTGGCAATGGGTAGAGGACCATGAGACAGGGAGGAAATATACTGCATGGACAGATTCAACTGTCACACGCCTTACGCATTATTGTGTCGGCTCTTATTTCCAAAAACGCCCGAGGCTCACACAGAATGCTTAATTTATGATAATGATGGGTTGTCATGTGTTAGTCTGGCGATGTTAAATAAATCATTGTCTCTCCTGAAATATTTAAGGAAAACAATACGCGTGATATTATTTTGGTGTTTCTAGTGTTGCATTTAAGAGTTTTATTAAAGGCAATTTATCAGGGCCAACTTTTAGATGATTTTATTTTAATATTTTATCCTCGATAGAAATTTCTTTGTAAATAAACATTTGTTGTACATTACTGACATGGCATATAGAGGAGCATCAGTCATACGACACAGCAGAGTAAAGGGCAAAGTTGGCAAGATTTCCAGCTAGACAGGAGGCCATGTGGAGAACAGCAGTGTTTCAAACATGGTAAGATTAAAAAAAAAAGAAAAGAAAGAAAAAAGATAGAGGCTCTCACATAGTCTTAACACAGAAGCCCACATTGCACATGGCTACTTTATAATTTTGTCACACTTAAAATATCTCTTATACAAACCCATCAAATATTTATACGCTGAAACAGAGAAAGAGGCGAGACTCAAGCTTAATTTGCACAATCCTTGCTGCTTTCTCGCATTAAAACACACGCTTTCATGCGCTGTAAAAAGAGTTACAAATTCTTCTCCGGTATTCCCTCTGTTAAACTCACTCCTGCTCCATCTAATTTCCTCATATCACCTGCACAGCAACACCTCATCCTGCTCTCTGGCCTCATCCCTCACAAGGGGAACACCAGAAACCCGGAGAAGGTGGAGTACTTCCAGCCTCCCATCAGGTTGCCTCTCTCCAGTCTGAGGTAAGCTTTGTCCCCCTTCTCCATGATCACCAGGCCGGCGTTGGTGGCGGCCTCCCTGGTCACGTCCTGGTCCCCGGCGAAAGCTGAAATCATGGGCCAGCCGTTCACCATCAGGCTCACCTGACGGAGGAGAAACAAAGGGATTCAAGTGTAAGAGCTGATCCACTGGAGAAGGATGCAGCGGCAATCAGCCGAGGCCTCATACCTGAATAGTTTGTCTATTGTACGCCTTTACAACGTGGAAGTTGAAGCTGTACACTCCTCTTCTTGGCGCCAGGAAGACACTGCTCTCTTGGTCAAAGTGAGTGCCTACGTTCACCAAAATCTGATCAGACAGAGTGAAGATAATGTATGATTTACACGTGAAGCTGGAGTACAAGGTAAAGAGAGAAGAAAAACCAACTACCACTGGTCACCTAACTTTATTAAACTCTAGACCTGACCCTCATTTACAAGTATGCTGAGCATAAATGCCGTACAATACACAAAATGATAAATATACAAGTATATAAATACAGTTTAAAGGTGTGGGCCATAATCTTATTTCATATTTTATATCACGGTCAAGGTATGTAGCACAATTCAGTAATTGTTCTGCAAATTCAATTAAGAAATGTTTAAAATAGCCATAATGTACGTCATCACATTTATTTTCTTCTTTATTCTGTATTTTCATACTTTTCTGAATGACCCCATCCTGTGTCACGTTCACTTCCCCTCACGTTTGTCCTGCCTGTATCTGCATCGACCACATCGAAAATATCGACCAAATGACGAAAAAACACGAGATTTGTGATTTGTGCGATTTGTGACACGGTGATATAAACAATGGAGCATAATCTGAAAGAATTAACATTTTTCCACCGTCACGATACAGAACATCAGATCACGTATATATTACACATAAATAAAAATCCATGGACTTCTGAAGAGTGCAGATTTGTTTGGCTCAGAACGTAAAAGCTATTCACATAACTGAGTCACTGTTTTTACATTTCCAACAGATCCTGCGGCATAATAATGTTTTTTGTGGCCAGACGTCTGCATCGTGAGCCCAAAAGTTCAGTGTTTACCTCATTATCAAGTCCAAACTGTAATCATATGTGCATCTTATTGTCTGAAGACGTCCTTTTGCACAATACTCGGATCATTCTGCACAAACAGTTTGGGGGAAACGGGTAAACAACGTATCATTATTGCACTGGAGAGATTCTGTTGAATAGTCAGGGACGAAGATGTGTGTGGTGCATCTTCCGACTGATGTTTTCACACAAATGGCATTAGACCTTTTTCACAGGACACATATTTTGGCTTGTGGAAGCAGACGAAGCACAGGTCTTACTGGTAACAATTAGTCACCATTCCACTGAAGCCGTATGCATAGTTACCAAAGCCTAAAACTCCTAAAAGATATGCACGATTTCTGCCTTAACAAGTCAGGATCGGATTACGTGATGTGTCATCCTGCCCATTAGACGTTTCACTTCCTGCCTTTCTGCGTTTCCCGCCTTTTTGATTACCTGCTCTGCTCTAACGTGCTTCACCTGTGCCTCATTATCCTTCTCTTCCTTGTTTATTTGGTCTACCCGCTCCCTTCTCTTTGTGCTCGATTTTTGCATCTTTTTGCACTTTCGTCGAACATTCCAGCCTTTTCCCCGGTGTTTCGTTCCCCTGGTATTTTTTGACTTTTGTTAGCTTTGCCTTCAGCCTGGTTTTGTTTGCCCGCAGTTACACACTGATTCCTCGTGTACCGAACCTCCGCCTAATAAGGAGGGAAGTTGTCTCGAGAGTAGGGTTGCAGCCGAAACGATAATGATAATTATCACGGTATAACATTACATCGTGATAATTATCATTGGTTTGGCGAGTGTTCGTCTTGTTCTGACCATAAAGAATAGCTTAAAACAACAATTAACCATTTGATTCCTTCAACTTTCACTCAGGACCAAACATCAGCCTTTAAACTAAAAAGAAATAATCATCTCGATGATGATCGGTATCGACTGAGATGACGTTTTTTATCGTGAACGTTTTTGTCCATATCACGCTGCCCTACTGTGTACATTTGCTTATGTCAGGAGAATCTCAATTTATGTTGTTCGACAGGAAGTTGAGTTTTATTTATTTATTGTTAAAGAGAGATGGCGTTTTGTGTTCTTATTTATTCTGTGTGTTTCTTTCAATATGTAGACTTTTTCAATCATAGTAAAACTGTTGTAATTTTCTCTTTTCCGTCCTTGAAGGGTCACTGTGGAGGATAATAATAGTGTAATACCTTATTCTGTGAAACTGGGACATTTCCGGAGAAGGTTGAGATTCTGCGAAAATCTCAAACAATTACAACCTGACTCAACAGTTGTGAATTTGAGTCCAGAGCTTGCTTTGCTTTCTGTTCAGTACGGGATGAACAGCCAGGTGCTCACATACTCACATTGTCAAAGTAGATGATCATGGTGCGGTTGCTCATGTCCGTAGGCTCGTGGTTTGTCTGACGACTGGCAGAGAAGGCCACCCGCCCGGACCCGGAGCGGACTGACATGCCCAAGGCGTTACCGGCAGGTTCAGACGAAGGAGTGGAGTCACAGACGACCAAACATTTCCCCTCGAGGATGATGGGCTCGGTGTCATTCTGCCCCCTGGACCCTGAAGGCCCCCACAGCAGGAGCACACCCAGCAGGAAGGGGAGGTCAAAGGTGACTGACCTGGGATGCATGACCAAACCTGGGATGTTGAGTCAAATATCTCTGATTGATTTTACTACTGAGATGTGTCACTCTGGAGAAATTAAAGTTAAAATAAACATACTATACTTAAGGATTTGTAATTCTGAAACTTCTCCAAATGCCTATTATAAACAGCAGATTTTGGCAAGAGTTAAAATCTAAATCTGTGCACGTTTTTGGTGATAACAGCAAAAGCACACTGAGATGCACAACGAAACCAGCAGAAAGAATATTCAGAATTGAACATTGGCCATAGCTGTCAATCCGTCTTTCTGCTGTTTCACTCTATTCTGGTTGTTTGCCACCCACAAATCCCCAAACTCTTGAGTTTACTACGTGCCGGTTGGCGGTTGTGTCAGAAGGGTCAGAATGACAATGACAAGTGAGCCTCTTCAAACTGATTTCTTCAGCAAAAAAACTGACAGGAAGGCAGAAGAGATGTAGCTGGGGACAGAAAGAGAGGAGAGATGGATCAGCGAAGTGAACGGCGATCCAACTGTCGGCGGAGGGGAGGGATGGAGGGAAGGATGGAGGGAAGCAGGGATGGAGGGAAGGATGAGGGAAGGATGGAGGGAAGGATGGAGGGATGGAGGGAAGGAGGGATGGAAGGAGGGATGGAGGGAAGGATGAGCGAAGGATGGAGGGATGGATGGATGAGGGAAGGATGGAGGGAAGGATGGGTGGGGTTCCCATATGAGCTTCTTGGGAGCTTGTAATAGAAAAATGTTGAATTTTTTTTTTCTTTTCATTTTCAG
>JAPQRN010000010.1:22073876-22087980 GCA_037367275.1 Coranthus polyacanthus
ACACACACACACACACACATAAAAAAAAAAAAAAAAAAAAATGCGGCTGTCCGACTGCGCATCCCTGGGAGTGAATAGGGAAATGCTGCGCCAGTGTCCCGGCTGAGAGACGGATCTTACCCAACATAAGCTTTTTTTTCCCCCCTACTCCTTGCCGTTACACAATATCGCAGCCAAAAAATCATCGTTTCAAACATGGTAAGTTGTTTTCGTGTTATATTCAAGGGGGTTGTGTCGGCGACGAGCGGCCTGGGAGGGAAATGCACATCCGGGACTGTATTTTTTGCAGAAGTCATATTATTTTATGAATCATAACTTGTTATGATGTGGGAGCGCGCATGGCGTGCAACAGGTCGCCGTACAGTAGCGGGACCGCGCGTTCACCGCCGTATTTGGCTTTTGTTTCTCAACATCAGGAAGAAAAGTCCGGCCGTCGTAGAGACGATCGAATTGGCAAGATGGCACGAAAAATACGAATGCGATGTTGGCACAATAGAATTCGGGTTTTAAAAAAAAAAAGCCAGATAATGTCTGTTTAAGCTGTTAAGTAATATTTAGTCAGAACTTCTTCTCTCTTTGGCAAAACATTAGAAATGATGCGATGACGCTCATATTCGCAATGATTTTTATTTGTAATTACTTTATGTTCGGAAATCACTGCTTGGCATATTCAGCCAGACAACTATCTCTACAGCCTATTGACACCAGAGATGACACAAGTCTGCTGAATTAAATGTGGCGAGTAAAAATAGCGTATTACAGCAGCAGACTCGCGTTATTAAAGCCTAATTGAGGAACTGCCCAGTTGCAGACCTTTAAAATCTACATCAAACCTCGGGTCGGATGTAGCCTGTTTTATTATTCTGCCCGAGCCTCAGGGAGACAAATTGAGGAGGTGGAGGGGTGTGGAGTGTCACAGGGCCCGGGTGAAAAATAATTTTTCTCCTCACTGTGGCTGTGTCTTTCTTTCACTACCTCTCTCCACGTGGTAAGCAGTCGGGATGAGGGTGAAAAGGAGGCATTGTGCCTCCAGTCAGTGGCCTTATGTGTTGGAGAGGCTCTGAGAGGGTGATGTTCACTCAGCTGTGCTCCCTCAACGCCATTGTTGCAAATTCCACCTCATTCCAGCCGCTCTGTTTACTGGGCGCACACAGGAGCCTGTTTAGAGGCAGCGGGATTTCCACGAAACCCCACACACCTTTGTGAATTGGGGTGTGCGTATGGTCAACTAAGGGACATGCGATTCCTGAAAAAACTAAGCTACAGTTAAAAAAAAAAAATGAAAATAAAAAAAAATGTTTTTGCGCTCACCTGTGCGCACAGATTCCACGTGGAAACGCACAAGCTGAGCCTTCACAGTCACTTTGATTCTTTACAGACTCATATCAGTAAGAGCAAACCAGGCAAGGGCGATTATGTGATGAACTTCGGCGTCAATGTATGAGGGTTTCCTAAGAGGCAGTGGACTCTTGGCTCAAAAGAAGGGGTATTCACTCGCCATTTGAATGCAAAGTAGTGGATGAACAAGTGCGCTGTGTGTGTGTGCAGAGAGAGAGGGAAGGAGGGCCAACGGTGAGTTTTGAGAAAAGGGAGACTTGTTGAGAGAAACTGTCACACATGTCAGTTGGCACTTTGGTCCTCAATACGCTCTGCTTTTCTTTCTTTGCGCCACAATGCCACCAACGTGGACACGCCTTTTCAAGACCAACCGACCCGGAGCATCACATGTCACATTTCTGGGGAAGATACTTTAGTTTTTTTGTTTTTTTTTTTAATGATATTTCTCTTTAATTAATTTAGGTGCCTACTTTTTTCAGTGTGCAGGGAGACAGAATAAAAGTTGTGTGTTGGCCAGTGCGCCCCTGCGTTGGTCCCGTCCTACAGAGGCATGTCCCGTCGGAAACAGAAACGACCCCAGCAGCTTTTGAGCCTGACCCCCGGTGCCTGTCGGATACTTGAGCATGGTGAGAAATAGACTGCATATCAAAAGAATACACTACTGGTTGAGGAGGATGGGATTCACACTGGAAGTTTTGTTACAGTCTCATGATATGGTATCAAACCGATGCTTTTTGGAATATACTGTATTTATAGACTGGTATGATTATATATGGAAATAGATGTTTTGCATTTAGAACAAGCATTATAGTATGGACATCATGAGTTTATTTCACTTAGATTTACATTCTAATTAGAGTTTCTGAATGTTTCTTACTTAAAAGTCACCTTTAACTGACATCGGGAATGTGGATTTGGATTACATCCCCGAGAAAAAAAAGAAAAAAAAGGTTTCTCGTAATCTTAAATTCAGTCTTAGCAGTTTGTCAGCCATTTCCACTTCCTCCTCTCTGTCAGATTCAAAGACACAGGCCACCCAGAAGTTGGAGATACACTGTATGAAAATCCACAGAGAAATAAACATACTGAATGTAAGAATTTGTTATAAAAAGCAGGATGCGTGTTTGGTAGAAAGAAGACCGGCGCATGAGAAGGTAATGGAAAAGGAAACTTTGTGAGGCACTGTATAAGGTGTTGTAACTGCAATGGCATTAGACCCTATTGTGCCCTTTGAGCTTTGTTGCTGGGCACCGAAGCATGAACATACCCATGAAGAAGTGAGTATGTGTGTGTGCAATGTGCATGCAAGTGTCTGTCCACTCCTGTTACAGGAATTGGGGCCACACTGTGTCATAAAATCGCAACTTTTAGGAAAACGGCACCAAGTTCTGTACGGGTGCACATAAGAAAGCTTTCATATACCGTGTATTAACCTTTTTGTTCCTGTGTGTTGCGCACTGACAGGCATGCTTTATGTGCTTTCACTTTGTCCACTTGTGCTTTTTTAGGCTAAGTTCACTCACTGACGATCTGTGAGTCATCGTGTCTGTTCTGTGGGCTGTTTGTTTTCTTTGCACACCGCTCTCTTCCTCTGCCTGCCCCTAAACCATATCAGGAATGCAACCCAGGCTTGTTTAAGGTCAAGTCTGCCAGCCAATCACGCACTCAGTACAGTGTCCAGTACCCAACCAGGACCTGACCTCTAGCTTCCATTGGGTTACTGGGGGAAGGGCTCTTAAGGACATGAAAGAAGGACGGATTGAATGCGGGGAGAAGAAAAAAAAAGAAAGCGGCAGGGACGGAGTGTCTTGTGGATGTAGGTTTTTTATTGGGGTGGGGGGTGAGGTGAAGGCCATTGTCTTGTGTGTGTTGCCCTGGAAACAAGGTAGGCTCCTCTACGGGCGAGCAGTGTATTCCTTCAGACCAGAGAAACCTCTGTGTACTTGTTGTGTACTTGTTGTGTACTTGTGCGTGTGAGCGTGTGTGTCTGTACACATCACGTGTGTGTTTGTATGTGTGTGGCCACAGTGTTGGGGAGGCTGCAGCTGATGAGAATAGACAGGACAAAGGGGGAAAGAAAGCAGTGCCGGATGATAAGCTGGTGGAAATTAAAGTAGTTTCAAAGAGGTTGAAGTAACCTCTCACCTGAATTCTTCCCATTTATAGACATCAATTGGCCATGTAATAACATCATCTACCTTTAACTAACCTTGAAATGCCGATCTGAGACATTTCAAGGATCCCTTACTCTTCATTTAAGAAAAGAATAAATGCTATAGTACCGGTCGAAACACTTAGAACACCTCCTTTTTCTCTAAAATAAAAACCTACACTTTTAAGACTGATACTGGTCTGTTTGTTAATGTTGTTTATTGCCATTTCTCAGAATTATCTTAGGAATATACTTCTTCTCGCACTGCAATATTTTCCAAATAATACTTCAGAGGATGTAGTGACGCTGCTCTAACACTACTAGGGTTTTAGTAGTGTTAGATGACCTTTTAGGGCTTAATTTACTGCCATTCCTGTAGAAAATCTGCAAATTAACTCATTATTTGTTCCCTGAAAAAGGAACATTATTTACATTATTTTTCAGTTAATGTATTCTGGCAGCGGTTAACAGGTTAACTTACACCTTTCCTGCAGCAATGGAAGTAAATTAAGCATTGAAAGTTGACGCAAACAATTCCTGTAGATATCCTGACTTTTGTCGATTAATTTCAAACCCTTTGTATAAAATAAGTGTTCACAGACTGTGTTACACTGTTATTTGGACAATATAACACTGCAAGAAGTAGTATATTGTGATCACAATGGTGAGGAAAAGACAGACCATTATGTCCCTTGAAAGTGAAACGGAGGTTTTGTAAAACTTTTGCCTGGTATCTTTTTCCACACTGTTGAACTTAATGTTTTTTGTCAGTGATGATGGTGAAAATGACATTTTCAATTTTCTTTTATCAATTTTCCTAGATAACTGCTTGGCAGTGAAGTCACACTCCTCTCCATTTATCGCAGATTCCTCTTTGTGCTCATCCTCCTCTCTTCAAAAGACCCAGCTGCCCCTCACTCCCTGTCCATCTTTTAAAGGATCTCACACCCCTTCTCTGCCCA
This sequence comes from Coranthus polyacanthus, assembly GCA_037367275.1. Lineage (NCBI taxonomy): Eukaryota > Metazoa > Chordata > Actinopteri > Kurtiformes > Apogonidae > Coranthus > Coranthus polyacanthus. The sequence continues at coordinate 22,078,329 of JAPQRN010000010.1, forward strand.
CCGAGGGTCCACCACTGTCCTGTTCAGCAAGCAAGCCCACCCTGCAGCCCGTCAAAAACCAGCAGCCCTCCCTCTCACCAGACTTCTCTAACTCTTCTGTCTCTTCCCAAACGCTACAATCACCTGCTCTTCAGCTCTCCGACTGCAGTTCTACATCTTCTCTAAGCGCCCTCATCCACACTTCACGCAGCACACACATGGCCTCTCCCAAGTTGGGGCTGTCAGCCACCACCACCACCTCTTCCTCCTCGTCATCATCCTCTGCCTCCTTGTGCCCTCCACCACACCCTGGAAGCCCCAGCCGTGTCCCCGAGGGACCCCCCAGTCCCGTTACTCCCACCCCCAGCCCTGGAGTGACTTCTGCCTCAGCTACACCATCGAGGGCCCAGCTGAGCATTGCCCTGATCCTTGAGGAGCTCCGGGTGCTTCAGCAAAGGCAGATCCACCAGATGCAGATAACAGAAGAGATCTGTAGACAGGTACTACGGCTGGGTGGAGCCTCCTATACCATAGACACACCCTCCCAGCATCTCCTCTCACCTCTGCCTCAGCTCTGTCTGGAAGGCAGCAAAAGAGCAGCCAGCCCCACAAGCCAGCCATCTGCAGCTCAGCCGCCAACCTCTGTGGCTCCTCTCCTGGCATGTTTCTCCTCCCTGCTACCCTCTCAGGCAGCCAACAAACCTTCAAAGCCAAGCAGTTCCTTGTCTCAAATCCTACAGCCTCACAAGCCTCAGATGGAAGGGTCAGCAGGGACTGCAGGTTATCTGAGGGTTAGCTCCCAGTCTTCAGCTCCTTCCACCTCTTCCTCTACTCCCATCTCCATGGCTTCCTCCACCTACCCACTAGCCCTGTCCTTAGCTCTGCCCAACCGCTATCTTCATGAGAAATCTCCAAATACTGCTTCAGTGAGTGGGCATAGTGGCCTGTCCTTCCTCAACTCTTCCATTCCCACATCAGTATCTAATGCTCCAAACTCCCAGCAGTCTGTCTCTGGAGGAGCAGACGCTTCCTCTGCATCCAGCTCCACATCTATTGGTCGTCTACAGCATGCCTGTCGGTTTTGTGGAAAAATGTTCAGTAGTGACTCTGCCCTGCAGATACATCTACGCTCGCACACAGGGGAGCGGCCCTACCAGTGTCCGGTGTGCTTCAGCCGCTTCACCACTCGAGGAAACCTCAAAGTGCACTTCCTACGCCACCGTGAGCAAAACCCTGAGCTCTCACTTTCACTCCTGCCACCATCTTTGTTCGGGGTAGCATTAGGGGCCAGTGGGGGATCAGATATGGGGCAGACTATAAGCAGCGGTAGCAGTGGCAACAATATTATTCAGAAGAAGCGAAAAAGCAGGTCTGAGGATGAAGCGTGTGGAGATAATTTGGAGGTCAGCGGTACCAGCACAGGTTTTTCTGTGGGGGCCTCTGACAGATCCACCCCTTCATCCCTACCACTTCCCCCCAGTGTGGACTTGGCATTGATATCCCACTCTCTGCTGCAGCTCAATAGAGCGGCAGCCGTAGCTGCTGCAGCCTCTATCTCTTCATCCAACTCGTCATCTTCCTCTTCAACCTCCTCCTCTGCTCTAGCTACCTCCCTCCTCTCCAACCCATCACTGTCTTCATCTTCCAGTATCACAGGGTTATTCAAGGGTTCTAAGCAACAACATTTTGATGAGAACACTCCTCCTCATGTCCCCATCCTTTCTCCGGCAGCCTACTCCCAACTAGCCCACCTGCCTAAGCTTCTTTTTCCATCTGTCTCCTCTTCTTCCTCCACGCCTGCTGCACACTCATCCCTCTACAACCACGCAGCCTTGGGTCTGTTGCGCACTCCACTACCCTCGACTCCAAGCTCCCACCACCTTGCTTCTTCCAGCCATTCTCAACTTTCTTTCCCTTTTTCATCCTTTACTAAAGTCCCAGGTTCATCGACCACCACACAATGCTCCCTGCCTTCATCAGTGGCCACCTCCACTCCTACATCTGAAACATCAAAGTTGCAGAGGCTGGTGGAGAAGCTAGAGAAGGCGCCTCCCTGCTCTTCTTCTCCATGGGCATTTTCGTCTACTTCCAACTCCATGGTGGAGGTGTTATCTAGCAGTACAACTACCTCTTTAGCAGGTTCAGCCAACAGTTGCTCCACAAATGCCAGCACTTCTACAACGTATGTAATGGCATCACCACCATCTTCAACTCTGGTAACCACTTCAGTTTCAAACTTTACCCGTGAGATGGTTGCTGCCCTCGGACTGAGTGCAAATGGAGCCGGTACCATGGCAGGGGGGATCCTACCATCACTGAGTATGACGGGTCCAACTGGTAACCTAGCCACCAATCAGTGCGGGGTGTGTCTGCGGGTGTTAAGCTGTCCAAGAGCTCTGCGTCTGCACCAGGCTACGCACCTCGGAGAACGACCTTTTCCGTGTAAGATATGTGGGCGGTCCTTCTCTACCAAGGGCAGCCTGCGGTCACATCTGGCCACCCATCATGCTCGACCACCAAATGCCCGTGTCCAGAACTCTTGCCCACTGTGCCAGCGTAAATTCACTAACGCGCTTGTACTTCAGCACCACATTCGTATGCACCTTGGCGGCCAGCTGCCCCCAGATGGCACACAGGATTCTTCAGGTGAGATACCAGCTGAATATAATGACAAAACTCTCTCACAATCGCAATCCCAGTCCGCTGACCCAAGCACTTGCTCTAATAAAACACCTCCTCTGGCTGAAGCAGGACACTCTAAGAGCCCAGCTTCTAACTCACAAACTCCCGCAGCTGCCTCTGTCCCTGTCTCTGGCAATGTGAAATCCACAGAGTACACCAAAAATCAATGTAAGTCTGGGTCCTGTAGCCCGGACCTCATTCCCCCGTCTGATCTTAGCCCTGACCCCTTCTTGAATCCCACCACAGAAACTTCACCTTCAGGAAGTGTAGACCCCCCTGTCCTTTGTTGCAGTGCCCCCCTGTCAGCCTCCCAGCAGACAGATCAAGTCACTGCAGTTAATGAAGATAACCAAGTTGAACAACAGGCCACTGTCGATATCCATCTCCCCATGTCTTCCACGTCACCTACTGTTCCCAAAACCACTATGTCACCTATTGCTATGGTAATGGACTGTGGGACGGATGAGGCTTCTGTCTCCTCTGATGCCTTACCTGGCTCTAGATCAATCCTGGAGGACTTACAAAGCACACCAGCCCCTGGTGTCCCCTTTGCTTACACCTGTCCCAGTACCTCCTCTGACCTCATCCAGAGTCAAGATGTTTCTGATGTGAATGTAACACCAACCCTGGAATCAGACTCAAGGCCTCGATCACCTGAAACCATGAAAGAAGACAAAGATCATTCTCCTCCACCAGCAACACCAAAGCAAGACCAAGTGAATGTGCCTGATGAAGATCCTAAAATGGCATCCACTTTGGAAACTGCAGACACTATTGGTGCTGAAGCAAGGGGTTCACAGAGAGCTGCCACTTTTGTACGGGAGACTCGTCAGAGCTTTCATTTTGGCTCCTATGGGAGGGAAGACAGAGTGGAGATAAGTGGATTGTCTTCAAGTGAAGCGCTGGATACTTCTGTACCAATCAGCCTCACCCCAACACTCCCTTCTCCAATGTCTCGTCCTGAGAAGAAGACTTATTGCTGTGCTGAGTGTGGGAAAGAGTACGCCAGCCGCAGTGGACTGAAGGTGAGGAAAAACACATTTTATGTTTATTTTCCTTATAATAAATAACCATAAATACATACACTTAAGGATATTTTGATAACTGTTGTTTACCTCATGCAAAGCTTTTAGGAGCCTTTTTGGAGATATTTTAAGATTATTTTAGTGCGGTTCTGTTGTTAAACTATGTAGTTTTAGTACTGCCATTCACGATCAATAATTAACATTAGAAGCATCGACTCATGGACTCAACAACCTTGCACTGCATTACACAGGGTGTTGATGTGTAGCTCTGACTGTATGACGGACTGTAGTTACACCTTTATCTGATAGACTGACAAAAAGTGAATGGTTTCCAATAACAGAGGTGATTTATTACTTACAATCTGTGTACTTTTTGCACCCAGGTTCTCTTTAAGTCTATTTTCAGTCATAGACAAAAGAAAAAAAATAATGCTCATTCACAAAATCAATTCCACATGATCAGTAATCAGCAAACATCTGTGTCACGTCGCCCTCTACTTCCCCGTGTGAACTCAGAGAACAAAACAATAACTAAGATTAAAAAAAAAAAGATGCCTGCACATTTTTTTTTTCTTTCACAGGGTCACATGAAGCATCACGGTGTGGTAATGAAAACAACGCGTCCGCCAGCTCGTAGCAGTCGTTCCAGCTCCGACCAGCTTCCCTCCTCTACGTCCATGACTTCCTTGAACATTCCTGCCACCAGGAGCTCGGCAGGTTTTTGGAACCAGTACCAAACCTTCCTCAACACCAGTGCCGAGCCAAGCGATGACCCGACTGCTGGCGGCCAAGGAGAAAATGAGTCTGCAAAGTCATCAAAATCACCTGCTCGGTCTAGGATGGAGTCGAGAGTTTCAGAGGAGGCTCAGAAAGAGTCTGGTGAAGGGTCGTAACTTACAGCAGCAGCGTGATTGGCCGGATGATGCTCTAGTGTTTTCAATCATTGTTTACTGTTTGGTGAAACTGTATGGACTTTTGTGTAGTACTGCTTCCTCAGACATTTCAAGTAGCCTGTCAGTTTGACAGTCAGAGTACTTTGTTGTGAAAGTTGTGAGTCAACCAGCTTTGTCTTGTTGTGCTTAAAAAGAGACAGCTGTTGTACAAATAAAGATGAAAATATTAAAGGAATGTCAATGTAAGACCAGTACTTGCTGGTTATGTTAAAAAGTGGCATCACTTTTGTCTAGCTTAAGGTGCACAATCTAACAAGTGTTTGGATTCAAAACATTAGGAGCCTTGTTTCGTATCAGACCTGGGTCAAACAACTAATAGCGTTTATTTCAGTTTAGAATATTCGGACAAACCTAATATTCTCAAATTTTCCGAGTCATGGCAAAGTACACTAAAAGAATATTTGATATTAAATAATTTTGTGTCATTTTAGTTCTTTTCATGTTGTGGCATGTACCAAATTTGATCCCACTGGCAGCAAGGACGTTGAAATCTAACCAAAAGATACTACCTGACCTAGGTCTGTTTCATCTCTAGACGTTTCTCTTGTTCAGCAACAGAGGAAACTAATATACGTGAGAAAATGAAGCAAACAAGACTAACAAACCGAATATGTCTCTGTGTGGAATATTACGTCTTTTGTCGCCCATCGTGTGGTTCGGATACACTACTCTCTCATGTCATTGTGGTTTACTTTTCACTATATTGTCCTGTCAAGCCAGAAGCACAGTCTCAGTGTTTGTGAACTCAGTGAGGACAAGGTCTTTCATGGGACCTTTGAGCTTTGTGAATATTATGATTGTTGTTTGGTCCAAAATTAATATCTGTAACATTATTTTAGTTACTAAAGTTACTAAAACATTAAGTTACTATATATACGAGAAGTCTATAATGTCTGTTTGTCGTAAGCTGTACTTTCAGTATCTCAATATTAAAAACCAATTTGGAAAAAAGAACTGTTGTTGTGGTGTGTTATTCTCTGCACACGTCGATGCGTGCTCTAAGGCAGTTGGATGTTTCCTGCCAAAAGAGTCAAACCTCGTCTCTCTTGTGTGAAGTCGGCCGTGAACGTCGTGCTGTTTATTCACAGTCACGGTCAGCAGAGCAGCTGAGCTACGGTGAGACTGAGGGGAAGGTAACAGGACGCTCTCAGGTCTTTAAAACCTGTTTTTGAATATATGAATATATTAAAACATTTATCCCTGATCTTTTTTTTTTTAACCTATCGCTGGCATCACCAAATGTACGCAGCAGCAAAAAATACAAACTAAAGTAAAAAAAAAAAAAAAAAGTTTCCCTGAAATAAATCAAGAAAAACATCATGTGAGACAAAAAACAGTTTGGGGGAAACGGATTAAATGCGTGCGCTGTGTGAACGTTAGAGGGCGCAATTCCCCCTTTTCAACAAAAACATGATGCTGCATATGCAAAGTGTGAGAGAAAAGTATGCATCTGGTAACTGAGAAAACTCATCAAAACTTCTGCAAACTTCGAACTTTTATTGGGATTTTTATTATGGCTTTAAAAAAAAAGAAAGATTTTAAAACTCATCAGCCTATAATAAAACTCTCAATTACACGTTCAGACCCATAAATCATAATTTGATCATATATATTTTTTTTTAATCATAAAAAAATATGCTTTCGTAAATAATAACAGCTCCGTGCATTTTGGGAGCATTAAGTCATTTAATCACCGCCTAAGGGTTAAAGCGAACTGTGCCAAGTCTAATGCCAAGGTCACCAAGTTGATTCCAGCCCTCCATGTCAGAGAGGCGGGCTGAATGAGGAGGCGGCGGGGGAAGAGGAGGGGGACGTTTACAACCCTCTACTTTCCAGCGAAAGGTCTCCCGGGAGTATCAAACTACCACGTCTGCAGCGGGGAGAGAGGGGAAGAGGAGAAAGAGATCAAAATAAGCCGAAAGGAAGATAGGGACTGGAGGACAGCGAGGAGTTAAGACCGCTTCACGAAAACAAAGTCGGCTGCAACATCTGGAGCAAAGCGCAAACCTAAATTTGGACAAAACGCACGCACCGCCTGCAGCTCCAGAGCCTCCCGTTCAGACTTCCTGCTTCAGTAAAGTCCGATCATTTGGGTCAAAGTCACCAAAAAAAAAAGAGGAAAGAATGCACAGACTGGACGAGTATCAGTCGTGGTTAAAGTAACTCCAGTAATCAGTTGCAGAGAACCTGTGGAAACTCTTTGAACTCTGCGCCAAGTTGACCTCTCTTGTGCCCGGAAATTTGTTTATGGGATAAGTTTTTTTGGGTTTTTTTTTTTTAACACAGATAATGTTTTGACAAACAGCAGTGTGAAGGCTACGTTAACTTTTACAAGGAGATCTGTCCGGGCCTTTTTTTTTTTTTTTTTTTTTGGTATTGTTTTGGGGGAAGTGAAGAGATGGCACCGAGGCTGAAGTCGGTTGTCCGACTGCTGCTGCTGGCGCTGGTGTGGGAGCTGAGCGCGCAGGGCGCAACGGAGCGACAAATAAATCCAGAGGTGAGGAATGACGCCAAAAACAACCCGAGTGGAGAATAACCCCGACATAGAGGGATAACCCAGAGGTTCAGAACAGATCTAGATAATTAAACACAAGAATAAAGGAAGACAAGCACAGCCGGAGTGTATGGGGTGAAGATCATATCCACAGTTTAGAAATAAAATCAGATAAGTAAATCCAAGTTTAAGGTGAAGTAATACAAATAAATCCAGAGCAGAGGCAGAAAGCTATACAAATCAACTGAAATTTGAGAAAGTTAAAAAATCTCGAAATGTTTTAGTCACGAGGGACTGAGATGCACTTTGTGACAAGCAAGAGGGATCTTTACGCCTTTCTTCATTCATTTATTTAGTGTATTTTAGTCTGTTTCACGCTGCAGCTGCAAACGTTTGATTAAAACTTCGCATCCTGCTGGATCATGATGTCAACAGTTGCCTGTTGTTGCCACAGGGAAATGGGAACGACGTTGACCCTGCTCCAGAGGAAGCAGAACATAATGATGATAGCGCTCATGAAAACACTGAGAAACGCTGAGATGGCAAAACAAAGAGAGCAGGAGAAAGCAAACGAGCAGAAATGCATGAGCTTGTATTGTGGTCGGGGGCAGAGACAGAGGCAATTTTTGTGGGAATGGTAAGGGGGACGGGGAGGGGGGCTGAGAGTTGTGGGTACAGTTCTATTCGGAGGGATGGGGAGATGTAATTGTTGACATCTGTCCTGAGTTACGGCCAGGCGGACTGGAGGAGGTGGGTTTTACAGTCTCAGAGGTTCTGCAGCATCTCAGCCACGGTCAGCTGTGGAAAAACACTCGCCACGGTTCTAAGTTACCAGCTCTGAAGTAATGTTTAGGCTCAGGACAGATAGAGCTGAGATACTTTTCTTTTTTGCTGTTCTCTGAACTGTTCTTTCCGATGCTTTCTGCTCCTCTTACTGTATGTCTGCGTCCTGTTTTGTTCGCAGGAAGTGGCTTTGCGCTGATACCCCTACACACCTGTTTCCTTCATGTAAACACGCCATCATTAGTAAATGTACGCAGCGGGTGTGCATATTCACATATGCATCAGAGAACAAAGCCCTGATCGATGTTGGCAGGTCACACGTCGGTGCCAAACATCTCTCCAATAACTGTATCCTGCCTCCGCGCTCTGATGGATATTTCCATCTGTGCCAGTGGAAAAAAGATGGAGTTAACTCTACTGACCTACATTAAACACTGACATTTTATTGGAGGGATAAACCTCGTGAGATGAACCGTCTCCTTTTCAAGTGGGTCCTTAACCCAAATACACAGAGCAACATAAACACGTCTTTAAACTTTGAGCTTAAAGATGGCACATGTATAAACACGGGAACGCACGATTTGAAATGAATCTCCCTCTTTCACAAGACGAAAATCTAAATGTAGATCTGCAGGGATATGAGTGACCCGAGGAGGCCTTTGTCTTCGGTTTAAAGACAGGATGCGTTCGATGCTCACTTCCACCACCGAGTGGGATGTTAACATTTGAATCAGCTACAAGTCTAATTTAATGAAAGGCGAAATGTTGAACAGTGGGTGATATAAACAGGTGGGTTTTGTGAGGATGCAGAAGTCATTTCCTTTCGTCTGTGGCCGAGACAGTGGGCAGAAGGTTTTTTTTGTTTCACCTTGGTGTGTCATCGCCCACCTGATTTTCACACAGACAAAGACACATACGTTTTCTCCCAAACTCCCCCTTTTACAAATTCAGACACACACAAGCACAAAGAAATAGTTTTAGGCTGACGTCGTGCACTACAAAGGGAGATAGATGGGCATGAAATGAGGAGAAGAAAGCGAGGACAGTGAGGAGGCTGTTGAAGACTAGAATGGGAGGCACTGTGGCAGCGGGAGTGATGCAATGTGGGAAAAAAGACAGTTGGAAAATGAAGCAATTACAGAAATGAAAGGACAGGATGTAAATCATAATGTCACGCACAGATTGTATGTGAATCTGTGTCTGTTTTCTTCTGCTGCTGGTGAGAATAAGCTTTACTTTACGAGATCTTGAATCGCTCAAACTGGCTGATTCAGAGGAAAGAACAAAAGGAGGTTGGAAGGAAGGGTGAGTAGCTTTAAGACAAAGCCTCCTCCTGGTGATGACCAGTGGGTGGCCTCGGGGCAGTCTTCCTGAGGAAAGATAGAAGGTGTTACAGGAAATAAGGTAATATGCAAAGTCATTACCTCATTTCCTGTTCATGAAGGAAGCGAGCAATGAGCCAAATTTCAGGGGAATGCCAGTTTTTTGGGTTTTTTTTTTTTTTTTTTCCCAGAGACCAAATCGTGCCATGGAGATTTGTTCAGGATCGAGTTATTGCTGAAATGACACTGGCAGCGACGTGTTTTTCCAATCTTCTTGTGTCTTGTTATTGTTATTGGCCAGAGAAAGGTTGTTTTAATAGACAGCAGCTGGGAGATTACACACACACACACACACACACACACACACACACACACACACACACACACACACACACACACAGACACAGACACACA
>JAPQRN010000010.1:22088080-22106364 GCA_037367275.1 Coranthus polyacanthus
ACACACACACACACACACACACACACACACACACACACACACACACACACACACACACACACACATACACACACACAGACACACACGTCTCTCTTTGTTCGGACATCCCACTGGTCTAATGCATCCCATAGCCTCAAGCCTTAAGCAAAAACCACTCCTTAACCTTCAGAACATTGTGTAAAATGTCAGCTAAAACACAGATATACTCACATTTGTCCTCACAGCTATACAAATACACACACACACACACACACACACACACACACTCAGAAACAGCTTTGGTGTGTGTTGAGCAGATGGAGATGGAGAGGTTGACTCCAAGAACCTTTTAGAGCACGGCATAAGTCTTAGACAAATGTTCATGCTAAAAGAAAGACAAAAAATTGACTTGCTTAGTCTAAAAAACGCACAAACTGTTCACACACACACACACACACACACACACACACACACACACAGACACACACACACACACACACAGACTCACACACACACAGACTCACAGTCACATGCTAACAGCCTATAACAAGCAATTACAAGTGAAGTGGGAGCAATAATTTCATACATTTATGGAATCTGCTGTTTACAACATACTGCAGCTCTGGACAGACTGAGAGGATGTGTAATGACGAGCAGCGTACGCTGTATACCCAGCATGCCTCAGTTGGACTCCCATCACTGTTGACCAGAGTTTTTTTCCATTGGCCCTCACCAAACGGAACAACTGACTCTCTTTCTTTTCTGAAACGCAATCCCTCCTTCTTTCTTTTTCATCCTATACACAGCTCTGCCTCCCGTCATCCATAGCAACCGTTGCTTTATTGTTGTAGATCTTCCATTAAACAATAAATTCACGTCACTGCGCATGAGCGAGCCGCACATTCTACCTCAAAATCATCCGCTTGGTTTGCAAACCATACCTTCGGTCTGTTCTACTCTGTCGTTAGTAATTGCGGGATCAACTGTGACTTGAAGTTTTCCACGTAGGAGTTTAAAGTTTTCTACATCAAAGGCTTGTATTAGCATGGACTGTCATCTCCTATGCCACTGTAAATAGTGACCGTTTCCTCTTCCTGCTGCTGGGTTAGTTACTCAGCTCATTACTGTAGTCTAAAATAGGTGAGTGTAATGGTGAATAAGACTTTGTCAAGTCACCTGAGGGACCATCTAAGAGGCGTGGGAGCCTTAAAGTTGAAACAAGTGTTCAGTGTCACTCAACAGCAGTCTTTTGACTGAGCTAAGTTTAGATTTTGTGAGAAAAAAGAAAAGAATACGTTCTGCACAACAGTCCCTTATTTTTACAGTGAAATATATCCCGGTCAAGGCTGCGGAGGTACCTTAGAGCTTCATTTTCTGCAGGAGAGGCATACCTTACACTAACAAATATTAGAGGGATCTTATTATGAGTCTTAATTACAACGTCTCCTTCCAGCTAACCTCCATCTTCCCTCCTTGTGCTCCTCTCTTTCCCGCTTGTGTGGATGAACTGTAACAGTGGCAAACAGTGAGTCTTTATGTGTCCACTGGAGCTCCATGGGTGAGTCAGAACCAGAAAGGGCTCATTCAGGGGTGAAGTCTAAACACTGAGACCTCCATGTCTCCCTAAGACAGACAGAGAGGGAGAGATTAGACCTTCAGGGGGCCTCCTAGACTGTCATTCACTCCTGCCCAAGCTCTCCCAGGCTGGATGAGCATCAGGGCTTTCCATACCAGTATAGTCGTGTATATATAAACATATGCACATTTTCAGATCATCGTGCATTCGGCGAGTGCAGCGTGTTTGTGAAAATGTGAAAACCAGACGTTCAAATGTAAATCCCCTCTTTGTCTTTGATAACTATTAAGTCCAGATAGGATATACAGCAGTAATCGGTCCTGGGTGTGGTTGTTCATAAGTATTTACCCTTCAGTCTGAGTTTTCCATAAGAGAGGGATGAGGGAGTTGCAAAGGGGTGGAGTGACAAGGCGAAGACAGAGACATGAACGTGGGGGGAAGAGTTTGACTTTGAGGTTTGGATGCGTTGAGGAAGAAATTCCCAGTTAAATTACTGACTGACGCTGCAGCTCGACTGGAGACATTGAGGTTGCCCGAGGCCTGAGTCTCACCCTGGGACACTCCCTATCTTTTCTCTCTTCTGTCCGTCAAGTCCCTTCTTTTCACTTGCAACTGTTATGATTTGCAAACCAAACAAGTAGTATTAGATCACAGAAGGTTAGATTAAATGAAGTTCAAATTAAAAAACCAAACTGTCAGTCCACTGTGCGTCCCAACCACAAAACACATCCTAAAAGTGCATTACAAGCTCACAAAAGTGACTGTGCACAGCAGAATATCAAAGAGGTCTCAGTTATCACTGCACTTACAATAGCCCCAGTGTTATTTTTCAGCTCTAGTGTGAGGGGGGAAAGAGTTTAGGCGAAGCTGTGGGAGAGGTGCGGCGCAAAGCCTCTGGCATCGGTCCAGATGTCAAACCAGCACCGACGTGAAATGGGTTTCCAGGGGAAAGTAAGGTCAAGCTTAACTAACACTGAGAGACGCGGAGCACCGAAGAACTCGGTGACCAACGCAATATGTGCTTCAAATGCTCGAAACAAATGCTTTCACCGTGTTCAAAACAAAGTATGTGTGTTAATCTTTAACTCTGTGGAGGGAATTTCCTTGTTGAGTTTCGGTCTCGCAGGGTTTTTGTTGATCTTTGTTTAAAACTTTCTGGGCTTTAAGCTTGGCACTGTCCTTTCATGTTGACCTTAGATTCAATTAACTATAGTCTCCTCGCCAGGGCCGAATGTTGATGGTTGAATAGCGTTTGCATTTAGTCATTTTGTGGAGAAATGCCAGGTGAACAAAATGCTCCCACTGACTATAATACCAAAACAAAGAAAGACATTATTTAAGAGCTTATTTTTGCTGTCAGCGTGGAATGTGTTTTCACTGCAGTCACATAAAAAACATCCTAATACCCTGAGCTTCTCTGTAGAACATAATCAAAATCATACCAAATCAGTCCAACAAAGATCCGGCGTTTCTGCTTCTAACTGAAATGTTTCATTTCTCTACACTGACACAGGAGTTTTCTAGGTTTTATTTTGCAGCATGTCTCATGCGTCGTACGTTGGTATCTGTATCATCTCCTGTTCTCCTCTAGTCGTGGCTGCAGCAGTATGGTTACCTGCCCCCTGGGGACATGAGGACACACTCCCTCCGCTCTCCTCACTCCATCTCCTCAGCCATCGCCGCCATGCAGAGGTTCTACGGCCTCACCGTCACCGGCTCCTTCGACCCCAACACCATTGAGTGAGAAGCTTTGGAGTGACTTTATTTTCTCCACGCAGTAAAAGTGCGTCCTCGTATTAGGGCACAGTGTTTTACCTTGTTGTGAGTGGAGTTTGTCTTTCGTCTGGCAGGGCCATGAAGCGGCCGCGCTGTGGCGTGCCTGATAAGTTTGGTGCCGAGCTGAAGAGCAACCTGAGGAGGAAGCGATACGCCGTTCAGGGCCTGAAGTGGAACAAGAACGACATCACATTCTCGTGAGTCAGAAATAATCCATGTGAATGTGCTGCATCTGCAGAGGCATGATGGGACAGTGCCTAGGCGAGTTTATTTAGATAGAACACAAAGGCAATGCAATGTGTTTCACAAAAACCAAAGGAAGACCCAAAGGAAAATAAAGACAAACTGCTTAAACAATAAAAAAATCACTTTTAATTAAAAGAAAGAACATAATAATAAAAAGAGGAGTATAGTTTAAAAAAGGAAGCACAGAACTCCAGAATTAAGAGTGCAATAGCAATAATAATAATAATAAGGTGTAAGTTATAGACCTAAATCATTTTAACCTGGATTTTAAAAATTGCCACATTTAGGGAAGATGTAACCAAGAGAGACCCAGATGAGCATCCTGTAAAAAAAGATCAGCTTCATTTAATGATATAATGGAATGTTCACTAATCCTATTTTCCGACACTCCTTAGTATACAGAACTACACCCCTAAGGTGGGGGAGTATGAGACCCACGAGGCCATCAGGAGAGCCTTCAAGGTCTGGGAGAGCGTCACCCCGCTTCGATTCCGGGAAATCCCCTATAGCTACATACGGGACAAAGTGGAGGAGTTTGCCGACATCATGATCTTCTTCGCTGAGGGTTTCCACGGTGACAGCAGTCCATTCGATGGCGAGGGAGGTTTCCTGGCTCATGCCTATTTCCCTGGAAATGGCATCGGCGGAGATACTCACTTTGACGCGGCTGAGCCGTGGACTATTGGAAACCGCGACCTGTTAGGTGAGGCTCTGGTGAAATTTGTTGCCATCTTGAGAAATGAGGGATTTACTTTTTGCTTTAACGATTCCCTCAAAACTGATGATGCATCAAGGGCTTAAATGTTGGGAGTTTATTTGCATTTTGGGAGTCAGGATTCCTTATTTTGCTTTTGTGAGCAAAACACGGGCAGCAACAGGTTGTGACTTGCATCAGGGTGTTTTGAAGTGGCAAATACCTTGGGGTATGTTAACTCCGCAGAAATGGAGAAGCGTTTATTACTGGAAATGCAGTTTTACAACATCAGCTGTTTGAGTCAAACGCATCTTCACATGACCGTCATCAGGTTATGTTTGATTTATTAATACGACAAGTATTTCTGTGGTTCTGAGTCACTTTAAACATGTGGACACTGTTACTTCCCCTTTAAGTTTCTCAAAGTGCTAAAATGTTAAGTCAACTTTTTGTCTTTACCCCAAAAAAAACAAACAAAAAAACTGTTAAAACCACCATGTTTTTGTTTTGTCACTTATCAGGAAATGACATATTCCTGGTTGCGGTGCATGAACTGGGCCATGCTCTGGGTCTGGAGCACTCCAATGACCCGTCAGCCATCATGGCCCCCTTCTACCAGTGGATGGACACCGAGAACTTCCAACTTCCTGACGACGACCGCAGAGGCGTCCAACAACTTTACGGTGCGTCGTTGAAGTCATCATCTGAATCACTGTCCAAAATTATATATAATTTACCGAAAAGCAGCAGCATTAGCTTCACCTAAAGTTCCCCTCCTCTTAAAACAAGTTCTTCTTCCTGTTCTTTCCCTATAATTTTTTGAGTTTCACTTCGTGCACGACTGGAGCATGACACTGGCAGGATGTTTCTCTGTGCTCATCTAAAGTCTCAGTTTAAAGGGCAGATCAAAAGCCATCACTGCTCCAACAACGCAGGAAACATCTGGTGTCCAAAAGTTACACAGTACTTTAGAGATTCCTTATGTTATTTTAACATTAGGCCATTTGGCTTTTTTGTGGTAAAACTAATATACACTGCTGTTATTCTTGGAGAGTTCTTTAAGACATCCTCCAGTGAAAATGCATGGAAATGGTGGATGTAAATCCTTGACATCCAGTATTGATTGAGGCTAAAACCAGAGTTAAGCTCAGGTCTAAACATTGTTGATTTGTCCTTGTTCAAATAGGTTCTGGATCTGGCCCTCAGCCCCCTCTCGTAACACCCCATACACCGTACCACACCCCTCAACCCCCCTATTCACCAGACAAGCCTCGCTTTGGCCCCAACATTTGTGAGGGACACTTTGACACAATCGCCATCCTGAGAGGAGAAATGTTTGTATTCAAGGTAAACGCACCCAAACAAGCTGGATTTACGGCCGTACTGTTCGTCTACAGCTACGCATTTATGAATCTAATTGTGTTTTGCTCCTTCAGGATAAGTGGTTCTGGAGAGTCCGTAACAACCACGTCTTGGATGGATACCCCATGCCGATCGGTCACTTCTGGAGGGGTATGCCCACTCACATCAACGCTGCTTTCGAGAGGGAAGATGGGAAATTCGCCTTCTTCAAAGGTGAGTCTGCAGTTTAGATTAAAACATTCACCAGAGTTTTGCAATCAGACTGGTGAATCCTCGCAGGTTTCTCAAGTGTTTTGTCTTTGCCTCATCCCGTCTCTCGCTGTGTCTTTACAGGAGACAGATACTGGGTGTTCAGTGAATCTATCTTGGATTCTGGTTACCCAAGGAATCTGAAGGACATGGGTACCGGGCTTCCCAAAGATCGAATAGATGCCGCTCTCTACTACACCCCGACGGGACAGACATTCTACTTCAGAGCAAACAAGTTAGTCATCTTCGTTTTGTGTGTTTGCATCGTATGCCAGGAAGAGACCAAAGTTTATAAATTGGTCAGTCAAAGGAAAATCCAACTGCATCACCCTAACCAAAGGATGTGTTTGAATCATCACCATATAAGGTTCAAACACTTCAGCGCAGTCATTTATTTGGAATTGCACAGTCATAGTCACAGACGTAAATAAAATGTGTCAGCCAAGGCAATGAAATTTGAAGTTAACAGCTTGTATTTACAGAAAGACAACACTTCAGTCTCGGTTCTTTTAGACCAAATCTGGCTTTTGAGAGAGACCTGCGGAGAAACAACGCTGGCGGAGAGAGGGTTAGGGTTCAAATACAAGTCCAGTCTAAAGTTGAAAAGTCAAAGTCTGGCCTAACTTTGAATCAAATGTTGAGTCAAATCTTCAGTTCATGTCCATGTCAAGTCTCAGGTCAAATATTTAGTCTTTTAGGGAAAGTCCAAGGCAAGTTAAAAGTCAGACTTTAACTTCTTTCTGTCAAGCCATACTTCTCTCAGTCTCAAGTCTTTCAGGACAAGTCTCATGTCTCAGGCCCTTAAGAGAAAGTCTAAGTCTTAAATGTATCGTCAAGTCTAGGGTCCAAGTCAAGTCTGGACTAATCGAAGACAAGTTTAGGTCTTGAGTCTGTCAGAGCAAGTGTCAAGTCTCAAGTTTTAGAACAAATCTTAAGTTTGTCGAGCGTTAAGTCGTGTAGGGTGAGTTTTTTGTCCTTTTCAAAGTGAAATAATCAAGGTTGAATGATAGTTGTAAGATTGATCTAGGACAGAAGTTGGAAGCTGTGTTTGCTCAGTGCTGAACTCACCATAACTTATTTTCTCTACACCGTTCTCCCTCACTCTTTGTTTAGGTATTATCGTTTTAATGAAGAGTCTCGAACGGTTGACGATGGCTATCCGAAGTCTGTTAGTGTGTGGCAGGGAGTGCCTGACAACATCAAGTCAGCTTTCATGAGCAAAGATCAAGGTAAGGATGGTGTCTATCTAATGCTCCTGAATATTACTTTCTTACTTCTTGCTAATTCTTTTAGTTGATGTTTATTTCTTCCATTTTCTTTTTTCGCCCACCCCTCAGCGTACACCTACTTCTACAAAGCCAACAAGTACTGGAAGTTTAACAACCAGGTGATGCGCGTGGAGCCAGGATACCCCAAGTCAGCCCTCCGTGACTGGATGGGCTGCCCCAACGAAGACCCCAAGACAGACGGAGGAAGAGGCGGCGGCGGACACGACAAAGACAAGGAGAAGGAGAAGGACAAGGAGCGGGAGGATAAGGACAGAACCAGGGATAGAGAGAGGGAAAGAGAGAGGGAAAGAGAGAGGGAAAGAGAGCGGGAGAGGGAGAGGGAGAAGGAGACCGAGAAGGAGGAGGATACAGAGGTGATCATCATTGAGGTGGATGAGGAGGGAGGATCAAGTACTGGAGGTGGAGCAGCAGCTGTGGTTATACCGCTGTTCCTGTTAGTCTGTGTGATTGCGACGCTGGCTGCCTTGGTGTTTTTCCGTCGGTATGGTACCCCACGCCGACTTCTCTATTGCCAACGATCTTTACTGGACAAGGTGTAGACGGAAGAGTATGGGAGGGACGAGGAGAGAAGAAGAAGACAGAGACGGAGAGAAAGAGAAAATGTAAGAAAGTCAACGTTGAACACAGATGAGGAAGAGCATCGAAAGGGATAAAACAAGAGAGAGAGCAGCGAGGAGAGTGCTAGACTTGCATTTTAAAATATTTTTTACCACTGCCAGATTCCTTCTGCTCTATCGCTTGTTTTTTTTCTCTCCCTTCTCTCTCTGCTTCTTTCCTTGTGGTTACTGACGCCAGCTCATTGCTGTTTGTTTTAGCCTTTTTCAATGTCTTATTTTTAGTTTTTGTCAGTGGTCAGTGTTTGTGTCCTTGTGAATTTCCGCTTCTAACCTGCATCTTCTCGACGCCCATTCTAGCATGTTCCTTGGTGTAAGCACACAGCGTGTTCGATCACTCTTTTTCCCCATTTGTCAGCTTGTGCACGCTCTCACATAAAGTCACACAAACCACAGTGACGTAGTCACCGTGTTCCTTAACGTTCCAGTAAAGCGACATATCAGAGCCAGTAAGAACAATGAGAGGGAAACAAAACCTTAGCCCACATCTTTATGAAGCATGAGATCCACTCGTATTAGAGTCAAGCAATAAATACAGCTGTGTCTTCTTCCTTTTTTATATCCATGTCTTTAGTGGTGATTATTATTATAAATGATGTTGTCATTATTATTATGGCTATTACTATTATTATTGTTGTCCTCCGTGTAAAGAATGTGTTTTTGTACATTGTCATTAAAAAGTCCTGCTGGACAGTGACATACAGTTTTGAAAGTGGCCTTAATTTTATATGTGGGGACAGTGAATGGGAAGGGGGTTATGTATTCTTGAAACTTGATTGTTTTTTTAAATCTTGAATCCATCTCAAATGAAAATAAATCTAAAGATCTGAAAATGACTCGTTTTTGTCATTGTACTTGTTTACAGTTTTCCAGTCATGGTGCTCCGATACGAGTTAGCAGTTTAACAACAATGGTAATGATACTAGTAGTGATGATGATAATGATAATGCTCTAGTTTTCTCAATGAGATTGTGTCTGTGGCCTTATTCACTTATTTTTTAAGCTTTTCTTACAAAATAAAGTAATTGCAAAAGTCTTCCTGTGCTTTCATTTTCACTTAGTAAACTATTGACATCATCTTTCTGCTTTTTAAGCCAATCCCACCGAACTGTGTTAATGCAGTGGTTTAGTAACAGCTGCTTCGATATAATCCAGTCCAACCTGGACTCTTCACCTTTGCCTCTCATACTGATCACATCTATCCTCCATCTGGTCTTCCCTAGTCTTCCTGGACCTCCAGGTTTCTTGCTCCCCGACCGCACCACTCTGCGTTACTGGGGCTCGGAAACTGGCAGGACAGAAACTGGGTCGGAAAACACGGACTGGATCCAAAGCTTAAGTAGAAACAGGGATGAAGATGATTGTGTAAAACCGTTGCTGCACAGCAGGAAAACATATCTCAGCTATACAGTCAAAGAGAAAGGGTGCGTGTTTTTTGCATTTCAACACTTACGAGGACCCAATATACTTAACAAGGTTAGCGTCACGACACAAATCAGCCAGAGAGGATGTATTCTTTTTATTAAGGGAGGAGATCTGAAATACGGGTTCAGCGTGTTCAGTTGTAGAAAAATGTACCTACAATATCTCCGCATGTGCACACACGCTCTCGAGCATGTTTTGCACGACTACAGATGACTTTATTTGTGCATTACACATGGTGAATGTACGCACTCCCATCCACCATGAGCCAATAAAAGCTCAAACAGCGAGCTTAGGCGTCTCCCGCTCCCTCTTAATGATTGCACTAATGAACAACTGACATACAAGCTTAAGGCCGACTGTAAAGATGATTGACTGAAAGCGAGAGACTGTGGGTGGGGGTCAGCGACTCTATGATATGTTATGATTACAGCAACAGAGCTTTAGGTAATTAAAATGATGAGGTATTTTCCTATTGTGCTGAAAAGATTTAGGGCGCCCATTTGTCTCCACTTAGCTGCAGTGTTTTGAAGAGCCGGGGAGAGAAGAAGTCACGAGGCTGTTTTTTTCTGAGGGGGGTTGCAGGGGGAAGGAGGAGTAAGGAGGAGAGTTAAGTCACATTTGGAGGCCAGAGATGGAGCAGAATTCCATGAGCAACATCTGGAATTCCAACTGCATCTTAAAGGCCAGACACACAGCGGGACACAGCGGTGAAGGGATGGGGGGATGGGAGCCGGTTGGGTTTGGATCTGTTTGATTAAAGTTTCTGAGATCACAACAAAGTACTGTTCACTTTTGTGTGTGTTTTCTTTCTTTTTGGCATATTTATGCACTGAGATCACGTACCGAGTTTATACACTGAACTGGTTTTCTGCATTAGGTACGGCTTCGGGCACTGTGAGTTAGTCTAGGATTCGAGTCACAGATTACTGGTCACACTCCAGACAGGTACAGGAGTAACCAAGGTTTATGAAGGCGTTTGGGTTTGACCAGGGAGCTACATTTCCAAGTGAGGCTTTGCGTACAAGCTTACAAGTAAAGTGGGGATTTGTCTTGGACACCGTGCTACAGACAGTTGCATTTCATAAAACAAACATATTATCATGGAGACATATGACAATGCAATGTCCTCTGGCAGCAATCAACATACATCGACAATAAAACAGTCGGAAAAAGTGTGTGTTTAAGTGCTGTGGTTATGGTTTGGATTGTATAAAAACCTCTATGTCACCAGAAACAAACTGAATACTCCAGCTAAATTTCGCACCATTCCCCTGTTTTGAGAGTAGCTGAGAAATAAAGACGCCTTAACACGTTTCGGTGTCTCGTATCATTCACAAGTCACCGGCCCTAATGATGCAAGCCAGTGCAACAAGAGAGAAAACCGCCTCACTTTTCTGCTCGTCTCCAAGATGCACAAACAAGTCAGACACTTAAGCTGGAGGTCAGCGTTTGATGTTTTCTGTCTTCTCCAGCTGATTCTGCAGAGCACGGAAAAGAATCGCCTCAGCAGAATTCTTCCCCGCACTCTCTTTTCTCGTCTCCGCGTGTAACCGGAGAGTTTTTCTTCAGTCTGTAAAATGACTCACTTCTTTTTCACAAAGCCCAACAAAAGCGCACACCACAATAAGCTCGCCTCTTCCAGCCCTTTCCACTCCTCCGGCTCTCACATTTCACCTAGATAAACGAAGAGGTCACTTCTAGTCCTGATGTCTAAGCCTATTCTTTCTACTCTTTGACAAAGGCCGTCGTTCATCGCCTCCACTTCGCATCATATCCACTAATCTCACTATGTCATCTCTTTGCCAACATTACACTCTACTAACAAACGTCATTAACCAGCTCTTTTATGCTGCTGCCCTTCTCTTCGCTGGACATTTCCTGTGCCTGTTTCAGTTGGCATGTATTTAGCCTGCAGGCTGATGAATGGAAACTTCCCAATAGGGGAAATCCTGCTCCGGCCTATTGTGTCTCATAATAGCCAACCAGAAACATCTTAATCGCAGGACTAACCTCAAGCAGAAGACTGAGTAACTTTCCCCATTAAAGGAGAATGAATGATGAGAATGGTTAGCGCTGCTGCACTCTGCCTGGTAACAAGGATGTGGGATGAAGGAAGGGGGTATTTCGTACGGAAACTGGTGAGCGGCTATATAGGTTACACATGGTTTTCATTTGCATCAGTTAAGACTCTGCCACATCCTGCACCATCCAGCACTAATACAACAAACAGAACAGGGAGTGTTTGCCATCTTCTCCAGAGTCTCTGTCTCTATTCTCACACACTAAACCCACATGCAGAGACGTAGGAAGGGCCTGAGATTACAGTGTAGTGTTTTTGACGTCACTTTTGTCTCATTGCATCTTTGATGTCATTTTCGTCTTGTTGTCCTCCTCGACATTTCACGTGGCTTTGTTAAAGGTCAACGTTTGTAAACCTTTCACTTCTTTTTCGTACTTACCAAAATGAATTCGCATATCATATTTTTTGTCATATATTTTTCTCTGACTTTTGGCGACCGAATAAAAACAGCCCCACGGCCCATTTTGGATCCCGACCCTAAGACTGAGAAAGGCCTCTCGAACATCGCCGTCCTGTTACAACCACGTATCCCTAAAAAGTCAACTTTTCACGAGCTCAGAAAAAAACAGGCCTGTTTTCAGCTTTGTGACGACTGACGATGCATTTTCCATCTAATCCATGCGGATTTAAAAGAATTTATTTAGGAGGAGACTTTTCTCAACCCATAAAGGAATGTGTTTTTCATTGGAACGGAAGGGGATGAAAACTTTTTGGCTCTGAGATGTAGAGCAGTAGAAGTATAAAGTCGCATACAATGGAAATACGCTTGTACAAGTACCTCAAACTTTCTCCTTTAATTTGTCACAGCGGAAAAAAGAAAAACACAGGTGTAGATAATAACATTAACGACGGGTCTGTTCCATTTAATTGTCTCATAAGCTGAAGCTGTGAGCCAACACGCACGAAACCAAGCCCCAGGAAGCGGCTCACGTAATTGGAACACAGCCATCGTTAAAGATAAGCTCCGCCCTCTTGTCCAAATATGGTCACATCCATCTCCCAAAAAAAAAAAAACCCCAGGGTGACAACTCGAGGCTGTCCTCAAACCAACGGACGACGTCACGGCGGCTTCATCCACTTTTTACGCAGCCTACGGTTATGAACTGTCATAAAAAAGTCTAACGGTCGTCATGTGTGCTTTTCTAGTTTTAAAACTGAAAACAGGTTGAGATTAAAACAAACAAACAAACAAACAAACAGAGAACTACAGTGTGTGTGGGTGCAATGAGCTGCTGCAATCGCACACACACAACTTTTATTTGTGGTGCGCTCTGCCAGCCAAAGAGAGGGATCAATACTAAATACTTTTTTTTCCGTTATGCCTGCATCTTATTATTCCATTTAACTACACATGGAGCTATGCATGGAAAATATCTTTTCCCCATTAGTTAAACATAATTTCTTGTGCGCCCCAGATGTCCCAGTCTCAGTTTTCAGTCTTTCTCATCATGTATTTCAACAACTTTCTTTCACTTTGTTTTCTTATCCGTGCATTTTTGTCAGCTCTGCACCGTCAGTGCTTAACCTGCTATAAGTTTAAAGCTACGTGGCTGCTTTTGCTGAACTTGACCCAACGTATGAATGTTAAACTGGGTGTGGTGCGGTGGGAGCGGTCTCTTTTAAAATGTCTCAGGGAGGTATTGTGTGGGTGATAAAAATACAGGTGCAAGGAAGTTGAACAATCAACATTTGGCCCTTTTTTTTTTTTTTTTTTTTTTACAAACGTCTCATATGCTATGGTTTCCCAAGCCCTGCAGGAAAACACCACCATCACAGGAGATGCTGATTCAGGCCCAACGCTGCTCTAAGTCCACTTCTCTTTAACCTGAGAGCCACATCCACAAGGAAACTCCACTGCTCCTCTCGGGGCTTCGTCAGGATAGTAGGCACGTTTCATCTAAACGTATATTTAGTAACTATCTGAACCCAAATCACAAAAGAGAAGCAGCTCTACTGCACTATATAAATATTCGCCCTTCTCAGACTCCCCACATCTCTCTCAATCTATTAATGAAGTATCACACAGCCTCAGCGCTTGGTTTTTCTCTTTCTCTCAGCGCCTCTTGCATCGCTGCAGGCCACATCTGGTTTCCATAAGCACATACATGTCATCACAAAGAGTATGGGGGAGAGGGGTTGGGGGGGTGGAAGAGGAGGGGGAAGGGTGTGCATATAGAGTATCAAGAGAAGTTTGAACTTCAAGGAGTGGTTAAGAGTTACTGTCAAGATACTGCTGCCTTTCATCGTATCTCCCAGCTCTCGCCTCATATGCGGCGGAGAAAAACCATGGATAAATAGAATACACACAGAGAAAGAAAAGTCCTAAGTCAGACAAGAGTAAGAGGAAAGTCAGTGAGACATGCAGAGATCAGAAAGGCCACATCAGAGATCGCCTTTGAAAGTGGAGCTTAGTGGGCTGAGTTCCTTACAGCGCTGGACACAAAGACCTATGTGGTTACAGTGAGGAGGGGAGAGACCGGGACGGGGGAGGAGGTGGGGGAGACTGCTTACAGAGCGAAAACATATTGTTTTTACTGCCCACTCATCAGCAGAAGAGTGGCCTTGCTCAGCTGACTGGCAGGTCAAGGAGACCTCATGAGGCCTGAACCGTTGACCCGAGCCCTACACCAGACACAGGTGGTCCGTTGTGGTCCACCAGCTGTCAACTGCGGTTCTGTAAAAGCCCCACAACTGTAGAGACATTGTTTTGAGTCATCTCGACATGTGTAGGCACAGCGCTGTACATCTGTTCGGATGGGGATTTACTGGGTCCAAGGATCTTTACCAAGTCTGGCATTCCACAGAGCTGGGTGGGTCCACAGCTGAGTGTCCTTAACGGAGAGAACTCTGCTCCTCCGGGGTTAAAGCCGCAGAAGATGGCTTGACTCGTGGAAAATGGCAGCCGTCTGACCAGCAGTTTGGTCTTTAACAAGGTTTTACAAAGCAAACCGACCGATTTCTAGAAATTACATAGACACACACACATCTCATTTATATCATCTCTAAGCACTGCCAAAAAGATCGCATAACTGAACCAAGGTATCCATAAGCCATAAGGATAACATTAAATCTTATGAAAACACCTGATCCCTCTTTCTACAATACGTTAAATGCTGATTCTTCTTTCTGCAACTGGCAGCAAATCTTTAACTTTTCCTTATTTATTTACATATTTTATTTTCCCTTTTGTTGACTCAAAAAAAATCTACAAAAACCACAACTTGCAGCTCGTTCCATCATCCTGGTTTGATGCATTGCTGTACTGTACGTCATATTCTGTTGATTCCTGGCGTATTTGACCGGATCCACTTTTGTCCTTGTCCTGCTTTTTTTTTTTTTTTTGTTTTTGTTTTTTAACTTCAGCATACTCTTCTCAACATCTTTTGCTTCACCATTAGGCTAGGATATCATCACTTTGCCCTACAGTTCAACTTATCTTCAAAGGCTCTGGCGGTCGCACACTAACCAACACACACACGCCTCTCTCCACAAATAGGTACCAACTCCCTGCCAGATTAACAATTAAAGAGATGAAACGCAAAATCTTCCACCAGTGCCTAAGCTGCCCCACTTAGAAATGTGATTTCAGGGCTGCCAGAGAGATGCCAGGGTGAAGGATTCACTGGTCCTCGTAGAGTCCAGACGCAGAGTTGCATCAGGCCAGAAAAATGTTATGCTCAGCGACCATAGGGCTGTAATTACATAGGAGCACTGCTGAGCTCTGCAGGATGAACGTCAAGACCGGGGAGATGGAACAAGGGAAGAGAGACGAGGGCAAGCGCATGATTTACAACAGACTGGAAGAAGGGAAGGGTGAGTAAAACAGATAGATAATACTAAAGGTGAACACCCTACAAGATCAGCAGATAAATGTTTCATTAAATAAAAGGCCATTTGCTATCACCCTGACATTGCACTGAAGAAAATGTGCATTTTAATGTTGACTGTAGAACTTGGCAGATAAGTGTATTTCTTACTAAAGTAGTAATTTTTTGCAGTTTAACTCAGTTTAACAGCATCAAGTCCTTTACCTCCTGTCCAATGTCACAGATGAGTTACAATGTGGTGTGACTGACACCTTGTGGACTCAGAGTGCAACCACAGGTTAGTCTCGCATAGTCAGACCCATCTCCACGGTCTGGTACCATCCAGTATCACTCTGGAGAACAGAGGGGGAAAAACCCTTTGGCTGGTTCGTATGTTGAATCACACTCGTCTTGGGCGGCGCTAAGCGTAGGATGCAGCAACAGTGTTTTTGCAAAATAGTGTTTGGAGAAGTTGTTTTGGCGCCACATTTGGATTATTCCAGTAGAGTACATCCTGTGAGTCAGACTACCTATAGCTTAAAATAAGCTTCGACCAGGATTTGCCATGAAAATAGGCGATACTTTCACAATTTCAGAAACCGTCTCAATGAGAGATGAAGGGAGCATTTGTCACTCGGAAAAACAGTGGAGGCTCTTTACTACAAACTGAACATGGAAAATGCAAAAGAAACGTCACAGTAATTTTAAGATTCAATTTTTATTATTTGTACATTCACCACTGATAGGCGTACTTAAAGAAGAAAATTAAAAAACAAAAACAAACCTTTGTACTAAAATGATAAAATAACGATTAAAAAACAATATTAAAACCATTGGTGAGAGAACTCATAATGCAACCTCCTCGCATGGGCCTGTATTGACACTACAGGGTAAGAGAACTGGAGGAAGAGGAGGAAAAGGGAGGGAGGAAGAAGAGAATCAATGGTAAGGACATAATCATAAATTGTGTCGGGCGTGACATCCATTCCCTCCCGCAGAGAATCGGATCATCTCTTAACTCGACAAAAGGAGAGAGGAACACTGCATTGCCTTGGTAGTTATTCCACACCTGTCCAAAAATACTCCAAAGCTGCCTCATTTATAGACTTGGATTTTAATTAAACTTATGTCTGTACAAAATGCCAAACACACTTACTCAAATATTTTCAGATTTATGCAAACCCCTGCAAAGAGGCAGGAGTGTTCTCTCTAGGCAGGACCAGCAAGGACAACCTTGGACTACATGCAGCAACTAAAGGATTCCTCGTCCAAACTGCAGAGCCGTTAACACTGAGGCGATGACAATTGATTGCAAATCATAATTAGCACCTACACTTTAGGGCAACATCGGGGAAAATCAGGGGACAATTAAAATCATCCAGTGTGCCATACTGCTATGCCGTCAAGATAAAAAAAAAAAAAGAGGCAAACATATAAGGAAAGTATATCAAACCTTGACACGAGCAAGACGTAGAGCACTCTGGGAAACAACACTGCAAAAAAATCATGGTCCCCTTTAAGCATGACTGTGTGTAGGTGTAGATGTGCTTTAAAAAAAGGTGACAATTTTAGAGATGGTGCGACATCAGTTGGTCCTCTGTTGAGTCTTTGTTGTAACAAAGTACATGTAGTGAAAAGGCAAATGGAAGGGTGGTCTCAAGGACAGTTCCATCACTTGTTTGGCTATTAACGCCGCCGTTCTCGTGGGTCACTGCGGCTGCGTGAACGCCTGCCGCCGCCTGCCCCGCTGCCCCCCAGTCTACGGTAGCCATCCCTGCGTTTGTCGTTCTCCCTCTCCCTCTCCCTTTCCCTCTCCCTTTCCCTGTCTCTGTCTCTACCTCGGTCTCTGTCCCTCTCTCTGTCTCTGTCCTTGTCCTTCTCACCCTCACTCCGGTCTCCTGCTGCACCGCCTCCAGCTTTCATTCTCTCCTTACGCTCCTCTTCCCTTTTTTTCTCCTCCTCCTCTTCTTCTTGCTCCTTCCTCCGTTTCTCACGTTCCTTCCTTCTTTCTGCTCTGGCAGATTCCCGCTGAACAAACTAAAAACAGGAGGGAAAAAAAAGAGCATAATATCGAATAAATAGCCATACACATGCAAGTAACGTATTACAGGCAGCAAGCAAACAGTGTACGGGTCGAAAAATACGTTTTGATACGTTTCTTTTTTACCCATAAAGAATTCTAATCACGAAGACCGATAACTGTATATTGAACTGACATACATTTGGAGTTAGAATAACACAAACTCAACACCACACTTTGTTGAATTTCCTTTAAGCAAATGATCAATTAAAAGAGAACTTTTTAACATTATCTTTAAAAAAAAAAGTGCATGGAGCTTTCAGCAGCACAAAAAACTGTAAATAAATGAAAGTTTATAATCATAATCAGACAACCCCTACACAGAAGAAGCTGTTTTGTGTCTCACCTGTTCCTCTGTAAGAGGAAGCCAGTATATACAAGGAGCTGCTTTAGTTTTTCGGAACAGGTCGTCAAGCAGCTTTGCAGGGAGATCCTCAGCTGTTTTCTCTGCCAAAGCAAAAACAATGGTTATCAAAAGCCTGTTTTATCCAACTATTCTATCCCAAGCTTTCGTCGCTTACCCTTCTTTTCGGTTTTCTTCTCCTTGCTCTTTCCCCTCTCTTTGCGTCGTCTCTCTCTGGAGCGCGATCTCCTGGGACCTCCCTCCCTCTCTTCTCCGGGTTTCCCAAACTCTTTGACCTTGTCACGGTCCCACTCCCGCTCTGCTCGAGCCCTTTCCCTGCGCTCCATCTCGCGCTCACGCTCAGCCCACTGGTCTCGCTCTGGGAGGAGTGAGGGCAGGCCTGATGTTCGACCACGGCCAGGCACCTGCTCCTCTGCTCCGGGTTTGTCTGCTGAACCCAAGCCTTTATGGAAGTCCAGCTACAAAGCAGAGATAATGTCAGGCTATAGATGCCTAAACATTGTGGACAGAGTAAACATACAGACTGTAGCTGCAAGGTCTTACCTCATCCTGCTGGCAGAAATCTACACTAAGGACTTTTGGGTTACTCTGAGGCCATTTCACTCCATGAAGAGCTGCCCGAGTAGCGACCGCCTCCTCGGAGCTGGAATACTAAACACAGAGAAAAGACATAGTGAAGATCTTTTCACAAACCATCTGATTCGGAACTACAGCCCACATTGTTTTGGAGAAAAACAAATGCTT
>JAPQRN010000010.1:22107895-22119637 GCA_037367275.1 Coranthus polyacanthus
ACTCAAAAATATGTTTTTCTTCTCCAAGATCCTGCATTCATTTAACTCTGTCAGTATGTTTTCACACTTCTTTGCGCTGTACTAAAATCTGAGTTTAAGGAGTTGAAGCAGGATTTATGATATCACAAATATTTTGGATCCAATCAAGATTTAGCATGCAACTGCGATGCAGAAATTTGAAGCTATTACTGCACATTGCAGGGTTTTCCCTTCTACAGAAAGGCATATTTAGAGATGCTAGATTTTTCAGATGTAGATACAAATGTCAAATAACTTTTTTGTGGGAAAGTTATATCAGACACAAGTTATTATTCAGTGTGGAGAATTATTATGATGTCTGTATTTTTAAGATGAGCTGTGTACCAACCTGTGTTACCGTGCGTCGGATCTGGAGGTCTTGGTCAGAGCGCTCCCTCTCTTCATCTTCAGCTCCAGAAAGGACAGCCTCCTCTGGGTGAAGGTCCACTACTGCCTCCTGGCCTAGACTCGGCCGGATGTCTGGGATCAGAGACTGAGGGCAAAGAAAACAGATACATAATACACTTTAGTCTATTTAACACATAGGGACACCTCACATGCTGCAGTATCAACATGTACTAACTAAGTCATATCAGTCTTATTGTGCTGCAAATACCTTGAGTGAATCTGTAGTGATGCTAATAGAAGGTTTCTTTGCAGTCACCGCTGTACTGGAGCCCCACCTCCTCTTACGACCGGCTGCAGCCCCTGACTCCTGGTCACCCTCAACACTACCAGCACCTGGAGACGATTTGCTGCCTAGTCAGACAAAAAGAACCCCTCTTGGAATCCTCAGGTATATGGCATACAGTATAACAGCATGCATTACCTCACAAATCCCTGAAAACAAGTCAGGCCAAGCCACGATCACCCCATTTACAGTATTTAAGATGCAAAGATAACATTTCCCAAATTCTAGGGACATGCACATTTGTTTTTTTTTTAATGCATTTTCTACATAAATAATTAAAAAGCTTCTATAATGAGAGGTGGCACAAAACAAACAGGTATGACTGTGGGTAAAAGAGGAAACAAGGGGATGGTGTACTCACTGCTAAGAGAGATCTTACGAGCTGAGAAGGCCTTAGGTGTCTGAAACAGAAGAAGATAAAAAAAAAAAAAAAAACCCAAGGTAGGGGGGAAAGGTGAGTCAGACATCATGAGTGGAGACAAATGGACAAGAACAGGTTGGAGGGAAGATGAAACTATAACAAAGATAACTGGGGACTGAGAGTGAATGATAGAAACTGCTGTTGTATGGTGTTTTGTGTGCTTTCTTTGGTACTGGTAGTTAATACTGTGCTTTCATGATTATGTAACAAAACTACTATATTCTTGAGAATTATTTGCTTTTGAAGCATAAGTTGTAGTTGCAGTCTATCAAAACAAAAACAAGGGTCTGATGGAAATTATTCCGTTTAGAATCCAACGGTGAAATCTTGCTATTTTAAACTCTGTGTCTGAATACTCATGAACTCCAGTGTAGATAAACATTTCCCCAAAAACAATCACTAAAGAGAAAATGACTGGAAACTAAGCATTTGTAAAAATAACTGTCGACTATACAGTGTACAGAACATAATAGTGAGTAAACGTCTACTTATTCCCTGGTACCACTGACACCTGATCCTTACTGGTTTGGATATGGCCCAATCTTGACTGCAAGTACTGTATCTAGGCAACAAGGGTCCAATCAAAGGTGGCTGAGATGTTTGGGTGGAAATCTTAAAGTTGGTTGACTGCAGGTTGGGTTCAATAGTTCATTGAGGTAGGGGGCCAGGAAATTCTTTTGGTCAAAGCAGTCATCCTCAGATGTTTGGGCATTAAAGTCTTTAAAAGATGTGCCAGGCTCTTGCAACAGAACGTGATGAGTCCTCCAATTAGATGGAGATCAGATGACGAGTTCTGCCAGTCACTGAGCAAGAAATCTGAATGTTAATGTTCATTTGTGTTGAGCGAGCAGAAGCGATGGCTGTTGCTGCAAGATATCGAAACGGCAAGTCCCTTTGGAGCGCGAAATCTGCTGAGCCCACTGGAGTCCAGATTACAGTTTTGGTCAATAACAAAACTCACTTAGTATCCCAGAATGGCATTTTGTGGCGAAATTCAAATCCCATCCAAGAGATTAACAAAATCCAAAATGTCCTTTGTCAAGCATGTTACAGTTCAACCCACAAATGACAGCGTAGGGTCCATTATGCTTCATAGTGAGCATTACTGAGGGACAGCAAATGTCTTTAAGTGAAACACTTGGTTGTTGACAGTGTTTCACAGAAGCCTTTAGCTAGATTTCATATCTTGATGTCCTGCTTGTTTCTTCTTTATATTGATATTAGGGCTGGATTGGCCAGATAAGTAAAAAGCTAAACAAGAGGTGGGCCACTGGCGAGCCATACCCCTCTTTGAATCTTCTTTTGTGGTCAACAGCTTTTGCCAGCCATATCCATGACAATGAGGCAGCCCTTGTTGCTAGTGATGTCCCTCTGCAGAGCAGCCATGGGGGCTTATCTGTTGTCAACTCTGGATTCTTGGGGATAGTGGAACAGGTGCAGCAGTAGCAGTAGTAGCAGCAGTAGTAGTAGTAGTAGTAGTAGTAGGAGTAGTAGTAGTACTGGCAGAGGTAGTATGCAGGTACCAATAGGGGCAATGGAAGAGGCATGAGCACCTTTTAACAAAGCAATCATTTGGGGTTTAAACATCAGCCACAGTGAGAAAACACCCTTGCTGTTGCTGCCTATGACAGTACCAACAAAGGTTTTACAAACAGCCAAATCAATTAAGTTACTTTATATACACATTCTACCATTTGTGAGAAGAGGTCATCAAGCCATCTACGGTATTTTTGTACATGTAAAGTAGATTTCCAACAAAGAAATACAAAAGAAAGAAACATACTCCAATGGTCCAATACATCCAGGTTATTTAACGCTATGTGCACCTCACACTGATTGAACTACAATGCGAATTATGGCTCACATGGGTTTAACCACTTAAGTTCTCAGCTACTCGTAGCTTTGAGAACCAAGATGTTTCATGGTTCTAGCTGCCTTACCTCCTCGCTGGCCTCTGGAAGCTTCTCTGGCTCTGCCATGGCAGTCTCCTTCAGCTGCCTGCATAGTGTGAAAATACAGCACCACTGGTTAGCAAGCACTAGGATTTAATATTTTATATTGATCCATCCTGAAAATCGGTGCCATTACTGATACTGATGATTGAGACAGCTAGAGACGGTCGGCCATTTGTACAAATCTAATGAAGTCAAGACACATTCCAATTTATTTCCAGAAAAAGAAAAAAAACAAACAAACACTATTCTTCAGCTTAGATGCATATTAAAACCATAGGAAAACCCTAAAATGTGGTTGGCATCAATATGACTTCAAATTAAGCTTCATTAACAATATGACTTAAAAAAAAAAAGCTCTACTCCATGACAGACATCAGCTATTGGCAAATACGATGACATTCCACCAATGGCAGAGGCCCATGTTTATCTGTTGTGTTACATACGTGATTGTTTCCTAAATTTGCATGATTGAAATCAAAGACAGTGTGATGAGGGCTTGAAAGGCTTTAAACAGTTCAGTTATTTTTTCATGATGAAGATTTCTTTGGTTCCTTGGCACAAAAGGGGGGATAAATAACCACAAAAACAGAAATTAACATCGGCCATGGGCCAAATTTGAGCTGGGCGATAAATCAAATTAATTCAGGTTTTTGTTTTTGGACGATGTGAAAAATACCTAAATCACCAAATGGAGATTATTCCTCCTCTGCTGTCACTCAAGCGCCAGCGGCACCGAGATCAAATAGTGGTTAATTGTCATCCGGTCTGTGTGTAGTGTCTCTACAGTGGTCGGTTGCAGACCTCAGATGGTGCCGCTGAGAGAACTGAGGCATATGTCGAGTCTAACGAACTGAAAATACTGTGGCGAGAAGTGACGGCCTTCAACTCAGTGACCCACTGAACTCACACCGGTCCGGATATGCAGGACTACTGGCGTTGTTACGGCGTCACTAATCCAGCATAAAGGTAAATAAGTAAGTGATAATGTGCAGCAAACCGGTCATTAGAGCGAAATAAACCCCGACAGGGTGATGCAGGACCTTGAAGTGGGATACGAGAGAACAGAGACAACTTAACATAGCAAAATGTTTAGCAGAACGGTTTAGATAATGTCTATAACGTGATACAGTAAGTGGGAATTCCCGACACGCAGACTCACATGCTACAATACTTTTCACACTCATAAATAACATGTGCAGCTACTTCAGCAAAGCAGATTCCGCACTCAGGTACTGCAGGAGACCTCAGAGAACAAGTCCATTCAGGTCTGAACTCCTTTTAGGTTTTAAATCCATTGTCGTGACTTCACAGCAGCAGAAAAACATGTTAGAGGCAGTGTCAGCAGGTTAAAGTGGAAATGAACACTTAGTGCTGACAGACTCTATACAATCACTGTAAACAGATTTACATTACATGGTAACAACAACAATACCAAGTTATCTGTAAAATACTGTAGATGTTAAAGGGTTTAAATTATTTTTTTAACATATAATGCACATTGACAGTCCTTGCAGGTGCTGCTTTTTTGTTATTGTTGTTACATATGTAGCATAGTTTTAATAAAACAGTTTTTGAGTCATGAAAAACAAACGATTAAAATCGCAAATCGTCCATCATACTGAGAAAAAATTAAATAATCGAGATTGGATTTTTTGGCCCTATCGCCCAGCCCTAGGCCAAATAATTATATAATAATTTAATAATAATTATTCTAAACATCAATATCAGCCCAGAATCTCACAATCTATAAACCGGCTAAACATTCAAACCCAGCAGTTTGGTCCTTTAAATCTGACGTATAATGATAATGTTCACATAAGCATCATTACTCATAAATCATTTAAGTTAGAAGGCCTAACAAGCAAAGCATCCTGACGACTCAACCAAGTCATGTTAAATCAGGGGTTTTAGCGCCTCTCTCCCACTGTTGACCACAGTCACGTTGTCATTTCGTCAAGGTGTTGTTCTTAATTCTTTCAATGTGAGGGAAATGACTGAATCACTGAGGAGTCAATGAAAACACAGCCACCGCAGTGCACTTCCACACCTGCGGAGCCCGTCAGGACTTACCTAAACCGCACGCTACACATTACCTGACAAATGGACGCGCGTCTCACGTTCTCGTTTCAACCTCATGCACGTTCACGTGAATGCGTCCACTCATTCCGACTAAAATTAACTTGGGAGAACTTCATAGTCGAGAGACAAACTGTGCTCGGTTAAAACGCAGCATGCAGGCTGTGGCTGCTGCTAAAACGACTGCGTCGCAACGAGCCGCCTCTCCTCCCTCCTCCTACCTTCCTGTCACCAGAGACTACTCCTCTCTCAGAGCTTTCATGCCCGCAAAGGCTGTCAACCAAAGCCTGCGACGGACAAAGCCTCGCCTGCGGTTCAATAAAACGGCCCTTTAGAAAACCACACGCCGGCATCGGCAGCTAAAATCATCGACGCTGCACGGCCATGTTGCAACGAATGAAAAAAATGATCATGTATAAAAAGGACCCGCATCTCCACAGCCACACCGGCTTCAAGGCAGTCTCATCATCGCCTGATGGGAATTTATTTACCCCGCATTCCTCCACGACAGACCTATCACCGCTATATTGTGTTCACACAGAGCGTTCAGAAAGCACAGGCGTACAAAGCAACATCTGACCGCATTAAATCAAGGCAGAATTAGCCTTTTCCCTTTACTACTACGGTCGTATAACTATTCAATATATGCAACATGAAATAAGATAATTACCAGTGATGGAGGAAGTACAGAATTCAGATCCTTCACTTAAGTATTAATAACACACTGTGAAAATACTCTAAGTAAAAGCTCTGCATTCAAACTCATCCAAAGCATTACCAGCAAAATGTACTTAAATTATTAATAGTCAAAGTAGTCATCATGCAGTAAAATGGTTCCTGTCAGTGGTTTACTATTATATATGTTGTTTTGGATTCCTATTAATGTGCATGTTGAATTTTCCTGCTTTTCATATTTAAGGTTGAGCTCATCTTAATTACTTTATATACTGTTGGTAGTTTAATCTACAGATATAAATCATATAGTGTATCATCATCCACTTTTCACGAGCTCTGAAAAACAGCCTTTCATCTTTGTGACAGTTTATTTTCCAGCGAATTCAAAGGGGTTTTTAAAGAGTTTATTTAGCTCAAGAGAGAGACTAGAATTTTCTCAAATCATAAAGGAACACTTCATCCTACGTCTTATTTTCAAAATTAACTCA
This sequence comes from Coranthus polyacanthus, assembly GCA_037367275.1. Taxonomy (NCBI): domain Eukaryota; kingdom Metazoa; phylum Chordata; class Actinopteri; order Kurtiformes; family Apogonidae; genus Coranthus; species Coranthus polyacanthus. The sequence goes on from JAPQRN010000010.1 coordinate 22,114,220, forward strand.
TTTGGAGATACGTGGTCATCCGTAAATTGACCACTTCAGCCTTTACTTCAGTAGGTAAATCATGAAAAGTATGGATTTGATTATATTTTCATCAAAACTGAAAAGCTATTTCCAGAAGGTTTAAAAAAAAAGTCAGCGTTTCCCACCATGACTTGAGTTTAATGACTTCATTTCCCATTTCTCATATACTTATTTGGCATTTCCGTGGAATGGAAGTGTGACACACTGTGCTTTGTGTAATGCTATTACTGTCATGCGATGAGGAAGCAGCTCCTACAGTGCCTTTGTTTGTCACCAAGATTTCTTTTCAACAGCCTTGTTTCATCCCTCTTTTTTCCTTGGCAGCGTCCCACCTCTGCCAAGAGTAGATGGCTAAAATCTACAATATGGACGCAGTTTATCCATTCAAAGCAAAAATAAATTCTATGTTTTCTAAGCTCAACGTAGTCAAGCGCATCCGAACTCCACAAATCTCAAAATTAAAATCAGACGCCGACACTTGATGTCACACTGGAAACAAATGATGACGCTCAGTATTGATTCTTCTTTTCTCAAAGAGGATTAGAAGGAGGCTCGTGTACTGCTAGATACGATTTTTAAATGTACTTTGTTAAGCGAAGAGGCAGCATGGAAATACAGCCAGCCAATCGGATGAAGACGACCCACATGAAGCACACGAAACACAGCAAACCAGACAAGACATCAGGCTAAAACACATTTGAAAATGGAATCACGGCTGATAAAAGTTTCCCAGACATTATGCATTTTGCAGTAACAGAACACCCTCCTTTATGCCTGTGTAGTACTGATCTGTTACATGTTTACAGAATGCATTCAATAGACCTCGACTATAGCGTATATTACCAGACACCGTGTTTATTACTGTTCAGTTATTACAACCCAGATACATTAATCTGTTTGCGTCTAGATGAAATCTGCAGAAGCAAAGAAAATGAGTAGGATTTTAAAGGACTCAGACTGAAAGCCAGACCTTTGTTTGTCCTGCTTTTCGTCCTCATCTTTGCTGTCCTTTCTCTTCCTTTGTGTCCCGTCTCTGGGAGGTGCTTCACTTAGCTGCTCCTGGAGATTTAAAAGGACAGGAAGTAGATTAAAATTAATGACAATACAATGCTTTGTAAATAGTAAAGTGTGTCTGTAGATGAAGATATCTGTAAACTGGTTTTCATAAAAAAATGTTTTACTTTTGAGCTAAACTGGATGGTTGTCTTGTTTGGGCAGAGAAAAACGTGCTGATATAAGCAGCTGACCTTTGTGCGACTGGGTCCATCAGAAGCAGACATCTCTCTTTTGCACGGGGAGGTTTTCTGGGATTCCTTTAAACCATCAGTCTGAGCCTCTACTGTCACCCTGTGCTGTGGTGAGGAATCTCTTTCAGGTTTCCCTTCCTAAAATAAAGAAGAGTGCAACACATCAGACACACAACATACGTTATAAACCATCTGCTGCGATTCGCATGGTACAATACAGCCAAGGCAGAGCCTATTCCACCGAATTCAGCTATGTGTAAACAATACAAAAGGAATGCTCTCTTTACTCCTTTTTATTCTTGTTCTACAGGCATCACCAGAAAACACCAGTCATTACGAGAGCTGAGCACTAAACACACCCAAATTTCACATATTCAGTGATGGGCAAAGGTTAGTTTTCCTCTTTATTAGAGTATATATTCAGACACAGTGAATGTATCTGAATGTTAAGTATATCAGAGCAAAGTAACACACCTGAAAGCAATCTGAGTAACTAAAAGACTTACTGGCAGTTGATTAAAAAGGCAACACTATGTTCATTGTATTCAAACTTAAGACATAGAAACCTAATGATTGAAACTTTGACTTTTCTTGTATTGAAATCATGTTTGCTAATGGTTAGCATGCTACAGTTATCCAAACAGTTGGCCACACCAGTTAATGTACCGGTAGGTCATAAGGAGCTGTGGAAATCCCGAATAGCACACTAAAAACATGAAAAAGGTTTGGGATAAGTGACAATTTAGACAACTTACTCTTCTAACTCTTGAAGTGGAGTGAGTTTTCTCTTGAGAAGATGAGGATGAACCAGAGGACTGAGATGATGAGGAGCCAGAATCAGATTCCGATGAAGAGGAATCATTAGATGACGATCTTCGTTTTGCTTGTTTTTCTTCTTTCTTTGCATCTCTTCCCCGTCGCTGTTCAGTATCCATTGGGCTTGAAAGACCCCTGCCTTCATTCACTTCTTTTGCTTTTTTGAGGGATTCCTTGGCAGCCTGCTCCATCTTCTCCGAATGTGCTCGTTCTTTGTCGTCCATTTCAAGGTTTGTAGTGTCTTCTTTTTTGGAACCTGGGGCCAGTGTAGTGTCAACAGCTGCCTCCTCCTCAGACTGGGGTCCAGCGGAGCCTTTCTGTCTTGTATGATCTCCCTGATCAGGGTTTCCTTCATGCTTTTGATCCTCAGTATTGGTAGGCGAGGAGATAGATGGGACCCGAGGCTGGGGACTGTCAGAGAAAGTACGAGGCCGCTTGATAACCATGGAAGTGGAGGATGACTGGGGCTGCAATGGGGAGTCTCTAAAGAACCGAAACTTCTTGAATGAGGACTGTGGTGACATGGCTGAACCGGATTCTGCTGCTTGGGCTTCACTCTGGGACACTGGAGCATGGACTTCACAGGCTTCCTGCTCTCCTGCCTCTGTTGATGACTTTCTACCTGGTCCTGTGGAGAGGGGGGGAGGAGTGGGCAGGGTGTTGAGACTAATCTCACGGCCACGTTTGGATGGAGGGAGGTGACTTTCCCTCTCCTTTTCAGCCATCCTAGCTTTCTCCTTCTCCTCTTCCAGGGCCCTTTCTTGCTTCGCTTTTTCTTCCTGTATAGCTTTCTCTTTCTCTAATCTTTCACTTTCAAGAGCCTTTTGCCGTTCTAGCTCCAGAACCCTTTCCTTCTCCTGTCTCTCTTTCTCTTGTCTCTCCCTTTCAAGCCTCTCCTTCTCCAGTCTCTCCCTTTCAAGCTTCTCCTTCTCCTGTCTCTCCCTTTCAAGCCTCTCCTTCTCCTGTCTCTCCCTTTCAAGTCTGTCCTTCTCTAGTCTCTGTCTTTCAAGCTTCTCCTTCTCCAGTCTCTCTCTTTCAAGCCTCTCCTTCTCCAGTCTCTCTCTTTCGAGCCTCTCCTTCTCCTGTCTCTCCCTTTCAAGTCTCTCCTGCTCTTCGGCTTTCTCCCTCTCCAGCCTTTCTTTTCTCTCCTTTTCAGCTCTTTCCCTCTCCATACGCTCCTGTTCCTCCCTCTCTTTCTCCTTCCTCTCTCGTTCCAAGGCTTTTTCCCTCTCAATCCTTTCTTGCTCTAATGCTTTCTGTCTCTCAAGTCTCTCTTTTTCCTTCCTCTCAAGTTCTAATCTCTGTTGCTCCAGGGCCCTCTCCCTCTCCATCCTCTCAAGCTCTAAAGCTTTCTCTCTTTCAAGTCTCTCTTGCTCTAAGGCTTTCTCCCTCTCGATTCTTTCTTGTTCCAAGGCTTGTTCTCTCTCTATTCTCTCCTTCTCCAGAGCTTTCTCTCTCTCTATTCTTTCTTTCTCCAGGGCTTTCTCTCTCTCTATTCTCTCTCGCTCTATAGCTTTCTCCATCTCCAATCTTTCCAACCGTTCCTGCTCCAAAGCCTTTTCTCTCTCAATCCGCTCCTTCTCCTTTCGTTCAGCCTCCAAAGCTCTTTCCCTCTCTAACCTCTCTTGCTCAAGAGCCTTTTCTCTCACCTCCCGTTCTCTTTCCAGAGCTTTGGCTCTTTCAAGCTCCATTGCTCGCTCTCTTTCTTCCCTCTCTCGCTGTTCCCTCTCTTCTCTTTCTCGCTCCAGGATTCTCTGTCTCTCGAGCTCCTTCTGCCTCTCCTGGGCCCTCTCTCGTTCTTCTCTCTCTTTAGCCAAAGCCCGCTCCCTCTCCAGCCTCTCTCTTTCTAGAGCAAGTTCTCTCTCTCTTTGCGCAGCCATTACTCTTTCTACAGCCTGTCTTTCCTCTCTCTCCAGTGCAAGGGCTCGTTCCCTCTCTTCCGCCATTGCTCGCTCTTGCTCAAGTTTTCTCTGCTTCTCCTGCCTTTCTATCTCGAGAGCCTTTTCTCTTTCTATCTCAGCCTCCCTCTCTCTGTCCCTGTCTTCTTTAGCAGTGGCCTTTAGCACACTCACAGGTACTTGCACATGGCCCGAATGTGCTCCTGTGACACCCTGGTTGGTGCCTAGATTAATTGGAAATGCCATATGGCCTGTAGTGATGGCTGTGCGAGTGATGGCAGATACCAAACCCTCTGGAGGCCCTCTGCCAGGAAATGATGTAGCTGAGGGTGAACTGTTGTCCTGCCTATCGCCATCACGACCATGCCACCCTGCTCCAGAGAAAGCACCTTCCGACTCCATTTTAAGCGCCAGAAGTGTCAGGGGACCAGGCTTGCGCTCAGCGTGTCCGCTGTGTGGTTCTGGGCTGCTACTACGACTGCCGCTGCTTGAGGACCCAGAGCTGGAGGAACTGGGCGAGCGTCTAGCTGGGGCTACATCAGGGCTAGGGGGACTCTGCTTAGGGGTGTCAGGTAAGGGAAATGATAACTCTGGTGGTGGAGAGGGAGGAGGGGTTGGCTGGCGGAGTTGAGGAGACAAAAGGGAAGGGATGTGTTGTTGCTGGGGTTGACAAGATGCTCCAGACCTCTCCCTGGCGACAGGCCCTCTGGCTGGCTCTCTGGGGATACGTCTCTGGATACTGCTGTCCCAGTCATCATCGTCACCATCCTCCTCTGCGTCCTCGCTATCCTCGTCATCACTGTCAGCAGCAGCTTCACTGGATGCAGGACCCCTCTCTAGCCGGTGCTCAGCAACACGCATCGTCAAGGAGCCAGAAGCAGGAGGACCAGACATATCAGCCTCCTGGTTCCTGTTACTCATCCCCTCATTCACTGCACCAGACAATGCTTCTCCACCAGAAGGGCCTGGTGGCTTGTGCTGGTCAGCCAGTGCTGGTGTAACATCCTGGTGACAATACAAACAACAACTAAGACTTAGTTTGCCATAGCACTATAGTACTTTTCTTCTACACAACTGATCTGGTACAGTTCTCATCAGTGAGGTCCTTGTAACAAGGCATTATGCAAAAACACTGCATTATGTAATAACTTGAGAAAATGCAAGGAATTTTCACTGTATTATGTAACAACACACACATTTTGTAATAACCTGCAACATTTTGCAACATATGAACACATGAGTTGAAGACAATACACAAGTTTCCCTGCATTTCCAATAAATTATTACATATTGTGGTTATTATTACAAAATGTGTGAATTGCAGTTTTTTATTATTAAAATGTAAAAATAAGGCACATTATGCAATGACCAACCAAAAAAGATGTCTTCATCTGTATATGTGTAATATTTTTAACAATCAAGCTAAATTAAACATC
>JAPQRN010000010.1:22128069-22147106 GCA_037367275.1 Coranthus polyacanthus
GTGTATTTTCCAGTGTATTTGAATGTCACCAGATGTTTCCACGTCACGTTACGTTTTCCTGTGGGCGTGTTCCAGGAGTGTCTGTGTCTCGTTGGGTGTGTGAAGATGTCTCTGTCTGGATGGGTGTGCGTGGTAACAGGTGCCTCCAGAGGCATCGGCCGGGGAATCGCTCTGCAGCTGTCTGAGGCCGGGGCCACGGTCTACATCACGGGCCGCCAGGAGAAGACTCTGAAGCAAACTGCTGGAGAGGTGAAAGTCTGAACTCCCTGAAGAATTACACAACCAGCGGGGGAAAGGGCGGCGCTCGGCTGATATCTGCTCTCGTTGCAGGTTAAAGAGAGAGGCGGTGACTGTGTCCCTGTTATCTGCGATTCTACAAATGATAAAGACATCGAAGGGCTCTTTGAACGGATCAAACAGGAACAAAACGGCAGGCTGGACATCCTGGTTAACAATGCCTACGCTGGAGTACAGGTTGGTACCATTGTTTGCTCTGACCTGAAGCACGGTTTGTTGTTCTACGTGTGAAACACTTGCCGTAGCGTAATGTTCTGTGAGCGATGAGCGTAAATAACCTCATCGATGGACATCCGTGCGTTTGTCCCAGGCCATCTTCGAGAGTATGGGGAAGAAGTTTTGGGAAACCGACCCGACTATCTGGGATTCCATCAACAACACAGGCCTCAGGTGAGCTTTTGTGATAAGTCATGGTTTGTGAGTCACTGGCAGCGAAATGCATCATTTCCTCATGACTAGTGACAGTTTTCCAGACGTCGGCTGATACTAAAATAGTTTAGTCATTTTTGGTTTGGAGCCAAATACGGTCACTTGACAAACATGTATCTATAACAATACAACTTGTCAGTAATATGAAGCTTGTTGTTACACATTTACTGTCATTTCTAATTGATTTACAACCCGTCTGTTAAATTAATCCAACAGAGCTGCATTTAAACTAATTGCATTTGTTGTTTTTTTTATTCGGTAGGGGCCACTATTTCTTCTCTGTTTATGCATCCCGTTTAATGGTGGCTCAAGGTCGTGGTTTGATCGTCACCATTTCGTCGATGGGAGGGCTGCGCTACCTCTTTAATGTGCCTTATGGCGTCGGTAAAGCAGCAGTAAGTTCTCTGCTTGTTAAGTTCCAGATTTGTTTTATTGAGACCTAAATTTCAATTAACACAAGCGCATGTGCTGCGTAATTAAGTGTGCATTGTGTGCGTTTTTTTTTTGTTTGTCTGTGTAATAAAAAACCTGTTTTGTTTTGTGGTTTGTTTCAAGTGTGACAGGCTGGCAGCAGACATGGCTGTGGAGTTGAGAAGCAGGGGAGTGGCTTCCGTCAGCCTCTGGCCCGGAGCCGTTCAAACAGAGCTGGTGTCGCAGTTCATACTGGAGAAGGACACACCGCAGGGCGTAAATCCAATGGTAGACAGACTCTGACAACAAATGATGAATGCTTTGTTCATGCCAAGATGATTCAACTGTTCGCTAAATCCCCTGACGTTCTCTTCCTCAGTTTAAAGAGATGTTCGCCAAAGGAGAAACCACTGAACTCAGTGGGAGATGTGTCGTCAACCTGGCAAAAGGTAGAACTCAATAAAAGTTAGGGGCGGAACAAAAGGTACAGAACGTAAAATCAATGTGGAGACGGTCAAAACTGGCTATATGACTTTTTCTAGATCTAAATCTAAAAGAAGAATAAAAGAGAAGTAAAAAAAAGTGAGAAAGAGGCATCTAGACCATACAGCGATATCCATAACTCGCACTCCTCTGCAGAAGTTATTGAAGCTGCAACATGTTTCTTTCACAGCAAATAAAATACCTTTAAAGGTATTGAAAGAAGGGAGTGTTTCAAGTGAAATGATTCTGTCCTAACTCAAAAAAGCAGTTCTACTGAGCTGAGTTAACCCCGGGAACGTTCAGAAGAACTGATGACGAGACCAAATTATTCCACTACGGGGTCATTCAACATGGAAAACTTCTACTTCAACCTGTACTTGTTGTATTCTGTTTATTACAACCATGTGTAACGTAGTCTAGAGCGACTCCACATGCCCTTGTTTATTTGCTCCAAACCACGTAACAGAAATGCACAAAATTTGCACTTTCTTTTTTTGCGACTTCCTAAAAGTTCGCTTCAAATTCTTTGGCATTTTATGGAAACTGAGATTGTCGTCCATAAATATAAATGACAAATGACCTTACAGAGGGTTGTTTTTTTTCTCTCTCTCTGCTTAAAAGATAAAAATGTGATGTCTCTGACTGGGAAAGTGCTGCTGACTTGTGACCTGTCAAGGCGCTATGGGATACTTGATGTTGATGGTGAATTTCCATTTCCTTTCCTATTTTTTTTAATAATTCGAGGTTGCATATTTAACTATACCATCATGTGCCATCACTTCATTCTAACGTCTGGTTCTTTTTTCCAGGACGGAGCGTAGTTGATTACACCTCCCTTAAATTCCTCCTGACCCAGGTCCCGTATCTGTCTTGGCTCTCAGTTGTTGTCCCGTCATTCCTCCGACTCCCACGTTTTGTGCTCACCCTGGCAAACAGCCGCTTCTGAACATTTCCCTTCGCAAAACCAATTTTCCAGTATCACTGTGGTGAACTGACTCATATCCTCCAAATCTATAAAGCTCTGTCAGTGTTTTCTGGATCAAAACCTACCCGCTAAGGTGACACTGAAACAACCGAAGGGATATTTTTCTTTTGTTACTTTATATGTTTTCCTACTTGAGCACTCGGTGAATGTGGTTCTGTGAAGTTTGACATTTTGAACATGAAGGATGCGTATTCGGAGCTTATCTTCTGTAATAAATATTAACACTAACCTCAGCTGTGTAAAGCCACACTATGTGAAAATGGGGATATTATCACTACATTGCTTATTTTAAAGCAGCATAAAAATCAGAACTATCTACTGTACGTGAAATATATTTTATTAAGATGAAGGTAAATGTTATATTTCTATTGCACGTGAATTACATACTCAACACACTTGACCACGTTAAGTGGATAAATAAAGAAGTTACACTCACTCCTGTTTATCCTTTTCATTCCTTTTTACGAACTAACAACGTGAACATTTCTATGTACATCCTGTCTACGTTCTCCGATTAGGCTTCAAAAAGTATATTTATTCATGTCATATTGTAAAAACAAAGCTGTCTTATTTTTAGTTAGAGAACAGCTCTGAAGCTGATAAGAGCTCAGCATGAAGGACACACACTATCGCTTGTTTACAGTACAGACAAATCTAACGGGCTGGAGGAACAGATGCCGATGCATGACCTATTTATTAGATACAGTAAATCTGCTGTATCTCTTGGACTTGTGACATTTTGAGAAAGTCCAGGATGTTTGTTCCCAGGGTCTTGGAGACGTTAAGTCACTGGAGGAAAGTCTGCTATAGTGGCGGAGGAAGTACTCGTTCTTCTACTTTAATTAAGCAGAAGAGTGATGAGTTTCGAGACATTATCTCAACATGTGGGTCTAGTGTGACCAGATTCCATCGAGTCAAATGTGGGACAAAGAGGATGTTTGTGTGGGACGACGTGGGACGTGTTACCAATGCCGAGACGTGGACTTATAACGTCTTTCTAACTAATATCGAAGAACAAATCAAAGTACATTTTGTTTCATCAGATCTATTTCACCACTACTTGGCCTTTTCTCCTCCTGCTGCTGAAAATAAAAAGAATAAAGTTAAATATGAAGATTGCACTTTGTTGTCCATTTTGATGTAATGTTGTGAAAGCCAGCGTTTCACAGCGTTACATCAAACACAATTAACACAAAAGCTTTCACAACATTAAATCAAAATGGACAGCGTAAGCGACAAAATGATCAAAACTGACCAAAAAAATGAGCAAAATCAACAAAAAAAATTACAAAAATGACAAAACAATGAACAAAATAATAAAAAAAACAAGCAGAAAATGAATGAAATAAACAACAAAATGAACAAAATAAGGATTACATTAACAATACTGTGTTTAAACGGATGTTTTTAGGACTTTTCAGCTTTACTGTCCGGTTAAAAATCAAAAAAAGTAATCAAATGTAATAAGTTACGTAGATGAAGTCATTCAAATATTTCCATTACTTTATTACACTTTTAACAGAGTAAGTGGTGAATCTGTGATCCTTCTGAAATCTACAAAATCTACATGTTCTTTTGCAGATTTTCTGAAAATTCTGTTGAAACCTGTGCTTCATTCGGACGCAAACCTGACGTGAATCTTCTGGAAGTCGTGTGTTGTCCTTAAGATCACAATGAGGGACACTGTCTCTTTACGTGGGACGTGGGGACGCGGGGTAATAAAGCAGCCGTGGGTCCCGGTCGCTCTAATCTCTACTTCGACTTGAGTAAAGACCGTGTACTTCCCACTTTCGCTGCTGATTCCGGGGCCGCGGTCACGACCAGGCTGAGCTCGGTGTAAGAATGCGTGTGTTTTGTCCGTGGTCTGGGGAGGCGGGTGTTGGGCTCCAAACTGTTCAAACTACTGGCACGGATTTATTATACGGGCGCCTCCTCCCTCCAATCCAGGGCCTGCTCTCCCCAGACTGGCACACCCACCCGGGCCGTCACTGTGGGAGAGTCAGTCGGGCCTTCTGGGCTTCCTGGTCCTCAGCTCCGCCTAGCCTCGATCTGGCCGGACAGGGGAAACACTTCTCAGTTAAAGAACAAAAGCAACAACGGACTGGCCGAAGAGGACGAAGTAACGGCACTCGCGTCCAGACCCGAACCTCACAGACTGGATATCTGTGTCTTCCGCGGCGGGAATTAGCCGAACACTGAACTCTTCCGAAAGGCGACAAACTTGGTCGCCTCGCATCTTTGTATCTCGACCGTAATCCGTCGAGGTACTTGATAAATAAGACAAGGGTCAAACAGACAGCCAGACGGTATTGTTTCCACTGCTCTTCCTCAAAACTTCGGCCGTAAAAAAGCGGACTCGTACAAGGGAAACGCTGGATTTCTTTTGTTCCCGTCTGGCTCGCACGGATCCCGGGGATAAAGGGTTGTTTTGGGCATTTTCGGTAAGTTTATTTTTACGTTTCAGTGAAGCGTGTCTGACGGCGAAGTGCGCCTGTGCAGAGCGAAGCGTTTTAGTTAGTACGCCATAAAGGGGGAGACGCTGGACTGCTATTGTCACCGGGCACCGTGAGCAACTTTTTAGCCTTTTGTTTTTGTTAAACCAAAACACAGTTACGTCGCTGAAGCTCCCGTGGTGTGTTCAAAGACGAGCTGAAAAGGGCCACTGCGTAATCCCCGAACCGTCTCTTTCTCTGCGTCCCGGATGACTAACGCGCTGGGGTTTTTTTTGTTTGTTTGTTTGTTTCAGTTCTTAGCTAATGTTTTTTTTTTTGTACACTTGAGAACATTTCTTTGCGTGACTCAAGCGACTTAAATCGTCGGCCATGGCGTAATCTCCAAAGTAAATGCGCAACATTTCCTCAGCTGTCCCACATATGAAACTCCAGCTCACAGAGTACTGGTGTTTGTAAAAGAAAACGAAAAAGACAACATGTTAGGAGTACTAGAAGAACGCCAGGATCGAATTATTACACTGACAGTGATGGGACGAGTTAAAGTTAACACTACCAGTGTGTTTTGTATTTAAGCTTCTTGTTTCTGAAGTAGAGTTTCCATATACTCAACACCTGTTGCTGAGCAAAGAAATAAAATGATGCATGTATTTTTTTTTCCTATTAAGTGTAACAGTGTTGAAGTGTCTAGACGTAGACTCCAGTGTGACTAATGCATCTCGTTTTCTCTTTCCACAGGTTTCGCTTGCGGTGTCTGCCTTTGTGACGAGGCTACACTTATCTTTTCAGGACCGAGAACTTGGAAGTGGAACAAAGCCAGGCTGGGAAGGGGTGAGAAACTAGACTGTGATGGGTTTCTTATGAATCCCTCTTTCCCCCACGCCCCCACCCTTTGACGACCAGTCCCCCCCCCACACACACCAACTTACACATAACAAAAGTCAGTCACCACCACCACCACGCTCTGGGGGGAGGGGAGCTCAGTCTGGACGACTAGTTTTACTGGGAGTTCGGAGTAAGGAGTGAAAAGTAGAGGGGGAGGAGGGGACGGGAAAACAGCTGTCGGATAATTCACTTGAAAATGAATGAGGACAAAACAAAAAAGTTCTAAGGACATCGTAGGCTGCGTGCTATCCTATCAGTGACATTAAAGCAACTCTGCATCCGAGGTGAACAAAAACACCAACATCTAAATGTGTTCTTTCTGTCCTAGGTGAAAGCGCCTTCCGTGATATCCCAGATGGCGACCTACAGCGAACACAACGGCAGAGCTGAACAACTTGAGGATCTGGAGGACGCTTTTAAAGGCAACAAGACAGAATTCGAAGAAACGCATGAAGCTAAACGAGCCTCGAAGGATTTGTGCCACCCTGTAAACTCGGCTGACAGCAGCGCAGGTGGTGTGGCTAGTTTCACCACGAACCACAATTCAGTTGTGTGCCTGCCTCTAGTTTCAGAGGGACTGAAATTAGTATGGACACAGTCAGACCAGACCCGTGAACTTGACAGTATTCCAGAACTGGTTCAAGCCTTTAATTTATTCCCGTACCCGTCGTCCCGTGAGGTTAACACCTTGGCCAGGGTTTGTGCCTTGCCACTAGACAAAGTTAAGGTGTGGTTTATGGTCCAGAGAATTAAATATGGCATCAGCTGGTCTTCAGAGGAGATCGAGGAGACGAGGCGGAAGCTGTCCGTGCCTGACCTTTACAACGACTCGCCTGAAACATGCGAGGACGAGCAGGGATTAAAGAGCAAGGGCAAAGGCAGTGATGACGCTGTAAATGAGGCTGAGAGCGAAGCAGAGAGTTCGTTCTCTAGCTTTACCATCACAAAAAAGAAACCAAAGTGTGAGTCGCCAGATTCCTATAAACCAGCCAAACCCTCTGTCCCGTGTTTCAGTTCCACTCTCCCGCCCCCTCAGGATTCCTACTTTTACCGCTCGCCAGTGGAGAAGCAAGAAAGCACCGTGGCTGACGTCTCCCTCGACCTCTCAGAGTCACCTTCCCAACAGCTCCGTCACAGCCGCTACAAAAAGTCTAAGGCTCAGCTCGCTGCCCTCCGCAAGAGCTTTCTGAGAGAGAACTGGCCCGCAGAGGCCGAACTTAGACGTCTGCAGGAAGAAACTGGCCTGAGCCGTAACGACATCCGGAAATGGTTCAGCGACAGCCGCTACCAGCTCAGGGTTGGCCGAGGAAGCCTGGCAGCAGCCCAGAACTATTCTCACCACGCTGCTGTTGGAGGCAAACACGATCAACTAACTCAACCTCTTCCACTTATCTCTCAGAAGACTCGGCAAAACGGCATCAAGGGCAGTGAGATAAGAAATTCACATTTCTTTCAGACATTCTTGTCAAACAGCTTGGAAGCATTTGGTGAGAGGGTTCTTGAAGCAGAGGGGTACGATGACACTGAAGAGCTTTCGGGAGACGGGGATAGTTTCAAAGATGAGGAACAACTCGAAGAACCGTTGCAGCTGACCAAGCCCTGCAAGACTGAGCCAGATGTTTCAAGTATTTTAAAAAGCTCTCCTGACTCCTCCCCCTCTGCCAGCCCGGCACCGACAGTCTTGGCCGTTAAACGACATTCAAACAGCATCACCACATCAAAGAAGTCAATCCACTCAGCCAAAACCAGCCCCTTGCAAACACACTTGCATGTGTCGGGGGCCTCCTCATCCACGTCGCCCGCCCTCACTTCAGCCGGCCGACCGCGGAAGACCAAGGAGCAGCTGGACGTGTTGAAGCAGCATTTCTTACGCTGCCAGTGGCCCAAGAGCGAAGAGTACACTGAGCTTGTCAAACTTACAGGTCTACCCCGTGCTGACGTCATTCAGTGGTTTGGGGATACGCGCTATGCCGTTAAAAATGGCCAGCTGCGGTGGGTGAAGGGGGTCCGGGACCAGTTCTTGGCAGAACTTGCAGTCCAGCAAAGCGGCAGTGGTTTAACTAACGGATCTGGGGTCGGGAGTAGCCGCAAGCGCAAATCTCAAGCCAATGGAGCAAGCACAGATTCCCCCGATATCCAGCCGTTGGTCACCTATTACCATTCGACCGGTGCGCTACATGAAAAAGACCTTGACTCTCTTTGCAAGAAATCCAGAATGAGCTACCAGCAAGTGCGGGATTGGTTTGCAGCTCAGGATGCGGTGGAGCCTGACCAAAAACCCATGGTTACTGATTAGGACACTGGAACCAGACTGGAGAACATTTATAAAAACCCGGTGCAGCGCTCCACACATCCTTTGCATCAGTATGTATATTTTACTTGGGATTAAATTGCTTTAATTGAGGCAGGTTTCTAAAACATGGTCTTCCCAGTACAAGCCCAGTGTGAGGTTTGTGGTTTTTATATATACCGCGTTTCCTGCTTATTCTAATATATTTGGACTTGAATTATATTTGTGCTGCCTGTGTTGTAAATACGACGGTAACTTTTACACTGGTTTGCTATATTCTTGAGGACATTATTTTTCTTTAGATTATCACTACTACAGATATTTTTTTTTTAGTATGTTATTGTAGCAGAATAATTTAAACTGTTGTACTTTTTGGTACCTGACTGTAGCAGATAAGCGACTGCTCTGGAAAAATATGTGTTGACTAATTTAGTTACTGATCACTGTGTGTATTCATTCCCTTACAGCCAATAAGTTCTTGTCATGAAAAGCACACTGGACATGTACACTTTAAATTGACATCCTGTACTTTGGTTTTAGAGCCTGCTGCCGTTATGCTGATTAAAACAGATTCTTTAAAAAATATCTGAATTCCCAGCTACATAGTGTCATTCTTGATCATTAACGCTGAAAACTCATGCCATTTAAAACAGCGTGACACAAAAAACGGTTTTATTTTACTTAAACACATTCCCTGATTCTGTCTTTGGCGCTCCGCTGAAATGATTTGAATTTGAATGTAATTTGCATCGACTGTACCTTTTTTAAATAATAAAGGTTAGCAGTGCTAAGAAAGCGGCAGTCACATCAGCATTATACAGGTGTCATAAAAGCCATCTTTTATATGCATTCATTAACTCAGTCAGTACTTGTGTTAAAAGGTGTCAAGTATCCTTTTATGTTGGTTTGGACCAGAAGGAATAGACTTTGTTCCCCTTTTGTGCCCAACATTATACCGCTCGTTAATGGTTTTGTCACTCTCCAGATCACATCGTAGATACTCGATGCTGCTGACCGGAAGCAGCCCACAAACCTCGTCTTTTCAGAGATGATACGGTCGAGCCATCTGACTGTAAGTCTAGTCTTAAACCTCCTGCATCCAACATGTTCACAATAGCGGCAGTCGGGGTTCCCACGGTCACGAAAAGCCTGCAAAAGTCATGAAATTACATAGAAATCATCATAGTTTTTGGAATTTAATTTTTAGGGATGCAAACTTTCCACCTTGTGTCGAAATCTGATGTTTTGCATTCAAAGCGTGTCAGGCTTTTCCTTACCCTGATGCAGAAACCGACTGTAAATCCACATTTTGAATATTTAAACAGCTTTCTTCACGGGGGAGCATGGCCTCAGACCTCCCTAAAGGGTTTCCTTCTCTGAATTTTGTGGGCTGACTTTATGTTGTTGTTATTTGATGAAAAGCAAGGCATTTTTGCTTATTTTTGGATCTATATTATTACAATCCCTTAGCTTTTTAGCTTTTCTCAGTATTTGAAGTGAAGGTGAAAATGACAGCTAGAGACTGAAAAAGGTTCTATTTAGTTTTCATACTGTAATTAAGTGCACTTCTGTTTATGTACTTCGCGGTCGTGGAAGTGAAATTATCAGTCCATGACAAGTCAGGGATGAGTTTTGACATTTTGTCAGTAAAAATGTGTGGGAACCCTGTGCAGTTACAGTACATCAACACTAGTTCTTCGACCTGATTCTGATGAGAGATTCCAACTTGAGTGTTTACGCAGACGCTAAATAAAGTCTCCTGATGTGCGTTTAAAAGCCCCAAAGCATTGATCAGGATATAACTTTATTGACGTGCGATGTGCTTCCGCCCACTGTGAAGCGTCTAATCTGCCAGAAATACAACAACATAATAAACGTACAGAAACATATTTCTCCAATCGGAGAGAAACTTCAGGCAGAATCAGATTAGACGAGTACTTTCCCACTGAATTAATTGTCAAAGGTTCACCACATTTCTTATTGGAATATTACGGCCCATGTAAAGCAGCCTCTGTGAATTGACTGTTGACTTAAAGTAGACTGGATTCCAGGCCTTGACGTGTGTTTGTTACACGATAATCAGCATTATTTGCTTCATCTGAGTCATCGTAATGTTTTGGCTCATGAACAGACAGATGACAGATTCAGGTGAACTTTATTAATCCCGAGGGGGAAATTCTTGTGTCTTTTAATTCAAGAAAAGAAAAATAAAACAAACTGATGGGAGTCTGTATTTGCTGAGGTTTGAGCTCAGAACATTCTGTTTGAACTAACTCTGATTTCGATTTAAAGCATCCAGGTCACAAGTACATGTAGTTTTTAATTACTCATTTCAGTTCATACAAGAGGAAAAGCTTTGCACTCCACACGTCCAGCTGACGTACAGGAAGGAGTGGGTTCATAAAAATGTCTGGACAAAGGTTGGATGACCAGCATGTTGACAGAGCAGAGAGTAGCACTATGTTTTTTCATTCTATTAGTTATGAAACGTTCATTTAAGTGTTGTGGTCTTGTTTATCTGATGTTTTTAATGTGTTTTTTCCTGTTTAAAAAAAAATTCTCATTTGCACAACTGTATCACTGGAAACCAGTAAAAGATTTTTTTTTCGTAACCGTGTGTGCAAGCTGCTTTTTCTGTCATGAAACCAACTGAACGGTACTAACAAATGTGTTTTTTACTGGGTCAAATGTGTTGTGAGCAAAACACAAGTGGCTCCAGAACTCTGAGATTAATCGGGATAAAACGAAACAAAAAAACAAGCTTCTGCCAAAAGAAATAGCTGATCATAAACCCTGTAGGATTATATGGCTGTTTAATTCCCCGTACGTAGGAACATGACATTCATGCTGGTAAAACAATGTACAAAACATCTGTGCAACTGTTTTCTGAGCAAAAACCAAAAATTCATTTGCATCTGACAATAAGAAGAGACAGTCACGAGTAACAAATCCACTGCTAATGACTGATAAACTGACAAAAACACTCGTTAGTGGCCATTTCATCAAGGTCTGGGTGACTGTATCGATAATCCACTCATGAACTGGAACTGGAAAACCTGAGGAGTCTGACTCGGAGTTCTGAGGATAATGGGAATTACGCATTAATATCATCCCATCAGTAACATTTGTTAAGGAATAGTTCAAGGCAGGAGTCATTTGGTAAGTTTTTCTTACCTTACAGAGGTGCCAAAGGATGAGGGCGTTCCTGTTTTGATGGAGAAAGGGGAGAAGAAAAGATTTTATTTGAGATGTTATTCAAGCATACTGTATGGAGTTTGACTGTAAAAGGTATGCCAACATTTTGCCAAACACACTCACTGTGTCCATGTTCTTGAAGAGAACTATGGCTGGAGATAGAGTTCGCTGATCCAGGAGTCTGACAAAAAACAGATAATAAATACATAAAAAATAACTAAATTCATGTAAAACAAAATATACTTTCTGATAAACATCCATTTAACTTTCATTTTCAACGTGTCAAGGCTTACTCGTGACATATTTTTCGTAAAGGAATTCATTACTAGCCTAAAAAATACAGTAACCAGATGACCATTAACTTTTATTTTTTCTAAACTTCCAACCACATCTCCCGGTTATCATTAGAGAACGGAGACAGTCTCACGTGGTTGATGAAAGACAGCAAAAAATAGCTAAGGTAAAAGTACTGGTTTGGTTCTGACCAGTATTACATCCGGCATCATTTGATTGTAGCATCAGTGTCAGAGCAGCTTGTTACTGTCGGTGGAGCTACTTTGAACAACTTTATATCCAGTTTTATTCAAATCTGAGGACTCATCACACGATTAAGGTTTAATCAAACACAGTTCTGATACACAAATCCGTTTTCAGTTTTACATTTCCACCTATGAAACCATGTGAAATGCACTATGAGCTGCATGGGCGTCTGGTAAAGCGTCAGAAGACGGCGTAGAAAGGAAAACATTTCACTCAGAAATGTTTTCTAGTGTAAGTACAAAGTAGCATAAAATGGAAATACTCTAGTACAAGTACCTCAAAATGAAATACAGTACTTGCATATTGTACTCGGGTACTTTCCATCACAGCTGAGCAACTTACTGTGAAGGAGGAGAATCCTGGACCTCTTTCTCTGGCCCAGCCCTGGGACTCTGCACTTATTTGACTGAGACACAGACATATGAAAGCAAAGAAATCAAAAAAATCAACTTCTATGTGATTAGAGTTACAAAATAAAGATTGAAATCTACTGAAACATGACATTGTAACCCATACCTCATAGTTCTTAAACGAGGGGTAACTGGTGAAAGAAAACACGCACACGATCAGAATATTAAAACACCAGCACCACCGAGAACAGAACTGAACTTCAGACACTGGTTCTCATATAATACATCCATGGGTTTACCTGGGGAGGTGACAGCTACAGGGAGCGTCACCCTTTGAGCACTACATATCAAATCAAATACCAAGCAATTACTCCTCAATCACTTTAAAGACTTGTTCCCAAACATGATAGTCTTGAAATGGAAAATGGCCTTTACCCATCGGTTTGAAATCGTCCCGGAGAAACCTGTAACAAGCAGAAAATGTGCAGGGCAAATGATGAGACATTTTAAGCAACTTCAACCTTTTCAGTACACGTTTGGAATACTTACCCTTCTCTGGGAAAGTGGCTTTTTTAATTCGGCGGTCTCTCTTTTCAGCTCTGAAAGCTGCTTCTTCAAGACGGCGTTCTCTCTTTTCAGCTCGGTGAGTTGCCTTGTGTTGGCGGAAGTGAAAAGAACAACATTGTAATCAAAGGGAATGTAGTACGTTCACAGCTACAGAGGAGGAATAAAGAACCCAGATATCACCTGTAACCATGTTCAGTGACTTCCTTCAGATGCCTTTCCTGTTCAACAGCCTTATGTTTGAAGTGAGCTGTGACTCTCTCCATCTGCGTCTGCTGAAAAAGTGCAATCTGAGGAGCACGAAGACAGCACTTTTAAAACATTGTTTAAATACAGTAAATGACTGTAAATCTGCCTTTTCTTGTAATAACAGTTTCTTATGACATGACAATTAACGGATCAAGCATCTCTCTTAACCAAAATCAATGATCACTTACTGGTTATTGTTATATTTCTCAGTCGCTTTGGTAAATTTCTTAGATCAGAACCGAGATTCTCAAAAGTCCTTTCAGTTCAAAATCTAGTCAGTCGTCTCAGTTCTCAGCCTTAGTTTGAACAAAATGCAAATGCTTTGGCACATTCATGCAAATGATCATGCACATGCCTGCTGTTTCCTGCATTATGAATTGCTTATGTCATGTTGATCGAAATGTTCTCTGTTGGATAACCCCCCCCCCAGCAGTTCATTGCGTTAGTCGTGATTTTGTAGAATTGTCCTGAATTGCTCTCAGGTGACTTTTGACTTGGAATTTCTGAAGCGTGAGATTAACCAGCGGATGTCAGAAGATGTAGAAAGAAGGCACTGTAACTCCTCATACAGCGCTGCATGTACAGGTCTGTTTACTATGTTTACGTTTCTGACTTTCTTCTTTTTTATTTTCAGTCATCGACACCAAACATTAGTCATATTTTACATCAGAAAATACTGAGAACAGGGTGAAGCATTTTGACTATTGTGTTTGCAAACAATGACACGAGGGCGAGGTGTTTCAAGAAATGCACTTAACGTTTTGCAAATGCGATTTGAGAAGCGACTGAGAAAAACTGTACCTTGGTGTTAAGAGACATACCTGCGATATTTGCTCCTGCTGTGACTGGATGAGCTTTACAGGGTCCTGGAAAAACACCTTTTCCTGTGGCTTCATCTAAAAAATAAAAGAAATTTGAGCACACATAACACCCATTGGATTATTCTCTGTCAGTGGCACCATTCAATAAGCTTCTGTAAATATTCACCAACCTCATCTGTGATTGGCAGATAACTGCAGCTTGACCCACATACGCTGCACTTCTCTAAGGGAAGGCAAAGACACAAGAGATACATACACTTATTTAGTGGCTTAAAAGTGAAAGCCGTGCATATGGAATAGAGCTGCAGGATTCGATGAAAAACTCATACTGCGATTATTGTGGACTACGTAGTGATTTGAGTTTATTTGCTTGGTTATCGATGCAAACCACGTCACACTGGACCTTTAAATCGCTGCCTCCTACAATATAACTGCAGAGACTGACACAGCGATTTGATTAATTTGGCGGCTCTAATACAGAATATATTTGTCTTACTAGATGTGATGCAGTTTTCACAGCAGATATGGCCACAGCTGGACACAGCGAACTTCGCCTCTGTTCTTGTGAAGCACTGGTTGCAGTGGAACCAGTCCATTTTTAGACCTGAGTGTTTCTTAGTCTTCAAAGAAACATAAGATTCATTCACAAATATGTCACATGGAATATTTACAGTGTCAACATAATACCCAGCCAAAGTGAGATTGTGTGGCGACGATGTAATCAAATGCTTTACTGTAATACAAGTACTAATACCACACTGTGAAAATACCCCACTACAAGTAAAGGTTCTGCACTCAAAGCCTTATTACTGCTTATAAAAGTATTATCAGCTAAATGTACTTAACGTAAAAGTACTTATTGTGCAGTAAAATGGTCCCTGTTAGTGTTTCACTACAACCCCAAAACAGTAAATGGTTTTTACAATATGAAACACGCACTTAAAGACAGAATACTGTGATTTCTAAATGTACGTTTACCTTGTTTAGTTAATATGAAATATAATATACATTCAGTCCTGTGATTCCAAAAAGAAAAAAAAGGAAACGTAGGACTAGTAATAAGTGGTACTTTGAATAATCAATGTGGTTTTACACAGCTGATGTTTGTTAATTATCTTACAACAGTCAGAAGTAAATTTGAAGTTACTTTAATTTGAAAAACTATTAGCAACAAAGGTGTTAGCTAGCTTAACTGCTAGCTAAACTGTGAAAACGCTCGTTTTGCTTCGCTGAAAACTCACAAAACGAGGGTATGACACAGAAATAAACTGATACATGTGCTGTCTTAATTTTGTTTTCTGGATAACATTATTCTACCTGTAGCCGTACCTGAAATTAATTGATGTTTTTTCATAAAGTTTGAATCCGTCACATTAGCGCTGCCGTCTCCGCGCAAACAGCGTCCTGCCCTCTGATTGGCGGATTTGACGTAAACCCCGCCTTTCCACGTAAGGAGGTGAAATATTATAGGCTGGGTGGAGTGACCGTCTTTGCTGGTTTTATTATACAAATAAAGGCAAATGTAAAAATTGAAGCTAATAATGCTATGTATTTAAATAAATAAAAATAAAAACACAAAACAAACCCCACGTGTCCAATATTGTTTATTACATGGCAGAAAAAAAAAACAAATGTTCAAAAATGTAACTACACAGTGGATTATACCATCAGATCTTTTATTTAACCATTGATTTTGATTGAAACAAACATTTCTGAGTAAAGAAACATTTGTGATCCACTGTGGCTATTTTATAAAAGATCACTGGACACGGATGTGAGAGCGGGAAAGACAAATATTTGTTGTGACTTCAACAGATGGATAAGATTGACCTTGACCCTCTGGGCCCAGTAAATGTTTATTTGTCCATCTGAATGTTCTTAAAGGCCCGTCACAGTTTGTAGTAGAAAAACACAGGACGACTCCAGTTGTAAAACACGAGTTGCCGTGTCCAGTTTCAGGATTAGTCACCTGCTGGCTTTTTCACATTTTAAAAACTCAACTGTAAGTGGTATCAGTGTATTTAAAGGGTGAAGAATAGACTACAGGATCTAGTGTATATTAAATGTATATTCTCAGTATTCATTGGCTGTACATAATGTGAAGTTGTGGCATATTTTATTTGTGCACATTTAGTACACCGCCCTATTGCACGGCCCCCCCTCTGGCTCTTACTTTCCTTCTGAGGGAGTCATTTACTCAAACTGAGGGTTGAAGGCCAGAGGATGCTGTGTTTTGGTACCGACTGTAAAAGCCTGTTGAGATTAAACCAAGTTGTGATGTTGGGCTGATAATTCAATACTGATGCAAAGTGATTTTACTGTACGCCCTCCCAGTTGTTAGTCCACATCTTTCTAGCAGGGACGAGAACTACAACCTGTCCTCCAGTCTCACTCAGTGCAGATGTAGAGCAGGCTAAGCAAGTTGTTGAGGCAGACAAGAACTACTGTAAAATCAACCTTTTAAATTCTTTTATTGCCATGCTTCCTGTATGAAGTTACCCACAGGGATAAGAGTTCAGCTGACAAGCATCATCATGTCAAATATATTTAACATGGCTGCCCATTCTGGAGGAGTCTTAAACATTTACTTAATACCAAGTCAGACAGACGAGCTTAATAACCTGAGCTTTGTTAAAGTCTCTTGGATACATCTTTAATGCCCACATGACATTTCAAATGCAAGTAGATGAGCAGACACTAAGCTCAAAGAGGCTTTTCAACTCCAATATAAAAACCACTTCAGGCCGAAGCAGCCAGTCCAAAAGATGAATCTATTCCTGTTGGGAGAAGGAAAAAAAAAAAAAAAAAAAGAATTTAGTGCAAAGCCAACTATTGAAGTCAAATGTATATTATGTTGTAAGATTAAAGTGTTACACAACCTGGAGGGCGTTTCAGGAGTTCACGTCGGTAATGGTAAGAGGACCAAGCACTGCCTTTTGTGCTCCATGTTTACCTGTTCAAAAAAAAAAAAAACCAAACACAAGCACTTAACACCTAACAGCGGATTCATTCACTCTGCTTTGTGCTCCATTTTTCTGCACTAACTCCACTTCCATTTGTTTAGTTTAACTTACAGTCCAACGACATGTAGTAAAACAGCATCTGGTTCCTTTACACAATCTGAACCAGACTGGTCTAGGACTAGACAGATTACAACGCAAGGATAGTGACGCATCTGATTTAACATATGCTTCTTGTTATTGTCAGTAAAGTGTTCAGGGACGTGGGTTTGCAAGTTATAGCTGCAGCGCATCATGGAGCCACTATTATGGCAAAAAACCCAAACCTGAATTCAAGACCGATGAAACAGTTTAACAGTCGAGTTCAGTACTACAGAGTTTTCACGTGTTCATGTAGTCGCTCATATCCACATCCATCTTCACACTCCATTAGCTCCGTCCCAGTGCTGTAGATGGGTCTGTCACCCTCCACTATTGTTGTGGAGTAGGGGGTAGAGGTCATCTAGCTCGTTTGGCCAGTTCTTGGACAGTGGAGTTGTTTTGGAGCATGGGAACGCTACATGGCATCAATATGACCGAATCCCCACAAAAGAGCACATAAAGACGTGAGTTTGTCTCAAGATTTGCCATTTTCAGATGGAGTTGCTCTCATGTAGCTAGGGGGTCTTTCAAAACAGATAGAAGGAAGGAGATCCTGCCACCTTACGACAAACATTCAGCCCCATTCCAGCAGAGTACATCCAGCGAGCCAACCTGCTTTAACCTGCGTTCAGAAGCAAAGTGTAACTAGACTTTAAATACCTGACACCGCGCTCCTCGTCCTCCTCGTCGAGCAGCTGGATTCACAGCAGTTACATAACTGGTTCGACGCCAGGTTGTCCAGCAGTTCCCAACTAAGACCAGAGACAAAGTCCAGGACTGTAGTCACGTCATCTTCATCAGCTTTTCAATGACACAGGACGGTGTGTGCTTCACATTTGAGCGGAATGTTTTACTGTAGTTTATAATACCGTCTTCAGTACACTGCACAGTTATAGAATATAAATAGACAATTATGTAGATTAAAGTTAACATATTCCCAAATATACTTTAATTTACTAAACATTTAGATTCACCAAGACCCTGATATTTCCCATTTACTAGATTAGTTAACATATTTCTAACAAAACGGGTTAAAATATAAACAGATTTAAATGTTTAATTAGTATCTTTTTTTAAAGTAGCTTTAATTTCACATATTTTACTTCTAGCGCTTCGTGTTTTGGCTGATTCAATCTTGTTAAATTGGTGTCATGGTTTTATTTAATTGCCTTTAATCATTTACCCAGGTTTCTGATTCCAATTCCTTCAGTTATTTTTTTATTTTAGACTCTTCTCACTGTTCTTTTCAGTCATGTTGCAAATGATGCCTTGGCCTTAATATATTCTGAGATTAAATTTAAAAAAAAAAAAAAAAGTTCAGACGGCTGAAGTCGTCCAGAGTCTGATAACCTCTTTAAATATTTTACCCTCGCTCTCTGTCGTAGTTGCAGGCCTTCTTTGTGTTGTCAAGACGCTGTGGATCCCAAGCTACAAGTTTGCAGTGAAGGAATATCTGTAGAGATGATGTGAGCGTGTCCCATTATTTACAGATTAATATGCATGTTTTGCTCTTCATGAAGCCGTTTGAGTAAAACAACGTGTACAGTTACCTCCTCTCCTTGAGCAAACCTGAAGGCTTGCAGGGACAGTTGGATTTCTGATGATTTTTGCCTTGGTTCAAACTTTGAGCGTGAAAATTTACCCTCGACAAGACATCTGCAAGTTACATAAGTGTGTGAATAATAATACTTCAAGGTCTGCGTTGATGCTCATTTCAAGTGTAAAGTCCTACCCTTTATTGGTGATTATTGGGTGAACTCTGCTTTCGGGCGACAGCTCTGCTGTGTTTGTAGCTTCACATTCCTCAAGCAGCAGGAGCAGTGGCTGATGGGACTCCTGCTCCACGCTAGCCATGATCCGGATAATGGAGCCCAGAGGAAAAGCAGCAGATTCAGCCGGACCCGAGAAGTCCTCTAGAGCAACAGAGACCAGGGTTATTACGGTAATGAGACTAAAACTGGCAGTGAAGAAAAGTAGTGGTTTTACA